>CM055868.1:65137824-65737824 GCA_029582165.1 Portulaca oleracea | reverse complement strand
TGACTGTGGTCAGTCATAAAAATAGGTTAATATACTTTGTGTAAATATAAATATAGTAATAGAGAGACGTGTACTTGGCTTATTCTCTTTCTCCCAAATGTCATAATACCCTTTCCGGCCAATTGACCATTGACACTTTGGAGTTGGACCACGTACTATCATCTTCCTTTGTACCTTTGCCTTTTAGTTGAAAATTGAATGAGGTCCCCAAAAAAAAAGGATTATTTCAACAATTATTTATGTTGGAATTTTGAATTATTCATATTGTTTTGTTAATTATCGATAAAAAAAATATCAAATGTACATAAATTATATTAAATTAAAGTGTTTCATTAAAAATTTTGTGCCTCTGTTTTGTTGTAAAATTTAAAGGTAAGATTGCTATATCAAAAATCTCCATATATTACCATGTGACATGATTTCGGAGCATTAATTTTGAATTTGGTTTGGTTTTATTTACTATCAAGTTTCAATGAATATAATCCAAATGAAAATAAAAAAGGAAAGGGGTAGATTCAAGATTTGTAGTATGGGAGGACCTTTAATATTTAATTTAATTGAAGTGTGTCGAAGTTTGAGAAGAACGAAGGAGATTTACCATAATTCAAGTTAAATCATAAGCGAATTAATTTATTGTTTGAAAAAATATAGAACTATCTTTTGTTTTGATCATATATATATGTCTATATACAATAGATAACACATATAAGTAAATTCTTTTTATCCAAATACATTTATTATATAATTAAATTCACACGACATATAATTAAACACTTTACTACAATATGTTCCAAAACAAATTATTTGGGACATAGCAGGGACAAGATAAGAGGTGACTATGACTATATATGTCTTAAAATTTTCAACAGAAATTATTCTTGACTACATAATTAATGTTATTATCCGAAAAAATAGATTGGAACTTTCAATATTAGGCCCTCAAATCGTCAATCTAGTACACTGTATGTCTCACTGCCCTTTGGCATTTATTAACAGGAGCTCTAACTTGGGATATCATATTAATTGTTGTATTGGGTAGCCATGAGTCAAAAACTAATTGGTTTTATATTAAACAAATTAAGAATACTAATTACCCATTACCAAAATATTTGTACGTGTCAACCATAATTAGGCCTACGAGAGGCACCTAGAAAAATAGCTTGCAAGAAACAACAATACAAGTTTTGGTAAGTTTAGCCATTTAATTCATGGCTAAATTAACTACTTTGAATAGTAGCTTCAATTCGAAGTGTTTTAGCTTCATAATTTTACCTACCTCTCTTAAATAAATAAATAAATTCTGTTTCTCTGAATTCATGACAGCTTTTATATGAAATCCCCGGGGAATAGATTGTTTAGTGTTCTTTTATATATTTGTCAAAGAAAGGGGCAAAAACTATCATATTAATACTATGTGAATTTAAAGATTAGTCAATTTTTAGAGGACCAAAGAATGTAAAGATGACGTACATTCTGTGACTATCTTTTAGCAAGCGATGACCGAGTTATCTATTTCGTCTTTTCAAATTTACGAATCAGGTTCTTCTCCATAAATTTATATTTATAAATAGACTTAGTTTGAGGAGTAAGTATCTTATTTATCAAATTTAACTCAAATTTTACTCATTTTCATCATTATTCAACTTTTTAACTTCACCCAAACTTACTCAGCTTTATCTCACCCCTTTACAAAACAAAACAAAGGTTTTGGAACAACCAAATTATCTATTTAATCTTCTTAAGTTTAATTTCTTACAAACTAATTTTTTTTCCTTTAACCACCACGACCAACTTTTAATATAAATATAAATATAAATTATATTTTTGAAGAATCTATCAAAATTTACATATAGATAACCTTATTTCAACGAATGGTTATTGTTTCACAAGACCTTGCAAAAATAAAATAAAGATGCATTTTCTTCCTAACCTAGGTAGCTATGTTCTAGCATTCTCGAGTTTGCTACACATGGAATGAAGTTAGTATGTACAACATTAAAAATGTCAAATAAGAAATAAATATGCCGTGAGTCCAAATGGATATTAGATTAGATTATGCATGCAAGTGACTAATGATGGATATTTTGGGAAATTCCATCCAAAACCACTCCATAATTAGATTTCATATTGCCCTTCAAAAAGTTGAAAAGATTCAGTAAAGGATTGCGGCTGACATTCGTGTCCAAAATAATTCTTTTTTTAAAGAAAAGACATAAAAAGTTGTAAAATAGCATAAATGAAAACGTGGTGGTCTAAAGTTTAAACTTTAAAGTGTATTATTACTGCTGCTCTCTCTGTTCCATACTAATTGTCGTATTTAGAAATTGTGTAGTCAAATTTAAAAATTTTGATTATAAAATTTTCACTATATATAAAAGTTATTATATAAATTATCACTTCATAATGAAAAAAACTATGATAAAAGTATAATATTACAATTGTTAATAATATATTATGTAAAAAATCATCAATCAAAGAGTGATATTGGAGATCGTGAAAAAATTATGATAATTAATATAAAACGGGACGGAGGAGTATGATTTATGATTATTATGTAGGTTTATCTATATCACCTAACCCGTATAAGGTGTCACAAATCACTTGTTCCTCCTTGTTGTTTAGTGTTTGATTAAGTCATAATCCACTTATTTTTGTTTTATATCATAACATGACAATCATTTGATTTGGATACTTGTGTGTTTGCATTTATGCAACTTGGTGAGCTTTTCTTGATTTCTTTCTCTAAATATATGCCAATATATCCATTGAATATAATTTTTTTTAATGGAACTTTGAATTTATTTTTATATGTGAAAGTTGTGGCATGCCAATATGAAAATATATTTAATTAAGAGCTATTGGGTTATTCAGCTAGAAATTATCAGATTAGTCAATTAATTAGTTTTACTGACATAATTAGTTTTACTGACATAATCAGAAGAACAAAAATAGTCAAGATATTTAAATCACTAAATGAGGAAAATTGTAGCATCATATTCCCTTTATTTTTCAAAATTTACCAACTCATTTACATATATTGTATAAATTGCATTTGAAATAATGGCTAGTAACTTTGTACAATCACAAATTTTCAACTCTAGTGTACATCAATGAGGTGAAAAAACTATCATAGGAGACGAAGAATCTACTTTAACAATAAAATCTAATTTATCTATATTCAAAATCAAATTTTCTCTCTCCATTCAATCTTGTCCAAACCAACAAAATTTTACGACACACAAATATTCTAATTATTGGGCAGTTATTAGTAATATTTGTAAAATAACACAATCTACATTGAATTTTTGCACATTTTTTAAACACTACGTACCTCACAAAATATTAATATTATATGTATAAATAAAAAAGAAATATGAAAATTGGAATAGACCAGTAATATCACTTTCATATAATTGGTCGAGGACAAAATTTATGAGTTATCATGACAAGTTGCACCGCATACATACAAATAATTTTTAGGAGGCCCAAATTTCTAAGCTGGTTTGCTGACTGAACAAAGACCAAAAAGAAGAAATTGTGACTAAATTATGTCCTACATTGATGGTAACATGTAAATATAGTGTTGAACACAACTTTTTTAACAAAGAACTCTATTTCGGCTTTTGTATGATTTGCCTAATTTTTTGGCCACTTGTACTTTTCTGTCGACTTAAAGGCTGCACAGGGTTTTGATTTTAGAATGTTACTACATTTTATCATGAGACATCACCAAAATGGATTCAACTTATCAAGTTGTAGTACAAATCTCAGCATCCTTAATGGAATTAGTCTTATCAAATCAATATTTTTATAAATAGTAATATTTGTTGCAATAATACTACCTATAACTAAATTTTCCTGTAAAAAATACAAGTAGTCCATCGGCTAAGGTTGTTCATCGGTCCCAGATTGGACCGGATGGATTGGGGACGTGAATTTCGGACCGAAGTGAACCCAAAAAGTTCGTTTCGATCGACCGATCGAACTGCTCGATCCAAATCGACTGACTATACATAAAGAAACCCTAAAATTATGGTAACCTACTTCCTTAAGCTCGGTCCATGGGCTGAACATCAAAATTTCCTGGACCGAGGATTGGACCGAACTTCCCCCAGCCCAGTCTGGTTCAATCCCTTTTTCGATCCGGATTGGACCATGAACAACCCTAGTATCGGTGTCAACTCTCAAACAACAAGAAAATAGTATCTATTATGTGAATCTGACCTCAGATGGTGGGACTGATCAAATCCTTAATTGCTAACTAAAATCTCTACAAGTCGGTATCATCATCATAGTCAAAATCTTGATCAGCATGTCTGATTCTTTTCCCTTCCCTTGCTCCTCTCCCTTTCTTCGGTTTTCCCCTGTCAATGGCGAGTGGCCAAAATGTATGCATTTGTCAGTGTCAATCTGCACTGCTTGGATTTCTCAATTTCAACTCGAGTACTTAATGTTAGTTACTTGGTTGTCTGATGTCGTCTTTCTTAATGGTGATTGTGACATCCATGTATGTAGCTGTGTCATGAACTGATCAACTACAAGGACTTTGGCCAACTTGAAACATGCATGAACTATCGCAATCTTTCATTTAAGGCCATGTTTTGATCCTTGGAAAATCAAGTGTTGGTGAAAGTTTTTATCTCCCTTTAACTAATCTAGTACAGAAATCCCATTTTCTCCATTAATCCATCCCTTGATTTCAATCCTACCATTTTTCTCCCAAATTTGAAGAAAAATGTCAATGACGAAATCAATGTAATTTTCCACGATGTTTTCCCATCTAACTCTTCAAGGGCCAGACGGGGCCTAAGACTCTGAGAGCCCCCTCCTTCTTTATTAGTCACTTATTAATTTTTTCATGGTCTCCTAGGTCTTCTTCGATCCATAATTTCTCATGTAATATTTATCACAAATCAGAGCATTATATTCTTAAGGTAACATTTCCCGTTACAAATCCGTTCACACTAAGTTCATATAATAGATCATCGTATAGGTTGAGTAATTTATGAAAAAAGTTTATAAAGTTTAACTGACACCAATTTCAAAGCAACACACAATGGGAAGGAGGGAGCATAGTACTTACTGTCCATTTCCGAGTACACCAACGCCCCTGTATCGACCAGGACCAGATTCCACTCTCCCATCTAACATAATGCAGAACGATCAAAACACAAGCACAAAAAGTCAGTACAAGAAAATTTCCATTCTTGAAAAGTTGCACAGATTCAACACGAAGAAATAAAAACCCACCTTCTCTTCCAAGTGCCTGATCTTCAGCCTAGCGTAGCATAACAAAATAAGCAATGAGAATTTCAGCATCATGATTCATCATGAAGTTAAACTTTGCAGATAACACTACCAACGCCAAAAGATTTGAGTTGCGGTTTCAAGCCTAGCAAATATACTATACTTCGTCGATACTGATTCGATCTGTTTTCACCTTAAACATTGGGTTATCATTCAAAAGACATTTTCTTTTCATATCTCATTTGATGTCCTCTCATAGTTTTTTTGGGAGGAATTTTTTCATATCAATCCAAATACATTAGAAGCTGACACTTTTTAACATATTTGTCTCATTACTGAACCTAGTTTCTCATGTAAGAATCTGAATTAGCCCTGAACACACAATAGGAATTGTGTCTAATCTATCCAAGAGTGCATTTATCCTCTCGTTCAAGATGATAATGCCACTAGTTCGGAGCAACCATAATACTACTGGGAACTTGTTGCTCAAACTATGAATTGTACAACAGCATATAAAATGCAGAAAACATACAGCTGGAGACGTGATTGAAGATAAGGAGAAGAGCCTGTCTTCAGGCTGAAACTTCCTTGAACGTTTTAACCTACAGTCAGAATTCAGAAGAATTACATGAACATTTGCTGGTAAATTTCAGCTACATACTAGGGTAAACCAATTGCATACTTTTATGCTTAAAAGATGACATTCAATAGAGGTTACAACAACAACAAACCTCAATATAGTCTCCCTAACGCGGGGTCTCATCAGGTAGAGGCTATACTCTAGAACATACTAAAATTTGTTGTTTTATTTCAAACAATCATTTTCCTGCTACTAAATATTTTACCAGACCATACACAAAATCAGGTTGAGTGGTTGACAGTGTCATCAAGTGCCAAAAAGTCATTGGCCATTAGCATTAACTAATGAAGGGTATTCATTATCATCTTTACAAAAGCCATTATATCAAACATATGGTGTCACAGAAACAAAGTCAGGAAATGACCTCAGGGGGAAAAAATGCTTAAAGTCAAAAGATTTACATGTAATAATAAAAATACATGCAGATTCCAATATATCACCGTGTCCCCCGATGTAGTGATATTTTCAGCAAGGTGACATATCATAAAATAGCTACCTAGAAAAATGCTAAGCTGATATCTCAGTCAAATTTCTAGCTCTCTTTAACTTTGTTGGATAACAATTGCAACACATAAGTACTCATTGTCTTATTGAAAGAACTACAAATGCTGTGAAAATGAGATAGAAGAGTAAAATTATAGAAAGACAGATGAAGAAGGGTTCATGGTAATACAGTGTAGTGCTCTTTGACGTAGATAAGAATCCATCATAGCCCTTCAATACATTTCCACATTGGCTAGGATCCTGTAAATAAGTTGTCTCCATATCAAAAACCTGCATTAACAACAACACTCCGGTTATATTTCGAAATCCAAACGATGGACAAGGATAGTTTGGGTGAATAAGACATATGATAGTCCATTGCTTCTCCAACAGAAATTTCAAGGGAAGTTTCCAAACTTCGATAACATAATCATACATCATAGCTTGTAGTGTTCTATTCTTAAAGTAAATAGATCATAATGCTCGAGGATGATATATTGTTCTAATAGTTGTCAAGGCAAAGCTTTAGAACACACCCAGGGTGAGGTATGGAGGGTTAGACAATGACACCGCTAAATTTTGCAATTTAGAGAGGCTCATTTCAATTGATCCAAGATAACACAATCTTCAAGTACAAAGAATTAAAACTTCCTATGTCAACCAAAACCCTTAAAACTCAACCTCTTAATGAATACCAAGTTCAACTTATTCAACTTATTTGAGCAAACAATGCCCACAAGAAATATCCAACACTCTGATCAAGCTTGTTTACAAACAGACACACACTAATTAAAGCAAGGATCACAAAACTCAGAAAGCAAATTAATGAATCCTCAAGCACCAAAGACTAAAACTTCCATGTCAATCAAAAAACCTAACTGATCAAACAGTGCCCAACATTACAATCGCATTTCCTTCAGAAACTAACACATTGGATCAAGCACTGCAAAACCCAGAAACCACACAAACAGAAAACACAAACATCATCCTAATGTGGGGGGAAATCACCTGTTTCTCGATGCTTCTGAGTTCTTCATGAAGTTTAGCTCTTTTACTCAACAAAGATGCCAAAACTGCAGCTGGGTTGGAAAGATTTCGGTGCCCTAAGAAAACCCAGAAAGCCCTTTAGAATTCTCACCAAATAAACCCCAAAATCATGCAAGAGACAAAAAATAGGGTTCATTTCATGGGGTTCGCACATTACCTTCAGAATCCATGGCAGTTTTTTTGCGAGGGAAATTTTGAATAGCAGGTGGTGGGTGATCAAGGGTGTATTTTTGTTTGCTAGCCCATGAAAATTTATGAGAAACAGAGACAATCTGAGGAGGAATGACAACAACTTGCCTCTGCTATTGTTCAGAGTTAGGGCGCAAACATCGTACGAGTTTCGAAACGGCTGATTGTGAAGGGGGTACGAAGAATTGCCCAAAATTTCTCAATCTGGGCCTGGCCTTAGATATTGGAAGAATTGGGCCGGGCCCTTAACAGAATGGATAATTGGATGAATATGGATCCTTATGAATGTGGTTGCTTCTGTGTGATTTGGCCAATTAACTTACTATTCAATTGACAAACCCTCAAACCCAGTGGGTCCATTATTATGAACCTGGGCTTGGATATTTTATTTTTTTTGCCATCTAGATAGCTGGATTTTCCGAAGTAAAAAGCATTATACAACCTCATTTGCTTATTTTGCATGCACTAATAGGTAGCAAGCAATTTATAAATCTTAAATCAACCGAAACTCATCTTTTTAAATTGTAAAATTGAAGGGTAAGAGTGTTGTACCCGACCAATTGACACTTTATCTAAACGTGCCTTCACAGTAATAATTTTATCAAGGTCCAAGTGTGTGTCATTAAACAAAACAGATGTAGAATTCAACGTTATATCTACCGTCTACGCAACGCCCTTCAATTATCTTTAGTACTATTGTATGACTTTTTGTATCTTTGTTACACTCAAAATTAGAGGAGGAGAAAAAAAAAAGGAGAGATTGGACCTAAAGTTTAGAGAGTATGGTAATGTGTGGTGAAATACATTATGCATCAACTAAGATTCCAAGTTGAAAAAAGTATCATATTCCATTTCTCTTCCCTCCTATCCAAATTTCCAACCTACAGAAGCAAACAAAACCCAAATCCCCTCAAAGTAATAGAGAATATATCATTAAATTAACAAAGAACAATAAGGAACCTTTCCATATACCATCATTTCTACATCTTATTAGTTTGATCACCCCTCCCTTCTTTCTTTCATCAAATCAAATCAACAAGTTTTGTCAGCAACAATGTCATTCAGAAGGGTATCTTCTTTCTTTTCCTCAATCCCATGATTAATTAATCTATCTATGTTTTCATGATCAGTTCAACTATTCTATCATGTTTATCTTTTGGTTTGGATTTTCAGGTGAATTCATTTTCTGGGTTAAGCGTATCCGAGCAAAGCAAGAAGTCGTTCATGGAGTTGAAGAGGAAAAAAGGGTATCGATATGTGATATACAAGATAGACGAGAAGAAGAGGCAAGTGTTGGTTGATAAGACAGGAAATCCAGTTCAAAGTTATGCAGATTTTGCTGCTGCTTTCCCTACAAATGACTGCCGTTATGCTGTCTATGACTTTGAATTTGTAACCTCTGATAACTGTCAGAAGAGCAAGATCTTCTTCATCTCCTGGTTTGTTCTTTTTAACATGTTCTGATTGGACTTATTTTGCTTCATTTGTGAGTCGTTTTAGTGGGTAACTGCATTGGGGAAATTTTGTTTGGAAAAATTTCGGAAAAGTTGGATAATTTAGCAAAATTTGCCTATCTTATTCTGTACTTAACAATTCTGTTTTTGGGTGTTTGATTCATAGGGCACCTTCAAACTCGAGAATAAGGGCAAAGATGCTATATGCAACATCAAAGGAAAGGTTCAAGCAGGAGTTGGATGGTGTCCATTGCGAGATTCAAGCAACTGATCCTTCTGAGATGGATCTTCAAGTCATCAAAGACCGTGTTCGGTAATCAAATCATCTTACATATGATCTCATCCGGCTTGCAAGTGCTTGTGATCATCTGGAATCGGGTGCACATAAGTACTCTGCCACCCTGTAATGTACTTAAACCTGTATTTCGTCTATGGATGATGCCTGATGGGTCTCTGATATTGTGTGATTTCATTATACTAACATTCAGAAACATGCAAGAAACATTCATAGCAATGGGCACAACAACTTCCTCTCACAAACCAAACACATTACACAGTGCATACTTGCATATCACCACAGAATCCTAATTAACACAAACTTACCAAAATACACAGAAACAGAGAAAGATTGACACTAAAATTGACATTGATCACACCAGATAATACCCAACAACATAGACTTAATTATTACGATACCCACAAACTAAACTCACTCACTCATATGTTCTACTCTTGCTCATCCTCATTCTCCTTAGACATCTCCTCCAAAGACTTCCCCTTTGCCTCAGGCACCAACAACGTAAAAACCAACCCAAGCAGATTCACAACCCCCAACACAATCAGCGAATTCCTAACCCCAATCCCCGGCCCGTAACCCTGGTCAGTTTTACCCGGGTCCCGGCTCTGGGCCAAGTACAAGAACCCGAACGCG
The DNA here is from genome assembly GCA_029582165.1 of Portulaca oleracea. NCBI lineage: Eukaryota > Viridiplantae > Streptophyta > Magnoliopsida > Caryophyllales > Portulacaceae > Portulaca > Portulaca oleracea. Next base: position 65,727,833 of record CM055868.1, on the reverse strand, counting down.
CCCACAATGGCCCCCGCCTTCCCGGAGGCGGCCGATATCCCATGACACGTGGCCCTCAGCCGGGCCGGGAAGATCTCTGCAGGGACCACAAATGTGGTCGCATTGGGCCCGAAGTTGGCGAAGAAGAAGGTCAAGGCATACATGACCACGAACCCAACCCGGTTATCCGGGTGGGTCCAGTGGTCGTACGGAAGAGCCAGAGCGAACATGAAGACTGTCATGAAGAAGAACCCGATGATTTGGATCGCGAACCGGCCTATTCTGTCGATGAGGGCCACCGTGAACCAGTAACCGGGGACTGTGCTGCAGAGCGCGATCAGGGTCTGGGCCCGTGCTATCCTGAAGACTTCTTGGATCGCGTTCATGGATTGAGGTGGTGGGGTCCACCCCACCGCGGTGAAGATGTCTTTTTGGAAGAGGTTCTGACTGTAGAATGCGATGTCGAGGAGGAACCACGTGGCAGTGGTCCCCAGTAAGTGGAGCCCATGGCGGCGGGCAAACTCCTTGGAGAATAGGCCCCATGTGGGGCCTGCATGAGCCTGAGCCGCCGCCATTGCCTTTTGTGGGTCCTCTTCGGCCGCTACTTTGAGCTCGGTTTGGAGGACTTTTTCCATGTCCGAGGTTGCCTGTTGGGTGTTTTTAGCTACCAGTGCGGTGTACCTTGCTGTCTCAGGCATTTTCATCCGCCAATAGAATGTCAGGGCGGCAGGGAGGGCCCCCACCATTAGGATGATCCTCCACACGTAGTCCGCCTGTGGGACCGTGGACCCCACCGGGTCCTCGCTGTAAGGTGGGGCCGGGAACCTGACATAGCAAGGTGATCAAGAAAGTGAGGAAGTATTACATGTGTATATTGAGTCAAAAGCATAGTAGTTAGTATTACAAAGAATAATAAATCTAAAAATGAGTTTTAAAAGTTAGGAATTACCTAGCATCGAATGCAGCTGAAATCAATATGGCAAAAATCCCACCAGCAAGAATCCCGAACCCTTGCATAGCAAAAACAGCAGCAATGAAAGCTCCACGTGTCCTTTTATTAGCATACTCCGACATGATGGTGGCCGAAAGAGGATAATCCCCACCAATCCCAAACCCGAGCCAGAACCGAAAGAAACAAAGGGTGACCATGACAGACTTAGGTTCTCTCCCAAAGGAGAGGCCCGAGGCCAAAGAGCTAACACACATAAGCATGAGTGTTAGCCCATATACTTTTTTACGGCCCAGCTTGTCACCGAGCCAGCCAAAGAAGAGTTGCCCGGCCAGTGTACCCACAAGGGCTACACCATTGATAGCCGAAGAGAAGGTAGGTGGTAGTGTGCCCGGCTTCTGAGAGCCGGGCACATGGAAATATATCCGACCCAAGAGCTTTGTCACCAAGGAAATACAAAACAAGTCATAAGCATCGGTGAAGAAGCCCATGCCAGCTATGATTATTGCAGTAAAATGATACCATTGTGTCTTGGCGACATCCAAGGCATTTAGCACTTGAAGTTGATCCTTAGCCATTCCTTTACTACAATTCTTTGTCAACACTTGTAATTTGTTAGTTCTTCTTTTTCTTGTGTTTGGTATGATAATCCCTAGCTAGCTCTCGATCTCCCTAGCTGTCAAAATTAAAAATTGGTTTTCAAAAGTAAAATAAGTGACAATTTCATGATAAGCAAAACACTTTGAACAATATTCGTATAATAGAACTTAATGTACAAGTAATAAAAATGGAAAATAGATGTTCATTGATGTGATCTAGACACATTTGTAGCTCTATCTTGTAATTGTTTTCACATACTCATATATTATACATTTGTATGCCCTCAAAAAGAATTATTAAGACATCTACATTAACCTGTCGGACATAAAAAAAGAATAGTAAAAAATGGAAAGGCAAAATAGGTTTGGTCATACGAAATGGGTAAAATGAAAGGCATGACGTTACACAAAAGTATAAGAACCACACACATGTCGAGGATTTGAGATAACGAAAAACGCAACCTAAAAGAAGGAAGCAAATTAAATGTTATAAATTTAACACTTTAAAGTAAATCATATGTACCATCAACATTCTTAATTGCTTCGCATCATCGTCATCTCATTAAATTATTTCGCATATTTTGGGTTAGTGCGATACTAAGGATAAAGTAGGATAAAATGAGTAAGATATAGTGGAAATAGGTAAAATAAAATACGATAGATGTGATAAAGTGATAAAATGGTTATCCTTTTACACAAAAAGACAGCTTAAAATCTTTATATTATGCCATATAGTTAAGGGTAGTGGCAAGCAAAAAGAACAAGGACCTTCAATTTAAAGCAAAGGGTTTGTGTTTGATAGGGAGGAAAATGATTTTTTTCATTTTCAAGTGTTTGGCGACTGAAAAATGGGAAAAATTATTTTTAGTGAAAGTCATTTTCTTCTATTTCTTTTTAAACTATTTTCCTAGGTCAAATCTTAAGAAATCTCATTTTTCTCGATCCGTGTTACTCCTCGCAACCTAGGTTACATGCGTACACTCCTATTTCTAATGAAAGCGGTTCATTTCTCATTTAACTCTTTTTCTTTCACTCGGTTCTTTTTTTTCTCTCTTTATTTTTCTCTTTCATCCAGCCCAAGAGAAACATGCATATACATATATCTACCAAATAAGTGAAAATATCACTTAAAAAACTTATTTTTCTAAAAAAAGAAAGGAAAATGATTTTCACTTACGCCAATTTAATATGAACACATGATATATTATCAATTTATCATCATTCAATTCACTAACTTATTGTTTTCATATTTCGAAGTAAAAAAACACTCAATAGTATTAACAAAGCATATTGCTATTTTTCCTTTTGAAAATATATAATTCCTTATTTCCTTTCTACATTTGCTTTGGCTATGTTCAATCACTCTAACTAAAGATCAAATAATTAAATGGCATTTAATGCAATCTAATTAAGAGAAGTTAATTCAATATAAAATTAAGAGAGCTCAATTCACTAAAGATTTTAAAGGCATGCATAAGATGAAATGCAACGTATATATCAACAAGTACGTAGTAGCTATACATGTTGTGTCAAACCATCTCATATGAATTAATTGAGACAAATAATTCTACAATTACTTTTTAATTACTACAAGGGGTCACTGCTCAATATGCTCCTACATATACTTAAAAAAATACTAATTAGTTACATATTTCTTATTGAAAATTCCTCCAAATTTTACTTCTAGTGAAATCGATAACACCATCACTTTCATTTGCTACAGTATTACTTTTCTTGACAAGGTATTTTGACCTACCAACCAATAAATAAGAATATGGTATCACTTAATATTTATATAAAATATATATAATCCTTACCCATATATAAAAAAGGAAAACAAGAGTAAAAAACCTCGATGAGTTAACACATACAAACCATAACAAGAATATAGACATTCTATATATACAATTCATATTGCAAACGCTTCAGTCCAAAATAAACTTTGAACAATCGAAAAAAAATGAATCATATGCATAACAAGAAAATACATTAATCAAGATTAAAATACTAAAATCATATACTATCAGGGTTGACAAGTAACAAACCTGTATCTTATATTTTGTCGTGAGGAGAGAAAGAAAGAGATGATGTGTTGTTGTGTTGTGTGTTTTTGTATGTTTGGTGTGTTGAAGGAAGAGAAGGGAGCAGGTCAGAGTATTTATACGAGGCAAAGGGTGGTTAATTAATTTGTTAATTTGATGATTAATTAGTTAATTTGTGGTTTGTACGAGGGGAGGAGAAAAAAAGGGAGTAAAAAGTAGAGAAGGGTTTCATGAGTTTCTTTCTTAATTAGCAAAAAAGGGTTTTTAGAAGGAATCTTTGTTTAAGACACTGCGGATATTCTCTTGTGTCTCATTAAAATCATCACCTTCTTATCCCTTCAGTCAGCCTTTGCTACCTTCTTTCCTTATTCCACTGCCTCTCCTTTTCACTTTATTCACTAATTAATAGTAGTAATTAGTAACAAACTAAACTTAAAGAAAAAGCATACTGAAAATACATGTGAGATATATATGAGTCTTTCTTTTTTTTGAGGAAAGATAAATATGAGTCTTATTAATAAATTGATGATTGTAATTGGGATTTTGTAATTAAAAAGCCTAGTCTCCTCTTTTTTTTTTTCTCACTACAAAACCCTAGCCTCTATCTCTTTGGAGGGGCTGTCATCAATTCTTTTGCCGATGGTAAGCCTCAATTTGCTTGATTTATATCCCATTTAATAGTTTGGTTTTACGTTTATGCAGAAAAAGTTAATATCTTCTTTTGTAAGAGTTTTTGTACCCTTATTTAGGGTTTTTAGTCTCCTTTTAGAGTTTTTGCTCAGTTGATGTGATATAATACATGGATAAAGATCGACTTTCAAATCGCTATAGCACGGGTTGTAAGGTTCTCCATCAATGGTCAAAATGCAGAGTCATCAAAGAAAGATGATGAGTCATCGAAGAAATCGGAGCCGAACGTCAGTAAGATTAATATTAATTATTTGGAAGTTGAATTTCATATCTATGTTTTAGATCTACAATTGTTCAATCACGATTTTCATTGTAAGTGTCGTATGATTTGCTATTAATAAAATCGTTATATTTGGTTAAAAGAAAATAAATTAATGATTGTAATTAGTTGGTAATAGAAAGGTTTTGGGGAATTAGATCATGCACCTGATTAAGACCATGAACCACCATGGTTTTCATATTTATATTTTTTTTTATTGCTCCTTTGATTTTGTTTGGACTTCATAAGATTTGAGCCGGGTGTTAGATTTAGGTTGGAACCGTGAAGTAAGATGGTCCCAGGTGTATTAATATCTAATTTCTAGGCTAAATTATTGTTTATTTTAAGTAGGTTATAATTAATGGCTAACTTTTCATTGAATTCCATTTCAGACTAAAAGAAAATTCAAAAAATGCGTGGTTAAGTTGACAACTATTTTCATCTTATGATCTCCTCTTCAAAATATAATTTTAAAAACAAAAAATATTTCCTACGAATAGACACTCACACTATGGGTATAAATAATAATGAGAACAAAATGTTACAAAACTTCAAGCTAACTAACTAGCTAGGAATGATTTTGTAGTCTAATGCCCCCCATGCGAATGTCCTTCGAGTTTGAAGTGTGGATGCTGCAAATGTCTCCTTCACTTTGTGCAAATGAATATAGGACGTGCTGAGATTCGACCTTAGATATCTTGCTCAGGTCTAACTCTAATACTATGTGGAACCATCTCAACCAAAAACTTTTGGTTGAGATGTTTCCATATATATAGATTAGGTGAGTAGTACATATATAGAAATATCCTTCATTAGCATTTAAAACTTGAAACATGAAAACTATATTGGAAGGTAGAACTCGAGGAAATAATAACCTTTTGGACCAAAAAGTAGTAGTAAATTATCTTAGATGCTTAATCAAAATATAAATATTAAAAAATTTAGCAAAAGGCAAACATCTCTTGGGAATTAGAGAAGGTCATTAAGCTAAGAGTTGCAATATTCATAAATCAATATTAGAGTTGGTAACATTATGCATAAATGTAAAATACAAAATGTGGTATTTTTTCGATAGTTCAAAGTCAAATAAGAGGTAAAGTGTATATAAATCAAAATAAATATTACTATTATGACCTCGCCAAATTATTTATATTACTATTTGCAGTCTCCTTTCCTATTTACAAGGTCCGACTTTGTTCCTATTTAATATCATGTGCATGCATTATCAAAATTAAAATTTGATTTTTGTTCTAGTTTGTTTGGGAAACAACAATATTATGTCATACACTCATATATGTTGAGATGTTGACATGAAAATGACCAAATTCATAGAGCCCATAAGTTTTGAATGAGGAACCCCAAAACTTAGTGCATGTATGCTTTGATTTGCTTCAAGCTATATTCTTACTCACCCTCCACTTAACTAGCAAAGTCTTTATGTCAATTCATATTTCATGTGCCTCCCACATACAAGTTTGTTGGCAAAATTGCTCATTATAGCCCATTCTCAAGGGACACAAACTAAAGCAAGCAAAGCTTCCTAGATCTTTCTTCACATTGCTTTTAATTTTTTCTCCCACTCTCCCAAATAAGAGGGAAGAAATTCCACATTAACAAAGAGTAACAAAATTTTTTTAAAAAAGAACTATGATTATATATATGGACCCACTTTGGAATTTCTAAGACATTAACATTAGGGTTATTGACCATTTGAAGTTGTTAGTGGGTAAGCATAAATTGAAGGGCCCCCCACTCTTTTACTCTCAACTTTTTTTATTTTTTCTTAAGGGAGTGTAATAGTGTATGGTAGGACTCCAGGAAATTTTTCCGGGGGGAAATTTTCCTTAACCCCCACTAAGGGAAATTTTCCTTAGGAAAATGGAGAAATTAAATGGTGGACCCATCGTGAAAATTTTTTGGAAGTCAGCCCGCATTCAAATGTGGGGAAATAAGTCAACCCGAAAAAATTGACCATTTCCCTGTGGTTACTGACCAACCAAACACACCCTAAATTAAAAAAAAAAAATCATTCATTGCATGTGATGACTAAATGAATCAAACTTTTCACAAGCATGATTAGATGGTGGGAGTTCGAGGAAGGTACTTAGTAATATTATTATGTCATATGTTGTAGCCTCTATCAAGCATTTTAATTTGCCCCACATTTTTTAAAAAAAACTTTTACAAGTAGTGCTATTTATTGTCCACTTTGGTAGGTTAGTTTTTTGCATTTTCGACCCTGAATTTTAGGGGTATTTATATTATGAATTATTGGTTTTCAACTTTTATTTTTTGGACCCTAAAATTTGTAGAATGAAAAAAAGGACCCTAAAGTTTGTGATGTTGAAAAAAAGCTTGTTTCTCGTTTTTCTTTTTCTTTCCATATTTAAATTTCTCTCCCGATTAGCGTCAAATTTCAAAGTTAAGGTTAAAACTGATATTAAAGTTATAATGAACCTCTCTTATTCATGTTGGAGTTACTTAAATCTTGTACTCAGGGGTCTAAGTAGCCCTAACATGAATAAGAGAGATGTATTATAACTTCAATGTCAGTTTTAACCATAATCCTGAAGTTTGACGTCAAATGGAAGACAAATTCAAACATGGGAGGAAAACAAAGAATGAGACAGGAGTTTTTTTTTTTTAACTCACAAACTTTATGGTTCTTTTTTCTTCATTCGACAAACTTTAGGGTCTAAAACATTAAAGTCGAAAACTAAGGGTTCAGAATATAGATACCCCTAAAGTTCGGAGTCCAAAATGCAAAAAACCCTTACTTGAGTTCTAGGGTTGAAAAATAATCTTTTTAGCAAGCATACCCTCTTTCTAAATTGGCACCCACATATTGTCTTTTGGTGAGATTACTACAATAAGGGTAAGTAAAGCAGTTTAGATAGTCCTTTTTTCAAAAATTTTATCAAGATAAGACTATGGCAAGCCGACAAGGGAAAGTTGTCCTCAAGCCTATGAATTCGGCTAGGAAATAAGACTCATCTTAATTCTGGGTGGGAGAATTGAATTTCTAGATCTTTGAAGGTGCGATTGAATCTCTTTCCAGAGGGGCTAGAGGGAAGAGCAAGCACACTCGTTCCTTATTTAGTCAATTGGCCTATCGATCTTGAGCCGATATATCGGTAGGTAATGGAAAGTTTCTTGTAGCCCCGATTTCTTCTATAGATGCATTGAGTTCCTCGCCACTTCCAGTTGCAGTGCCAATTGCTAATCACTCTCCCAAAGGATGTAACCTAAGAAGGTGCAAGCCTATTTGAATTTGTTATTGGAAAATGAGGAGGAAGACATCTGTCAGGGAGAGATAATCATCAAATACGTACTTTGATCTAACGGCGTACCGTTCTTAGCTTCATATGGGAATTCTAATTAGTATTGTCCATCACAACCATCAATCATAAGATTAGCCAGTCAGCAAGTCTTTGCATGCATATGGGCAAGGCTTAAGCCTTCAAGAAAGTTAGACTTGTCCTTTATCATATCCGCATGGACTTGTCCTTTATCACATCCGCTGCAAGCTTAGAATTGGATTATTAGGCTCCTGGTGGGTATAAACCCTCCAAACCAACCGTCTTTGCTTTTTGAATCAAAGTAGGTTGCGAGCTTATTGTATTAGTAGTCGGTCATTAAGATGAAGCTTCTTTTGTTAATCTTTTTCCTATATACTTTCAACGTATAATTGAATCTTAAGCTTTTATTCGAAAAAGATGAATCGGGGTGATTTTGAGAGATGCGGGTTAAATTTATTTTTAAAAAAGGTGTTGTGATATTTACCTACTTTCAGTACTTTACTTACCTTTCCTTTCCTTATCTAATCTTATCTTATCTACACATTACCTATACTCCAAAAGAATCGTGTCTGAAATAAGTTACAAAAGACCCACCAATTTTTTTAAGGAAGAAAAGGAAAAACATTGGTCTTTTCTTCTTGGGCTTTTTTCTGGTCAAGCCCATTACATTGGATCTCATTATCTCTGATGCCCAACAAAGTTTCCTTCCCTATTTCTATTTAAGTAATGCCAACAAAATTTAGCTAAGAACATACGACAGCATGACTATTTGTTCTCATCCTACATAAATTAAAAATTGGTTATTTTTGGGCCCAAATTTTAATAGTTATGGTGATACTAGGTTTGAATTCAATTTGACCCATTCTATTTTGACAATTTATTAGCCAAAAAAAAGGAAGAAAAAAAAGAATTCACCAGATCCCACACTTGTTGCACGTGGTAGCCACCATGCATGCACCTGACGTGGCCCCTTACTCTGTCACCTTGTCTCCAGTCAAAAAGTCAAACTATCACCATATTAGAAAAAGGATAAATAATAAATAAAGTATAAATCGAGGCCTATCAACATAGAACATGACCAACCACCAAACTTCAATTAATTGAACAATATAATAATATTATATTTCTGTTGTAATCAAAAGTTTAGGCAAATCAATAATTTATGTGTAGCTAAATTCACCATCATTTATTTCACAAAATAAACTAGTTTATTGGTCAAGAAATGAAACCAAATACTTCATCTATTTCATAATAACTATCATTTATTTTTTAATTTTTAAAGTATCTAGTGTAACACTGGACTTTTAATTTTTAACATTATATATTTACAAAACCTACATGACTACATTTATCTAAAAGTATTTTTAATGAATAATCTAATGATATTAGTGTTATATTTTAGAAAAATCATATTGTAATAATTCAAACTATATCGATTGAAATAATAATAATATAGAGTTTAGAATGTTAAATTATTTACCTCTTAAATTTCAGCTAATAACCACCAAATTAATCAAATTAATTCAATATTTTTGATGTTGAAACCCCAAGTAACATTTACCTTGTAATAATTTTATATTTTGTTTTAATATATAAAATGACAGTATTCCAAATATTATATTTGACATTGTAATATTTCAAATATGAATTTCTTATCAATGGAAACCCATGTGTGCATTACATAGTATTACGAGCATATAACATCATTGTTGTTAGTATCTATTTCTTTTTTTATTCCAGGTAAGAAAAGGGCAAATATAATATTGGCTCACTCATCAAGGAGTTGAATGGAGTTTCTTCTGTGCACCCGTCACGTTAGACCGTCAAATCTCTCATTAACCACTTTCTAGCACGCCATTCGGCAACTATATATACGCACATAAACTCAGCCACCTTCAACAATATCCACAAACTCAGCACATCCTAATATCAACACCTTACCTTACAACATCTTGAAAGTTCTAAACTAAGAGGAAAAAAAGTTACAAATCAATGGAAGGTTACACCCACAAAGGAAAATCATCATCATCATCATCTTCTTCTTCTTCTTCTTTTCCAAGTGATCAACCAGCCAAATATCGAGGGGTCCGAAGACGGCCATGGGGCAAGTTTGCTGCTGAGATTCGCGACCCTAAGAGAAATGGGGCCCGCTTATGGTTAGGGACCTATGAAACTGCAGAAGATGCAGCTCGAGCATATGATCGAGCTGCATATGCATTAAGAGGTCATCTTGCCATTCTTAATTTTCCCAACGAACAACATTACCACTCGAATGATGAGTCGAGTGTTCCTGGGTCGAATACTAGAGCACACTCGACGTCGTGGTCTAGACAACAAGAGGAGCCGAGACAAGTCATAGAGTTTGAGTATGTTGATGATAATGTGTTGGAGGAGCTTCTTGATACACAACATGATGCATATGGGAGGAGAATTTACTAGCTTAATTACTTAGTTTAGTTTTTGCAAGTGTTTTATTTGTTTCTTTCATAAGTTTTTTTTTCCCCCTTAAATCTTTAATTAGAAAAAGCTAGTAGCTTTTCTCTTGATAAAATATGCTTGCTTGAATTCCTTCTTTTGATGAGAAGTGGGAGGATAAGAAAGAAAGGAATGTATTATGAGCACTTGAAAGCATACAATAAAATCAAGCTCTCTTTTTGACGATATTGGATTGGGATAAAAAATCTGACAAGATACAATGTCATTAATTAATAAAGTACATGCAACTTCTTTCTCTCTCTTTTTAAAGCCAAAAGTACATGCAACTTTAAATATGCATTTTGACAATTATCGTGTTCCAGTACAAAAAAAGCAAATAAATTTGTTAATGAAAATTTCGTTTGACATATATTGGGTTCAAGTTGTTTTGGGTACATGGTACGTGGCTGCGAATTAAAGTATGTTTATTTGAGTCATAGCGATTGATTGATGGTTGGTTTGTAATATTTATGTTAATTTTTTCTTCACTGAAGATTTTGTTTTCATCAAAAGCGCCGACAACTATGAACAAGTGCAGGCAGCGTCGACGTGCAAGCAGAAGCAGCCTCACGCAAGAATGGGAGTTTGCATATATCAACAAAAAGAAAAGATATGGTTTAATTAATTAGGTGAATTGAGGGCTAAGTTACGTTTCTTTTAACCCCTTTATATAGAATTCCTGTACTATGTGAGAATAATTTGTTAGCGTTCACTCTAGCTAACCGGAGGATAAATTATCGTATTTACATGTCAAAAATATATGAGTCCTATTACGTACGGTATGAGTTTATATATATCTATCTATCGTTGATTGTGTTGTATATAGTATTTCATTATGTTACCTTAGGATTTCTAACATTTAGGAGTAACTTGTTGTGTTTATCCTCTTTAGTTCATTGATTAATATCAAACTCATGATAATAACTAATTAGGGGGGAGATGAGTTAATTAAGTCATTGCTTCTTCCCTCTCGGCATCACCTATACGTCAATCAAAATTAGTTCCACTGATATATGGAATGTTGGGACTTGCGGTAGGGTAAAGATGGTTAAGAAAAAGCCAAGTTGTAGAAAAATGTGAAAATATCATTATATTGAAAATTAACCATAAATGATCAAAATTAATAACTACTCCCTCCTTTTTAAATTAATTGTTATATTTCATAATTTTACAGCTAAAAAAACTATTTAGATAATTAAATATCATTATTTTCCAAGGTATTTTTCACATATCAAGGTAAGGGTAGTGAAGGAATGTGAGTATGAGTAGTTTTATTAGTTGAAAAAGTAAAAAGTTAACATAATTATTAAAGTTAAAATAATTAAGTTAGATATTGGAAAAAGGAAAGTGACAATAATTTTAGAACAAACAAAATTATTTTAAGTGTCAATTAATATGGAAGGGAGGGAGTATACGTCCTATCCAACAATACCTCAAAAGTATAAGCTCCCCATTTCATTGTAAAGATTCAAAGTAGGTATTTATTTTAGAATTTTGTTTGCCAGTGATCACGTTTGCATAATTACATGGAACGTTTTTAAAATTATTTACACGCACATAAGTCGAAATATTGGTCCATTCAATATTGGAATAGAAAATAAGTAAGTCTAATTATCAAAAGCCATCACTTGGTAGAAGAGATATATATATGATTAATCTTATCATTATTATTATTTAATTACCAAATTCCACTTTGCTTACTTATGATATGATTTGGTTGGTTAATATAGTCTTGATTTTGGTCAAATTTTTCATTGGTCATAATCACGAGCATGCCATAGCTATCATCTCTAAGTTTCCTGGAAACCTCCCATGCAATCATATTGATAGATGCTGTTAGAGAGGTCAAGATCTATGTATATAGTCAAAATTTTATTGTGAGCATTTCTGAACAAAGATCCAACGAACAAACCTAATTATTTTAGTTACAGGAAAATATTCCAATGTAACTTTCTACTTTTAAGATGGATGTGACTCACTTCATATGTATTATGGAAATGTGACACTAATTTCTTAGTTTACGTTATGTATCGTTATGTATAATGCTCAATTAACTATTAAAATTTAGTCCGCACACACACATATATATAATAATGATCTATGATGAAATGATAGATCCACTATCAAAAATACTTTCATAAAAAAAATGTCTTAATAATTTTTGAAATATATTAATAAAAAATGATATACAGTCAAATTAAGATAGATCGTTGAAGACGCTAAGCTAAAGTACAATATGCTAAAATAAAGTATTAATCAATCCGTAGCATAACTATTATGTCTTTATAGTATAGTGGTTAATTATCCAATTTGACTCAAAAAAGAAGTAGCTAGCAGGTCGGATACATCATGGCCCGATGCCTCCCCCTTCCCCCCTCCCCTTCGGTTTATAATGTCATTTAATGGAAAATTTGCATACATGCCCTTCGATTTATAATATTTATAAATGTAACTCTAATATTTTTGAATTATTATTTAGTCACTCTAAATTTTTGAATCAATTTTATTTAACTACTTTTCTAGTAAATTAAGCAGCTTTGTCGGTGAATATAAGATATGTGATAAAACTTGTTTGTTAAAATTATCGTAATTTCAGCAATAAATTTCATCACAAATCGCACGTTCACCGGAAATTAAAGAACCTAAATTTATATAATTACTAGAGAAAATATTAACAAAAGTTACAAAAATATGAATTATGAATAATTCAAGATGTTTGTTAACCATCTTGATGCAAGATACGTATGATATCCTTGATATAATATGTTTGGTTTGCATTTGGGTTGGCCTAAACTAATTTCAAAATATGATTTGACCTCAAACAGATCAATTACTTAATTGACAAGGATGTAAACATGATGAGACCAATTGGAATATTTAGTATCGCTATGAAAATTCAAATCATAAATGTCAGAGTTCATGATGAAACTTAAAAAGTCAGTTAAGTGACTAAGTCATAGTATTATGATGATGTTCATCCAATAAATTCAAAAAATCTTGGTTGAAACATGAGGACAAGTTAAGAAAATGACAACCCAAACAAAACAATTAAGCTTCCTTAATTTCCACAACCCCAACAAACAACCTTCCCAAGAAACTTTTTAAAGGGTAACCAATACACAAAAGACACATAATTAAAACTAATACTCCCTCCGTTCCATATTAATTGTTATAATTTTGACTTTTACGGTCTCCAATATTACTCTTTGATTGATAATTTTTTGCATAATATGTTATTAACAATTGCAATATTATACTTGTATGATAGCATTTTTCGTTACAAATCTAATTATGGTAATTTTATATAGCAATTCATTGTATATATTGAGAAATTTATGGTCAAAATTTTTGGAGTTACTGCTTACTGGATACTTGAAGTCAACAAGATAGTCAAAGGATAGAATTTGACTTTTTGGAAGGTTGGAATGCTTGACAAAGTCTTGTCTTTTTGTAGGGAGTCAAGGCTACCTGAATACGAATCAGTCAAGGTTGTGGACTTTTGGTGGTCATATGGATATTTATTACAAAAATCCACCTTTCAGATAGTTGAAAAGTAATTAAATTACTTGAATTTGGGCTGTTTAACAAATATGAGTACTTTTTTTTTGGTTTGTTTGGGTAACACAAATCCTCCATATTGTCTTGTGATATTTAAGAATTTTAATTAAGGTTCACTGAAGATATATATATATCTTCATGATGTTAGGATTAGGCTATTAACTTGTACCTATGTAAACCTAATACCCCGTTCTTTTATGCGTTAACGCACCCAAACACAACGCAACTTACCGCAACCTAACTGCAACATAACTCAAATTACTATTACTTTTTAACTATTTCCACCGCAACTTAACGCAACGCAACGCAAACGTAACGCACAAAAGAACGGGGTTATCACGACGATCTGAATTATTGATCCCTTGGTGATTTTTCAATGAGAAGAGGATGATGGTTTTTGTATCCACTTGTTTTACAGTAATTTCAACTTTAAATATATTCGATTGCAATAGTCCAACTATTATATCATATATTAGATAGTAGGTATTCCAAAACTTGATATATCGAATTGTAATATATATCGTATATCTTGGAGCAACTTGGTTGCGTACCATTGGAATCCATGCTAGGAGGTCACTAGTCTGCAATATAATTTTGAAATTTAAATTATTATCTTCCCACCATTCTTAGTTTGAATATTAGAAAATCTAATGTTCCAATAACAAAACTTGAAATTAATTTAGTTGATCATCATATCCTCCTCAATAGTGCCATTAAGTTGCAAGGGAAAGTTGGACTTTCAATATTTTTCTGTAGTATTTAGTTGATCATCATATCCTCTTCAATAACATACAAACAATCATAGTTTATTTATTTATTTTTAAATAACATACAATGAGATCAATATGGATTAACAGAAATACAGAATCATATTTAACCATTACTTGGACTTGGATTTTGAGTATGTAAGGTTACAACTCCCTTTTAAAATGGTTCAAACAAAAAGCTTGACATTAATTACAATATTCCAGCACACATTTCTACAGAAGACCACATTTAATTAAGGCTTGTATATATCATTCTTCCAAAGTGAAGCTCTTCATTCTTATTCATAGTTGATACCAATATACCATATTACAGATGTTAATATAATTTCCATGTCTTATAATACAGAATGTGGGCATCATCTAAAGCCTGCCTGCATTTGAAAGGTCAATTCATACATCATTTGAAAAACACAAACAGTAGAATATGAAGGAGTTCAATTTATCCTGAAAGTTGACAATAAGATGTCAGAATTTTTGTTTCGGCGACCTTCAGCATGAACAGAGAGGTATTCGTGGAATCGAAAACCTCTATAGAGTGCAGGATTCTCTGCATTCACTAGAGGTTTAGCAGGCTCTATGTAGCAATCAAGGGTAGGAAGCACAAATAGAGCAACACTTTGACGCGCTGCCTTGGCACTTGTCACTGCTCGATGGTCACCATTTTTCAACTTCCCATTGCTAAGAATCTGCGGTCAAAACAAAGACAAATTATTGGGTTGATGGGTTATGTTTGTCATCGACCGTTTGATATTTGATATTCCTGGCCTGAACATAGAGGTCCGCTAATAAAGCTTGCTTACCCCTCAAAAATGAATTATATGATACAATACAATTAATACATTTTGAGAAGTAGATCGATTGTTGCAAACCTGTGACATATTGCCCAAAATAATGACAAATGCGTCCGGAATGGTATCAACACCAATCCATTCACCATCCTTTGATATATGAAGGCCGGGAACATCCCCTTGCATAAGTATAGTTAGCACACTTCTATCACTATGCTTGCCAACTCCCAACGTGAGGCGCGGATCAGGGCATGGTGGGTAATGGTTAACTATCACAGTAGGCTCAAGGCTTAGCTCGTTCTCAAAGTATTTGGGCTCTAGACCTAGCCCTTGGCAAATCAACTCAATAAGTCTTGAACCCATCTCGTTCACTTGAACTACATATTCTCGAACCACATCCCTTCAGAGAATATATCCATTAAGTTATAAATTAGTTGATCGATTTCCCCACACGGACAGAAATGTTTATTGAAATAAGGCGGCCAATATCTAATTCCGAAATTAAAAGACGAATCGATTACCTGAAGTTGGGCGGTATATCGGGCCAATAAGGCACACATTGTTCCAAAGGAGAACATTTTAGGCCCAAAGCATCCCTCCAAAGATGGAGAGTTTCTTCATCATAGTGAATTGTACTTGTGTATAGAAAACATTCCTTCTTGTCATCATTAGAGCAAAATCTAGATAGCTCCTCCACCGGAAGCTTGAAGAATTCCTTGAAAACCTTTCTTGCTTCATCCATGAGACTCCTTGGCACTCCATGGTTTATCACCTGCATTCCACAAAAATTAAAACAAATTAAATAAAAACCTGAAGTTACTTATCTACATAGGTTGATCTATTGCCTAATTATCAGGAAAAACAACTTTCAATACAGGTCTCGCTGTCATAGTTTTGAGAGATTCAGATTTAGACAGTCTTATAAAATTCAGTTAAGATGAACCTGAAAGGCTCCGAATTGTTGAGAAGCCTCCATAATGAGTTGAATCAAGTGAGCATGATCATTGCCACCCGCCTCGCCGATGTCGATCACAGGGATGCTGCTGTTTGTTGGAGGAACAAACAGGTCCCCTGGTCTTTGCTCTGGTGGAAAAACATAGCTTTGAGGCAGTGTTTCTCCATCCCCCCAAACTGACACAAATTTCTCCATCTCTCAATTCTAAGGACATCAAGTATATATTACAAGTTGTATGATCACCAATTTGGATCAGAAGCTCTTGAGCTCACAACAACACTTTCAGGATCCACACTTTCTAAAGGAGAAATCAAAGAGGTAGGAGAGGAAGAAGAAGTTTAGAGAGTACTTGATAATTGAATAATATATGCCTAGCTCATCACACTTATCTATGAAAGTATATTATTATTATTATTGTATGATCCTCATTCACCCACTTGCATGTGCACACTTTATCTATGCAATATTTTTTTTCCCATGTGAACCATATAATATTACTGCCGACACTTATCATTTAATTTATCGTCTGGTTATAAATTTATGTACCAATTAAATTTAAAATTTTGATTATCAATTTATTGATATACTATGATCTATATATAAAAGTTCTATATTATTATCCAAAAATAAAAGTTGTATCATTAAATTCATAACAAATTTATAATTTTTTAGTAAAATATTATATGAAAAATCATTAATATGTGACAGATAAAATGAGAACAGAAGAATGTTTTATTAATTTAACAGACAAAAATCCGACAATGCCTTATAAGATATGTTTTCTTTTGGTTGGGTAGGGAAGTATAAAGGTCGAAGTAAAAGAGTATTACAACTTTATTTACCAACGATGGGTAAAAACTCAAGGATCTATAACATACTATATATCCCTAGGACAAAAGGAGGAGAAAAACCCAATAGTTGGGCTGTAAATTTATAACATATATAGATATATATGTAGACCCATGAAAACATGTACATAACATATATAGACATATATGTAGACCCATGAAAACACAATACAAGGCTTAAAGTTTTGATAACAAATTAAATTCCAATGAGCTGAAACAGGAGGAACTAGCTAGCTAGAATGAAGGTGTTCAATTGATCCGAAAAGTGGTCAATCCGATTCCTGTGTTTTCGTTAGTACGGCCTTGAGCATGAGCTCGAAGGTATTCATGGAATCGAAAGCCCCTACAGAGTGGAGGATTCTCCGCACAAGAGGTTTAGCCGGTTCTATGTAGCAGTCCGGGGTTGGTTGGATGAAGAGAGCTGCACTCTGTCGAGCTACATTTGCATTTGTCACTGCTCGATGATCTCCATTTTTCGGCTTTCCATTGCTAACAATCTGCACTCAAAACCGGGGGGACAATGGGTCAGGTTCCATAAGACCAAGCCGAATATAAAAAGGTCGCTAAAGGATCAGGTTATTATTGGGCCGGTGCATGCATTGGGCCAAGATTGATATGATGGTCCATGTTACATGTACCTGTAGTGGGCTGGTTTATTGGGCCAATAGGGGATGCATTCATCCAAAGGAGCACATCTAAGCCTCAAGACATCCCTCCAGCAATGAATCCCCTCAATATCATATGCAGGACTGCTTGTATACAGAATGCATTTCTGCTTGTCATCGTTACACACAAACTCACACATATCTTCAACAGGAAGATCAAAGAATTCCTTGATAACACTTCTTGTTTCATCCATCAACCTTCTTGACACTCCATGGTTAATTACCTGTATTTCAATTTCACGTAAATAACATTTGGTAAGAATTGTAGGAAATTTTTTTCTGGGAAGATTTTTCGTGGAACGTTTTCTATATCCCTACGTGAAATTTTCCCTAAGTGAAAGTGGGAAGTTGTGGCTCCTTGTGAAATTTTCCCTAAGGGCCAAATGCAACAAAACATAGAGAAAATAGTTCAAGTTGGGAAAGATAACCAATTTTTCCAGAGTCTTTGATTAACCAAGCGCTCTCTTAGTTCAGTAATAAGATTCTAATTAATCAGTAAAATTGGCCAAAATTAAGCAAATGTCAAAATTCGGACAAATTCGGACGATAAATTAATGTCTGGATCGGTTTTATTTCGGGTCGGACAATTTGGATGAAGCCAAAATCAGATTTGAACAATAAAAAAAGAGAAATTTTATGGTCGAATATTCGGTCAGTATCAAAATTTGGACGAAAAATCTATGTTTAGACTCAATTTTTTCCGGATCGAACAAAATTTTGGCAACTCTATCTAAAAGCACCCACTCTCCTGAGAAGCCTCCAAAATCTGGCGAACCAAGAGTGCATGATCAATTACTCCAAGATGAATCACCGGCACTTTGTAACTAGATGGTGTTGAAATGAGGTCCCCAGGTCTTGTTTCAGGTGGGAAAATATAGCTTTCAGGTAGTGTTTTTCCATCAGACCATACTGAAACAAATTTCTCCATATTTTTCTCTAGTATTTTATTATAGGGGAAACTAAAAGTAGTTGGAATATACAGTGAGGAATATTGGCAAACAGAAGCAGTCCAAGGCAGTCTGAATTTATAGGAAAAATTAGTGTTTCAGTTTGTTTAAAAGTTGGCAAATTAAATAGTATCTGGGATTTGATTAGGATTTCATTTCACAAAGTTAATTGGAAAATGATTTTGACATTTATTTGCATAATTATTATGAAAATGTTAGAGGAAGTAACAAAAGCCGAAAATAATTTATAGATTTACTAACATATTTATGAATAATTTATAGATTTATTAACATATTTATTTATGAAGTTAATTACTAGTCAAATCCTTGATCAAGTTTTGACAAAACCCACATAACTACACCGAAATTGGACCGAGTGTTGTCCAATTAAATAGGGATTATTATTGTCCAATTGTCGAAATTGGGAATTATTAGAATCTAATTTTCCCATTTAAAATTATAAAAATATAAATTTTAGACAACTCAAAATGATTATTAACTATATAATTGTTATCTAATTATCCACAATAATAAAAATTCAATGGACCTTGGCTAGAACTTAGAAGTTAGAACCCTACCAACATATTGATAAATGGCTAACAATATACTCCAATTTTTTATTTTATTTCTTTTATAAAACATACATTCCATTTAGTATATGGACAGAATATTGATGTCCTTTTCTAGCTTTATTTATTGATAAACTTACATACTATTATTGATGTATAATTGTATATAGTCTCCACTCCCCACAACCTTCAAACAAGTTTGCATCAAACAAAACATCACAAGTGATCATGGTACCCAGTTGATTGATGCCAATTCAAACTCTCTTTCTCTTTTTTTTTTCTTTTTTTTTTTTGCTAAAAGTAGATCTATATTTTTGGCCTATATTGCATTGCATGTCCCATCAATGAAATTGCAGTCATCAAGATTTGAATTTAGGTGAGCAAGATAAAAATCCTACTCTCATGCCGCTTAATGAGGCTTATGATGATCTAAACAAAGCTACACAAAACAATCAAATTATCATATATGTAATCAAAATTGCGAAGTGCGAACAAAATAATTAGAAAAATAATGTTGTTGAATTGCATTAATTGTGCATGGTTTTGCTTCAAGGGCGTTTGGTAGGAATCTCAGAGAAATTTTCTCTAGGAAAATGGAGAAAATTGTGGGCTTATCGTAAAATTTTTTCCGATGTCAACCCACATCCAAACACAGGGAAAATAAATCAACCCGGAAAAATTGACCATTTCCCTGAGGTTATTGACCAACCAAAACGCACCCTTAGTTTGAAGGAGCAATGATCTGAAATGGCTTCAAAACATCTTCCGAGTGTTTCTTGGCTTGGCGAGCAGCAATATAAGATCGAAGAAACTCATGATAAGGAGCTGGTCTATACATTGCAGGATTTTCTTCATTAACAAGGGCTTTTACAGGTTCTATAATGCAGTCTTGTGTAGGGCAAATGAAAAGGGCACCACTGTGCCTCGCTTCCTTTGAACTTGTCACTACTCTATGATCTCCATTCTTTATCTTCCCGTTACTCACAATCTACATCACACGACGAATCAAAACTTAATTTTGTCAACATTTTTCTTCTGTGAAAAGTTACGATGCTAGGGTTTAGGGTTTATGGAAAATGACCTGAAAAATGTAGCCCAAGGTAACAACAAGTGCACCAGGAGTAGGGTCGACAGCGTACCAGTCCCCATCCTTGAAGATTTGAAGGCCAGAAACATGATCTTGGACAAGAATAGTCATCAGACTTCGATCACTGTGCCTCGCGATCCCCAAAGTTAGCCTTGGATCTGGACAAATTGGGTAATGATTCACCAACAAATCCAAGTCTTTGCTCAATTCATCCCCAAAACTCCCATGCTCAATCCCTAGCCCTTCACACATTATGTCCATAAGTCTTGCTCCCAACTCTTTCACTTTCTCAATAAATTCAGCAACAACTTCCCTATCAAAATTGAGAATGTCACCCTATGTATTTTAGGATCAGAATTATTATCCACAAATTAAGAATTGTGGGTCGGTATGTAAATAGTAGAATCGCATCAATGATTTTGAATCATAAGACCCTACAATCGTAGATCAGGATCAAGATTTTGATAACTATGCATGTATCTAGACATCAAAGAGTTATGTAGGACCATGCATTATTTTTTTCTTTTCTTTCAATATGGTATATATAGTGGTACGTAACTCATATATTTGTATGTATGCATGAAGACAACGTAAAGTAAAAGTTTGTGTTGATGGACCATGCACACTATTTTGTAATGTCTCAATCATCATTTGTTGCATCATGCCTTACGTAACTTCAATTTTTCTAATCACTACCTCCGTCCCAAAATGTCTGTTATTTGACTAAGTTTTGATCATTGATTATTCACAAATTACAATGAGTTACGATATGAGATTGCTACCATTAGAAAGATAATTTAGTAAAAATTACAATGACGGTAATTTCATATTGTAATTCAT
Source organism: Portulaca oleracea (assembly GCA_029582165.1). Classification (NCBI taxonomy): domain Eukaryota; kingdom Viridiplantae; phylum Streptophyta; class Magnoliopsida; order Caryophyllales; family Portulacaceae; genus Portulaca; species Portulaca oleracea. The sequence continues at coordinate 65,706,517 of CM055868.1, read as the reverse complement.
TGTAATTTGAAAATAATCAATGGTCAAAATTTTATCAAATGACAGACATTTTGAGACAGAGGTAGTACAAGATATTTTTTCAGAAAAAGCGATTGGTACATAAATCTATCTATATATAGAAAAACATGCAACATGAAGCACATAAGATTTTGTGTAGGTGACCACACACATTGTTTAGGGTTATCTAGTCTAGGTATATGTGCATAATCAGAGATGTCGTAATCACAAGTCATTTTTAAAAATCGTTAAACCCTAAAAAGAAAAAGGATCATTAGTTATATACTTTCTTATCATAAATAGCTACGTATTTTGCGATAATAACAATCAATACAATTTCAACTCAATTACCTGTATCGAGTTGGTTTGTGAGGCCAGAGAGGTAAGCATTCTTCAAGAGGGGCACATCTTTGTTTGAAAACCTCCCTCCAAAAGTGAAGTTGTTCTTTATCATAGTCGATATTACTTTTACAAAGAATACATCGGAGATCGGCTTTCCCTGGCTGGAATTTTGCTTTCTCCTCCGGTGGAAGCTCAAAAAATTCCTTGAACACACTTCTTGCTTCGTCCATTAGCTTCTCATCCACCCCGTGATTAATCACCTAATTAAACATGCAAATCATGAGAACAATGAGTTAATGGCTACTTTGGCTCCTTAGTTATCCCTTCTGTCTCATTTTATTTGTCCACTTAATTAACTTTTTATCCTTAATTATTTATCCGTTTTTCTTTCCAATGTAACTTTACCACTATTTTCTCTATAATTAACTCCATAATCTTTATTCCTATTTCCAATATAAACCATTCTTTCTTTAAGTTTTAATCGAAGCAATTGAGTAATTATTTTGTTATTTTCCCCCTCGAATTTATATTTTGTCTCGGTATCTTTCACCTATCTCAACATGACAAATAAATAGGAAACATATATCAACTATTGATAGTTTAGTTAGCCTCACATGGGCTACTATGTAAGATTCAAACATTTGATTTAACAAGCTCCTGTGAAACTATCTCGATTAAAAATTTAAGTTGATGGTTGAAGATCCATCGACGATTTCATATTGTAACAGCTACATTATTGCCTCATTATTGGGCAGATGGACTACAGTTAATGACCATAAGATGAAAGAATGTTTGGGGAAAAAAGGTAAAAAGAAAAAGAGAAAAGAATGAACCTGAAAGGCTCCAAAGTGTTGAGAAGCCTGCATAATGTGTTGAACAACAAGAGGATGATGATTTGCCATATCAATTACTGGAATTTTATGAGAAGGTGGAAGAACAATTGAATCTCCAGGTCTTTGGTCTGCTGGGAACACATATTCCTCAGGCACTCCTCCTCTGCTCTCCATTGTCTTCTACTCTTCTTTGTGAGATAGAAAATTCAAGAGAGATAATATCTTTGGATGGATGGATAACAAAGAAAAAGAAACAAACTAGCTACTTTAGTTTGAGTAATTATATGCTTGTTACATGCATATATATATAAGCATAATAATTGTATATGTAAGACCCTGACTTCTCAAGAGGCTGAGAGCCTCTCATTTTGAAGAGTCGGACTTTTATATAAGTAAGGACGAAGCTAGAGTTTATGTTCAAGGGAAGGCAACTAGAGGCGAGAGCGTGAACTAGATTCAATTAGTATTTCTTCCGTTTCATATTAATTGTCTGGACATTATTAATTTCTCAATATATACATGTGTTCTAGTATACGGGCATATTATCACTAAATTTATCTTGTAATTTTTTAATAAAATATGCTACGAAAAATTTTTAGTAAAAAAAGATATTTGAATAATTAATATGGCACGGAGCGAGAGTAGTTCTAACATTGCTTTACAGATTTTAGAATATTATATTTGAAAAATATATTATGTTATATATAAAAAAAAAAACTAACATCAAAGTTTGCTTGATAAATGGTTTCGGCCCGAGTTGCTAACCCATAAAGTGGGATTTGGGTAGAATGAGCCCATAATTGTGGGCTATGGTGGGCTCTAGCTTGATGTTGGAGGCCAGTTCTTTATCTTGTAAATTAAAGCCCATGATAGAAGGGCATTGAATATTAAAGTGGAGTTTGAAGGTAGTATGGTGCATTGGTGCATTTAGTAGTTTATTGGGAAATATCTTCCTTAGAAAAATTTTCCTTGGGCCTTTATTGGGATAATGTTTACTGAGTTTGATAGTGAAATAATGGGTCACACTAAAAGTTTCTGCTATCAAGGTCAGAGATTCAAATGTAAGTAGTCTTCCCAATATATATATGAAGTGCAATTAGAAAATGTTCGATTTTGACGAATCCATATTAGACATACTTATGCATGATAAAGATATGCTGAACATTTTCTTATGTATTAATTTGTTGTATAAACAATTTCCATTAATATGTCAAAGCTAGCTTATGCATTTAGCTTGTAGAAGTATATATGTACTTCTAGGAATAAAGTATTGATCATGAATGAGTCATTAAGTTAGGTTCATAGCTGCAAGAGGGTTGTGCATTGGTGAATTAAGTTTTGTACATAACTTTTAAATCTAAAATAATTAATAACTTGAAATATTTCAAATTCAAGTGGTTAGTGGATCACATGACATAATAATAATTGCATGGCGTAACGTAACTACGTAAGGTTCATCCAGAATTAATTTTGCTTTAATTTTTGGTTGGTTTGGTCGCTTTTGATGTTGAAATAAGCAAAATGGTAAGGACTAGCTATAAGAAAATAGAGTGTGTACAAAGTCAACTCATTGATTAGATATGAGTCATATGCCAACATGCTTCCTATTCAATTGTTTGATACCTAAAGTCTAATTGTTAACTACAAAAAATAAATGCTGCCAACTTCCTTTTTTTTTTCTTTTTTCATTATTGATAATTAAGTATGCTGTCACCCCTTGCTTAACTTGTGAATTATTTACTTTATCCTATGAAATATATGTGTATAAATTATAATAGAATTGAATTTGTATTATGCACTTGTTTCCTTAATTATGTAAGTATTATACATTTGTCATATGATAAATAAATATTGGAAGATATTGTGGAAAAATAACATAACCATAACCATATCCATTTCAAGTTGCAACAACCATCAATCATGTAGTTATACACTTATACTAATAAATGAACCACCATTTCAGTACATGCAAGTAGAATTATTCTTACAAGTGAGGATGACATTGTTTTTTTAAAAAAAAAATAAAAATTAGTGTCCAAATGCAAACTCGTGAACAAGGAAAAGTAATTATCTAGAATGTGTATAGATTTACAGTCTTTCAATTGTACGTTAACTTCACAAATCTTGTTTGCATTTGGACGGTTAGTTTAATTTCATTATTTAGTTTTCTCTTATTTTAATTTGGAGGGTAATCACTAATCAGGAATATGTTAAAAAGATTTTTTGGTTACTAATTTATATAGATTTGGAAGTTAAGTAAAAATCAATTCAAGATTTAAAAATCACCTGCTAATTATTACTCCAGTACTTCATTTTTTTTACACAATAATCACCCTGGGGTTGGATAAAAACTGCAGCAATCTTACATGTAGAAAGATCTGCCAACATTTTTGATAATATATATGACAAAAATCCATTTTCATATATACTTATTATATCTAGAAACCCAATTCAGAGGTATGTTTTGATTAATATCTAGAAAACCATGTATATCTACAGTCTTTGTGGTAACTGTAAAAAGCTTAATCAAGGATTTACTTAATCTTGTAAGGCTCCAAAGCTTGTTCAATATCTGCACTGTAGGCTTTATATGTCTTGAGAAACTCTGGGTATTGGTAAGCCTTATAAAGGGGAGGACTATTAACATTCAGAAGGGCTTTTGCAGGTTCAACATTGCACTCTTTCGATGGACTAATGAACAATCCTGCTGTCGTTCGCGGTTTCTCTGCGTTTGTCACCACTCTATGTTCTACACTCTTCACAATCCCATTGCTAATGACCTGCATGCACGAGGCATACAAGAGTCTGACTGCGTAAGATGTCTCACGTTCAAATCTCAATAACGTAACCATGCATGTTTGAATAGAACAATGATGCACATCTTGCTTCAAGATGGTTAATAACCATCTTGAATTGTTCTATATTTCACATTTTGTTAACTTTTAATAATATTTTCTCTAATAATTATGCATATTTACCTACTACAAGAGTATAATACTTATTTATTAGGTCAAAGAAATGTAAATAATAGCTAATTTTATCAATCATAATAGAAAATGCACATTTTATGCATAATTTTATATTTATGAAAAAATATAAATAAATAAATAAATATTTTTATATTGTTTATATGTTATAATAACCCTCAAAGTAATGAAACATATCTTTATAATGATTTAAATATACTTATATTTAATTTTATGAGTTATTTGGATGAGATGCAAGATGCTCATCAAGATGTTTATCATTTTGCATTTGAATATTAAAATCACTACATTATTATCTGTTTTCAACCATCAGTTTAAGCTTTTAGATGTCCGTATGTACCTGTAATTGAGAGGCGATGTTAACCACAAACGCGTCAGGATAAGGCTCGACGAGAAGCCATTCCCCATCAACAAACACCTGAAGACCAGGGACATCCCCCTGAAGGAGGAGGGTTATGAGATTAGGGTCACAGTGTTTGGGAAGTCCCAAGGTCAAGCTTGGATCAGGGCATTTTGGGTAGTGGTTCACCACCAAGTATGCCTCATCACTTAAACCCTTACAAAAATACCCTAGCTCAAGTCCCAAACCTTCACATATCAGGCTCAAAACTCTTGATCCCAACTCTTTTACTTGAGCAGTATATTCTCCAACCACTTCCCTGAAAAATTTTCACATAGATTTTGAGTGTAGTACATATGTTTACATACATACATACATACATACATACCTGTATCTAAGAGGCTTCTGAGGCCAAAAATGTATGTTATCTTCAGGATGACTACAAGTGTGCCTCAAACAGTCCCTCCAGTAGTGAATGGATTCCTCGGCGTAACCATAGCTGCTTGTGTATAGCCTGCATCGCTCGTCCATCTCCTCCTTGTACAGGTGGGCCTTGTCCTCGAAGGGCAGCTCGAAGAACTTGGTGAAAACATCCATTGCATCCGCAACCAGTTCCTTATGGACCCCGTGGTTCACCACCTGCATCCGTTCAAGGTTGTTAGAATCGAAATCCTAATCGATCACCCAACAAGAAGAAGAATGTGAGACGACGTTGCTGCAAAGAAATTTAGAGACGATTTGCTGGAAGAAAAGAAGGTAAAAGTAAAGTTTTAATTGTGTTTTTTGTTGGTTTTATACTTCGTGAGCTGGTTTGTTGTGTTTCATGTGTTGTTTATATTATCTTGTTTGACAATGGTTGTTTTGGAACGTACTTTTGCCCTTTTTCGAACTCTAAATAATCGAAAAAAAATAAGAAGAAGAATTCGATGAGATCAATCATAAACCTGAAAGAAGCCGAACTTCTTGACAGCAAACATGATCTGGTCGACGACACCAGCCCGATCACAACCGTCGGCCTTAGAGAGATCGACGACCGGGATCTTGCATGGAGGAACAGGAGTATACCCTGGTCTCTTCTCTGGAGGAAGCACATACTTGGTAGGCAGTGTTTTTTCAGCATTATTGGACCAGCTCGAAACTAGCTTCTCCATATATTATCGGCTAATTAAGCTTTAACTGCTAAGGTAAGTACGTTCATAATATATAGATAGAGAAAGTACTACAGGGAGAAAAATAAAAGTCAACTAATAAATATTGGTTAACACAAGTACATGCATGCAAACATATTCATTTTGGTTAGGTGGATATGATGGATTGTGTACATTGAGGTGACGTTACGTATTAAGGGTTCTTGTCATGCATTTATTCGAACGAAAAAGATTAATTAATCAGATTAGACTAATGTCAAGTTGTCAACCAACACAAATAATTTCCTTCTTCATCTACTCCCTCCGTTGTTTTTATCTGTCGCCTAGGAAATTGTGTAAAAAATTTTGACCGTTAATATATATCTTAATTTGTATAATTATTCGTCATACAAAATTGGTATCATTAGATTCGTAATAAAAAATACTATTCGATCAAAAAGTAAAATATTATATATTTTTATAAAAATTTTATGTTAGAAATTATTGATTAAAAATTGACACTGAAAATCGTGAATGACAAATAGGTAGTAATTAATTTCATGGGGAGATGCGGTATTATAGAGCGGAAAAGCATACATATATACATCATCTTTTAATCAGTACATTTGTGTTCTGACAACGATGTTTAGTGATGCATGTAAGTATATTCAAAGGTTTTGTGCGGGAGCTTTGACTTTAGTTGGTAATCAGACATTTCCTCCTTTGTTAATTAGCACTGATTAATTAACATAATTAAGCAAAAAGAAGGAGAGAGATGATAGGAGTGTGTAATCCCATCAGACAGCACTTAGGTCAGAACTAGAACAAGTCCAATCTAATGACAGTTAAGTGATCTGAGTTTTAACAATAATGAAATACTTTATTAGTCCTAATCTGCATGCTCCCATGGATTAATTAGATGCTGATCTACTCATACTTCTTATGTCATTCAATTAATTAGCTGAATTTATATAACAAACCCCACATTAGCTAGCCCCTAAAGTAAATTCCTAAAATCAGCAAATGATTAATTAAGCATCTCACCAGTCAGCACTTTACAGCAAATGAATAACCATATTTAACTGACTAATAAGCATTATTCTTGCTTTCAAGAAAAAGAAAAAAAGCATTATTCTTGCTTCATTACTTACTAGGGGTGGGGGCAACGGGCCGGTCCGGGTTGGGTCAGCCCATTTGGATGCATGGGGTCGAGTCGGGTTGCCCTGTTGAGATTGTGAGCTAGGCCGGGGTTTTCTAGCAAAAATAAAGGTTGTCTATGGTTGACAATAAATTTAAGATGAGATGTATTTGTTAAAAAAAGAAAATGGGGAGTATTACTATTATATTTTAGTAAATTTAGTATTTAAAACACAATGTCAACATTTAAAATAAGTATGAAAAACTATTTATTTTGTGGTCGTCATTGATGGGCCAACATAGTCAAGTTCATCCACCGAGCCTTTAACGTACGTTGTTAAATAGACCGACCCATTAATAACCCGGCCCTCTTAATCTCTGTGGAGACCCGGTCGGATATTGCCCATTCCTATTAATTTCTTACCATTTTTATGAGTTGGCTACCCCAACTTAACCCACTTTGGGAAGAATGCAAGATCCACATCAAACGGGATGATCTAATGGTGCAAATTAATACAAGAGCTTGATTGATCTGGTCAAATGTCCCTCTCTTAGGGTCAACCATGTCCTGAACAAAGAGTAGAACACAATAATGCCTGGTTTGGAAGTAAAGAAAGGATCATTCTTGGTATTTTTCTCTAGTTATATATAGATAAATACTACTCTACAACATTCTTATTTGATAGGGTTCATGTATTCGATTTTCAAGGTCGGACAACAACAACCAGAAAACGTTGTGTTCATGCCCCAGAAAGGATCGATAAATGCCAAAATTTGGACAAAAAATTAATTTATGATTCTATTCAATACGAAGTACTTTTTGGGTTGAAAATGAACTGAATTTTTACATCGGACAGTTATTTGATAACCCTAATTGATCCATGTTACTAGACTCAAGCATACATTGTGTAAAGTCCTTCAATTCTAATGCTAATTTGAAACATTTGTACGTAGAACCAAAATTTGAGATTCTTTTGTAAGAAAAACAAGTATGAATCTTACTTGAATTAATCTGACTTTCTTTTAGAGATCAGTTTTAAGTCAAAGAAACAGATGGAAATAGTATTATAAACTAAGTCAAACATTATGTGCAGTGCATGTGGGTTCCCTTCACAAAGAAAATAGCAAAAATTATGCATCATCCATGGTCACAATTCTTAAATAAATATTTCATTTTTCCATCAAAAAATAAATTAAATAAAAATTTCATTTCATAACTAAATAAATAATAGATATTATTCACAGGTGCATGGTATATTCTTCCATAATTCTTGTGTTTACGTGTTCACGTATCTTCCCATACACGTCCTGCAATAAATTAGTCCTTTTTTTTTAATAAGTCAATTATGTTAAGGGAAAAAAATATATCCAAAAATGTTGGTCAAATGTCTACATGCTTCAGGTTGGTCCACCGTCCATGGAACTTGAATATCATTATTGCATGCATGGATTAATAATCTCATGTTGACAATAGCCATAATTCAATGCAATGCCCCATCTAGCGATATAAGTATTTAGTTATTTATTTTTATGAGTATTTTTGTACAATGAAAATACTAAGAAAATGCGTGATTACATTTCTGATAAACCTAAAAAATAATCCAAGAACTTGATCAAAGAATCTTTAAAAAAAACTTAGGAGTTGTTACATTTTAAGATAGATGAGATGTATGATGACAACAAATATTGATAAATTAAATGAATGGATAATAACTAAATATGTACTAAGATTAATTTTGGATAAATTAAATGAATGGATAACTTTGGACTCTGTTATTAGCGTGACCACATTGGAGTTTGTTGTTGTTTAAATGAATTTTTTGTATTGATTTGTGTTTCTAGAGAAGCTATAATTCATTAAAGAGTTGGAAAACTGACTCTTAACCTGCAAAAGAATACAAGCTTTAGGGTGGTGTCTCGGGGATCACCCCTACGATACTTAAGTTAGAGTAAGCGAAACATTTAAGTTGCAATCACTTAAGAGAAAATTGTGTTTGTCCCTTGCGTTTGTATATGAAGTTACACCACTACCTTTTAGACAAAGGGCTTAGATACGTAGATCCCGTACTACATGTAATCAGGATCTTAGTTGAGGAAGACGTTGAACATTCCCCTTGAAATGAGCTCTACCGTGGTACGTATTTATACAGGAATTTTGTCTGAGGGCCCGGGGACTGGAGTCAAGAATCAAGATCATAAAGTTGTCTAATTTATGAGTTGTTAAAAAGTCACATGACTATATGGGCCCAATGATAAGTTTGGCCCAAGAAAAATGTGGATCTCAAGTCTAGTCTTGGTAGATTATGACTGAACCAGTTGATTTCAAATTTCTCATCCTCTTTCTCGGAAATTCTCCACCATTATTCCTTTTGATCAACTTCATATTTACATGCAACTTCCTTACAATCATAAGAATCATTTTTATAGTTTCCTCAATTTTATTTTTGGACATGTATGAATATTGTCCTTTAAAAACTAGTGCTTAAAATCAAATGAAGTTAAATATTCTCGACTCCTTATATTGGGTAAACCGTCCTAGTTCTAGTTAGAATTAGATCATTTTCAGACCAAAACTTTAGAATGAGTGAAAACAAACAAATAGATAAATTGACCCTATTTATACATTCATGTCAAATATAAAAAACAGAGATAAAAAAATATTTATTTGAGTCCTAATCTAAATTCTAAAACTTTGTATGATGTATTTCTCCATTTCGAATTCGACCATGAAGATTGCTAACTCAAAATATATATATGTTTTAATTGTCATCGACATTAATGAAATATGAAAACTTCTCACCAAGATTAGATTAGACAGTTAAACTAAACACATGTAAATTCGACAAAAAGAAACTAAGATGCCTAGAAACTTCATCAAAGAATCTGAACCTTCAAATTCCAAAACTTTCGAGAGTTTTGATTTCTACACCAAGTCACAATTTGCAACTCCTAGGGCAATGCAATTAATGATAAACAACTTAAAAAACTCAGAGAACCATGTGTGCTACAAATCTTCAATGGTGTCAAATTGTATTTTATAAAAAAAGTGGGGACCAAACATCCTTGCTCCCTTTGAGCTTGACCAATTAAGCTCATAAGCACCCACCCCCATGCAAATCTCTATTAAAAAATTCCAAGCACCCTCCTCTTCCCATGAACAAGATGCAAACAAAATGCTTAAAATAAATTAATTTTTTTAAAAAAATTATATAAAAATAAAAGGGTTTCATGTTCACAATTTGGATAGTTGAAAATGTTTTTTTCTCAATTCAAATTGTAATAAACTATTAAAATAAAATGATTCATTATACCTTTTTTGTTTCTTTTTCATAAAATTTTATGTCAATTGAAATAAATCCCTTTAAATTATGCACGAAATTGCTACATTTAATCCCTCCATACACGCTATTTCTTACGATTTTGATACATAAACAAACACTCACCCTCTGTCACCAGCAAACTTTGTCTATAATTTACAAGTACCTATATCCTTCTTGATTTTGACTTTGAGTTAATTTCAATTAAAACACCCCCATTTGCACCATTTTTTTAAACACAACTTTGTTGTCATCTTCACATTGGAGATCTAAAATAGGGGAAAGCTAGATACAACCTTTGAGTCAAAACCCAAAAAGCCCTTCCCCATAAACACACAAACCCATCTCCCAAAAACCCACATCTCATCCTCCCCTGTTTTTCCCTCCCTCAAAACACCATGGATTCAAACTCTATCCCCCAAAACCTCCATGAAAACCACCCCATTTTCACCTTCCTCAAAACCCAACAACACAACAACACAACCCAACAACACTGGCACACATCAAACTCAGATTTCTCGATCGCGATCGCTCTCCTAGCAATCATGGCGGTTGCCCTGTTAGTCGTCAGCTACTACATCTTCGTCATCAAATGCTGCTTAAACTGGCAAACCCTAGACCCGCTTCGTCGGTTCTCGATATCGAGACGTGCCCACCACGACCCGGACCCGACCTTTCTGGCATTCTCCCCACTGAACCACATTCACCGGGGTCTCGACGAGTGGCTCATCAACAACATCCCTGCTTTCCAGTTCAAAAACAGGGGAATGGCAAAAACAGGGGAGAGGAGTTTCAGTTTCAGGGGATGCTCTGTTTGTCTGAATGATTTTCAGGAGCGTGAAATGCTCAGGATTTTGCCCAGATGTAACCATATCTTCCACTTGGATTGCATCGATGTCTGGCTGTTGAACAATGCCAGCTGCCCGCTTTGTCGATCGAGCATTTCGGGGAGGACGAAGTACCCGATTGATCAGATCATCGCCCCGAGTTCTTCGCCGCAGGAATTCGAATTCTCGTCGTATTTGGATCAGGATTACTTGGTGATCGAGCTCGGGGAGGATTCAAACAGACATAGGAGCATTTCCAGACAGATTTCTGGGTTGCAGAGTGGTGTTAGTAAGAGTGGTTGTTTGGATGACAAAAAACAGAGGAAGCTTCAAAATCTGTCGATCATGGGGGATGAATGCATCAATGTCAGGCAGAAAGATGAACAGTTTGTGATTCAACAGCCCATCAGAAGGTCTTTTTCTATGGATTCGGCTGCGGATCGAGGGTTGTATCTGCAAATTCAAGAGATTGTGAGGCAAAACAGGAGGAACAATCACAGCATTGAAGAGGGTAATAGTAGTAGCAGCAATGTTAACAATGGAAGATCAGTTAGAAGATCTTCATTTTTCTCATTTGGACATGGGCGTGGATCCAGAAGTTCTTCCATTATCCCTATTGAAAATGACACATAATCATGATTAAAAAAATACCCTTTTGTTCAAAAATTTGATTCATTTGTTTGTTTCTATGTTCAAAGTTTTAGGGTTTACATGTAGGGCTAGGGAAAGGGTTGGTGAGTTTTTGCTCTTGTTTTTGTTGCTTTTCTTTTTTGAGTGTGTGTATATTTGTAGGCATGAGAGTGTAGCATGATTACTTAGGCACTAATTGTATGAGATGACATCCAATGAAGTTTTTATTAGGGTTTGCAAGTGCAAGAATTGAGTAGATGATGGATAAGTGACAATGATTTTGATGTTTGATTTGTGTGTTGAAAGATATATATGATGTTGCTTCAGTGTTTCTCTATGTGCATGGCAGCTGGAAAGAAGAGAAGTGTCCACATAACTCTACTTGAGTTTGTCAATTATGTCAATTCTGGTCGGTCCATTTCTTTGATGCATGCCAATTAAAGGATTCATAATCAAGGAGCGTGTGTTAGTAGGGTTCGTGTTCTTTTTGTCATTTTCAGTCAAAGTTTGTATTATGTCCAGCTCATAGTTATATGATCAGGCGATCAGGTGATAGCTGTTTGGATCAGTTGATTGTAAGAAAAACTAGTTTATTGAATCCAAAAAGTTAATATAAAAAGTTATTTATCAAACACCTCAAGTAGTTTTTAACCTTGGTCAAAAAATTAAAAACTATCCAAAAAAACTAAAAAAGTACTCAATAAACTGGATAGCCAAACATCCCTAAATTTATGTATGGGAATTAGGTTGTTTTTATACGCGTTGGATGCCTTTTCATTTGTCAAAATATCTAATTTATCTATCCTCTTTATTTGTCAATATCCATTTTATCATTGCTAAATAAAGAAACTTTTTAGTTTTTACCCTAAATAAACTTTTTACCACATCCCCATGTTGAATTATTTCAATAAATTAGTTATGGTCATAAATAATTAGACAATTAGGGACAATAGAGTGCTTTGAAGCTTGTCATAAACCATTTTTGGGTCTCAAGGAGAGCCAAAAATATAAGTAAAAGCATGTGCACTACTTAATCTTTCTGATCTAGTGAAACTTTGAACATCTCAAGCAAAGTATGATTTTAAAAATATGTTATTACTAATCTTATTTTCTTCCAAAACCCATATAACACGGCAATATTTCCGGCAAGATGTTAGCAAATGCAACGTTAAAATATTCGTTGACTTGATTTTATATGTGATTATGTCAAAATTACAAAATTAAGATAACTTTTTTTAATTCTTAAGCAAGATTATTTGCTTTAGGTTCACATGCTTAAGGCTTAGAGTTTTGAGATTACCCCTTATTTAGGGCTTCCTTCTTTTGTTTTTTGAGGTTAGAAAGTTTTTCATCCAACCAATGATAATCACCCCTCTTCTACTATGGCGGGGTAGCTTAAACATGAATTTTCATGGATTCTGGTTAATCATTTTTTTTAACCGCCTAATCAAGGATACATCAATACGATAATACTTAGGCGATCCTTCTATTAAGGTTCTGGTAAAACATATTCGACATGCGGGGTTATATTTTTATGTAGATGAGCGACTTTTAAATATGATTACTGTTTCATTTTGTTGCCATGCATCATATGATATATAAAAGGATTAAAGGCAAAAACTGACCCGACCCGACCCGGGTTTTCAAACCTAAAATACAACAAACTCGGAATACGGGTCATACCGAACCTGGCCTGACCCGCTCGAATTGACAACAGATACAAAACAAATCGAAACTGCAGACAACCAAAATCTGCTCAAAATTAATACAACTGAGATTACTGAAGTAAAATAATTGAGTTAGGCAAGTAAAATGATTGAGTTAGATTGTCAGAAAATGGTGAATTTATAGATCTGACTGACGTAAGTGCTGACATGAAGGTTTGTTCATCTCTAAATTAGGCTGTACACTGTACACTACAGACATTATCTGATTATCCAGCACCAGAGGCTTTATATACAAAATGATTGACTGTATATACAATCACAAAGACAGCTAGAGCCCTAAGATTTACATTTTTAAAAAAAAGCACATAATTTCTAAAATCTAAATTCTTAATTCAAGCTCCTATGAATTCATTTTATGTACAAAAGAATCCTAAACTTAGGCATCAATCAATCGAAGCACCGCTAAGATTTCCTAAGACTCGAGCTGATACAAAAAACAATCAGTCGAAATCTGCATGATCTGGGTTGTTTGGCTCTGCTGGGCTGAAAATATCGTCGAAGTGCAGCCTTAATTCTCGAACATTACCAAATTCTTCTTCACCAGGGTATGTCGTTCGAGACAACTCGTGGTAATTTCTCCAATCCAAATGACCCAACTCTTGCTGTTTGACGCTCCCCTCTGAACAAGCGTCATAAAAATCACTACCACTGCCACCAACTGTTGGGCCTGTGTGTGGCCCGAACTGAGGCGGCTCGAGAAAACTAGCCAGTTGGGCCCCACCAGCTGGACCCCCATGGGCCCACCAGACACTGTCGGTAGGATGGATTGTGTTACTAGACTCGTTGAGCTGAAGAATGCTGTGTTCCGTTGGAGTTGATCTAGAAGCTTCTAGATGGCTATTGGACTGATGTTCATATACATTAGGCCAACTCTCACCTCTTTGGTGGTCGTCATGGTTATCGTCCATGTCCACAGCAACTGTCGGGGAATTGACATTGACAGATTCGTCGGCCATTTTGTGGGACCCATCGGGTATTTTGTGGGGCCCGGATATGTAAAACCAATCGAGAAGATACGGGTGGGGCCTTGGGTCGGTTTGAACTAGCCAAAGCGAACCCAGATGACAGCCGGTTTGGGGACCGTTGTGATAAGGAGCTCCTGTTCTGAAGTGGTAGTTGTGTTCGGTGTTGTATTGTCTCAAATACGGGTTAAGTTTCGGTTCTCTTGGATCTGGAAACATCTGGTCTCTGAATATTTTGAGTGTGTTGAGGAACTGCATACCTTGAGCGTCGGGCTGCCACATAGGATAGCTGCTCACAAAACTGTAATAAATTGAAGAAAAAAAAGGTTAAGCATGTGTAAAAAAATGAAAACGGACTTCTGGACGCTAAATGCATTGTATTCTGGGATGTAGGACGATGATGCACTATACAATTTTCTTGTACGACCAAAAACAAAAATGAAAAACACAGAAACAAAAAAAAGAAAAGAAAAGAAAACGTACCTCAGAAATGATTTTTCGATTTTTCCTTGGGAGCTCCTCTGCGAGCGAAGTGAATTACATGGGGCAGCGTAGTTGGCATTGCCATGTCTTCTGAAATCAAAGGCACTGAAGCTGCAAACATCGCCAACTCCTTCAATGTTGACTGTGAATTCTGTGATGAACTGGAGAATGTCATCCACTTGCTGCAACGAAAGATTGTATACAAACTTAATTAAGCCCAAACAAGCAAATGAAGCAGAAAACCGTAATGAGAATGAGGTGATTTCCTTCAAAAGATACCTTCGGGACAACAAATATGAGCAAGTATGGAGTTAGGAAAATCGACGCCATTTCTTCCAGCCACATCATCCCTGTGTACTGCAGTACAAAAGTGCGCGATTCATTAGGTATTCTTATGATAGTATACTACATTACAGATCTAGTTTCATAAACAAAACATTGTATCTCTTGAAGAATTACGGTCAAAGTTCCAGAGTTTAAGTGACAGGAATTTGGCCAAAACTTGCAACATTACATCATTCTTATGATAATATACTTTGTTATGGATGTAATGGTAATAGTTTCATGTAATAGATATCACCGTGTACCTTGAGAAAGTAATGGTCGAAGTTTGCAAAGTTTGACCGACTCAAAATTGAAAGTGACCGATAAAATGGGAAACCTTACTTAGGAAAATAGAGGTGGCTTTGCAATTTGGAGCATGTACCTGAAATAGGGTTGCGAACTCCAATCTCACCATATCGCTATTTTCTTTACCACGCCATCTCTTGGGCATATAGTGAGTATGATGAACAACCGATGACATTGTGGCCTCGTGCTCAAGAACAAGAAGCTCATCCATCACAGCAGCCCTACTGATGGCTGTAATTGTACCAAATACAGCTGCATACCAGAACAAATTGCGTCCGAATATCTGCAAGAATTTAACATCATGTTTATGTTTTGAAGAATAGATTAACATATATAGTATAGTAAGTAATACTGTATGGATGAAGCAGTAGAGATTAAGTACGTACATGGCCCTCCAGCAGAGATTCGTCCAGAAAAGCTATGATAATCAAGACAGCAGCAAAGCCACCGGCTACAAAGGATATGAATTTAGCAATCATTGAAATTATAGGAGACGGGAATTGCTTCAAGTAGTCTGATGCGTGTATTACGCTGCTGTTGATACGGTGCCTAAAAAAGTGCTCCACCTGAATTTAGGGGTGTCAAATAGCAAGTGAGTGACCATCAAAGAGTTGTTATCTAACTACAAACCAAAGACATGTATGCATAACAGGAAAAGATAAAGAGAGTGACCAAACATAGAGAAGCGACAAAGAACTTGCCTCGTTGAACTCCCTAAACATCCACCTGGACAAGTTTGACCATCTCCGAGATGACGCTGTTGTGGGATGGTTATAGAACTGTTCAGCATGCCTCAAGAAGAGATACACCAACATGAAAATGACCAAGAATGGAGACAGAAGAAACATTGTCAACCCCATTATTGCAAGTCTTTTCTTCAGTATATCGGGATTTGAGAAGAAGTCCCTCCTGAGACAGAAGTTTCTGCACGCATAGCATATCGTATCAGATAGTGAAAGACTATTTCCTCATAGTCCATAGCTTCACTCATTAAGGGTAACAATCACCTGTCGAACATGCTCTGAAGTATTGACCAATTTAAAGTCCATTCAAGTGTCTTTGTCAATATGAGCCGTTGTCGGCTCTTCCTATTAGGCCCAGATTTGACAGTTGGACCGGCACCAGGGATCCACTTAGAGATGGGAAAAGCAAGAACCCCTTTGTTGATCATGGCAATCAAGTAGTTTTCTTTACGCATCAATCGCATTAAAATGTCATGGGCCGACAGATCCTTCACCACACACAGCTGCTGTGCATTCTGAACATAAACGACCTTTTCAAGAACAGATGGCCATGGTATTGTCTTCAATTCACTGTCTGAAATATGCAGACTGCAAAAAACATCATTCATAAGTTGGTTTCGCTTAATAGTTACAAACACGGCACAACCTTAGGGAGCGTTTGGTAGATTACTTGGGAAATTTTCCTGGGAACTTTTAGTGAAAGTGTAGTTTACAATGTTTGGTTTGTATCATGAAATCCTAGGAAAATGTATAGGAAAGTCTTTACAGTGTTTCGTTGAAACTGTAAACTTCCAGGGAAATACCCCAAAAATAATTGTGAACAAGGGCTTGCCTGTTATAGTAGAAGTGACGTATTCGGAGGGTCCCTTTCAGCTGTGCAAAGAACCTGAAAAAACAGAAGATCCAATATATCGAAAACACGCCCAAATACCCCAGGATGACCACTTTTGAAACTGTAAACGGAGTCAACGGATGCCGATGAAGAGCTTCTTTTGCCAGGTCACAAGGCTTAACCCTAGATTCAACTGCATCAATTCCACACTTAGCACTACGAAGACCGCCCCAGTCAACGTACAATAAGAAGAACCCAGAAAAGCAAATTGTGAAACCGAGACTCAGAAGCTCAACTATCCACTTCACAACGATACACCAAAGCCCTTTTTCACAGTAGTAGCTGTAAAGCCTTTCAAAGAAGAGGTCCAAATCAGCAATCGGTTCCAACTTTAAGCTCTCTCCATAAAGTAGGCCCGATGGGCTTTCACTACCAGGGCTTGGCACCCCTCCATGATAATTAGATAATTCAATCTCAGGGGGAACATCATCAAGTAGCCTTGAGGTTAGAGAAGAATTGCCGGTTTTGTTCCAATTAAGTGTGTTGACAGCATTTTCGCCCCCTTGCGTAGTGAAGAACATTATTTGGATGCAACTGTGGCTGGTGTATATGGTAAGTCCATTCCCCCACCCACACTTATCTGATCAAACGGATGTCCTGGGAATAAATGCAACAATGAACCATTAATTCATAAGCCAAAGAGACCAAATACCTCTGCAAATGCGATGAATTGTTCAGAAAAGTAAGTCGACACAAAGTCTACCCGGAATCAGGAGCCTAACTCAGCATAATGCCCGCGTTATCACTTAAATCATTAGGATTAATGAATGCGGATTGTTAAGTAATCTAGAGAGACAAATTTGGAGCTTGGCACAACTAATTACCTCAATGAGAAAGAAGCCACAACAGGCTTGGACACACATAATCCCACTGTACATTCAACAATGTAACCACATACTTAATGCCATGTTATCGGGCTCACGACACGTCTAATAACTCATTGTCATTAACAGCGAAAGACTCGCCATAATTTTCATCATAAGCCATAGAAACACAATGTGCAACATCATTGAAGAATCACATAACAAAGCAAACAAAAGCAAGTACATGAAGACCCTAAAAATTCACAGATCGCATACCAGATGGGCAAATGGAAGTAGCTAAAGCTTCTGTTTATGGTATTAACCACCTAATTAGACCCAAAGCTGAGTCCCTGCATCAAAACAACACCCACAATGCTTCACCAAATTGTGCTCAAACATAGCACAAACCCTAAAGAAAGTTCAATTGAATTTGGACAATGTTCATTCCAAAGATTGCATGGACCAACAGAATCAACAATTCAACCAAAATCTTGCTCAAAGTTTCAATCTTTTCTACAACCCATCATCAAAAACCAACCCAAAAGCTGATTTTTGGTCAATTTAACACTCACCCACGAAAACCCATCAGGAGCAAACAAAACTTAAACCCAAATAATCATCACATTTGAAGTATGAATGAACTTATGAACCCAAAAGCAGCAAAATTTACCTGCAACCCAGCAAAATTAACGAAAAAGTGGTCAATTTGAAGTGATGCACCAGCAGAAAAGGGATTAAAGCAGGAAGATGGGAAAAAGAAAAGGGGGCAAATTTGTGAGGAAGAAGAGAGAAAAGATAGAAGAATTGGATTGCGTGTAAGTAAAGAAGATGAAAGAAAGATAGAATAAAGAGGGGTTTTGTTATACTTGTTGTTTATTATCTCCCCTCATATCTAGCTCTAAGCTCTCCCTCCTAATTCCCAGGTTATTGAGGAAAGCATGCGTGTTAATATTGTAAATAAATTAAAAAAATATCTAACAATATTGAAGAATCTCTTGTATATATCCAACTGTTTTTGAAAGCGTTGATGATTTACTGAGATTGTGACGGCAGTATGGCTGCGGTGGCTGGTGAAGAAATCTTCAACTGGAAATGCATATTTCATTTTTCATCAACTCGGACACCCTTTCTAGTTTTTTACTTGGATAAGGGAGGCTAATATAACTTTGTCCCTAATATTTGACATAATAAATCTAATTTTGTGTGTTTTACTTTAAGAGGTGGAAAAACAAAAATATTAAGAAACCTCCATATCTATTCCTAAAGTGATTGATTCTGCATTTCTGCATCAATTTAACTTGTATAAAACAATGAGATATTACCAATTCCCCTCATTAGAGTACATGAGCTCTTTGCACTTAGTCACTAGTTGAATATGCTTAGTGTGGAAAACAGTGGTCAATGGCATTCATCAACAAATTGAACTATACTAATATTTTGAAAACTCGACCAACTTAATTCTATGATATGTAACTTTAACGTTGTATGAACAGAAGACTAACATGTACCACTTCTGTACAAATATACCATTTAACCTTTTTAACCATTTACTCACTAACATTTAATTATTTTATAACAATAATTATTACATGAAACAATCTTGTAAACTATAATAGATTACGTAAAATCATTACATGACGGAAATTTACAAATTTTATACTAAACAAAAATTTACCACCATATGATAGAATATAATTCAATCCTGTGTGGGAGTTGCACTTTCTTACAAGTCTTGCCATTAATTTAAAAGAAAACATAATTGTTGACATTTAGAACACAAATACACCACATTGAAATTTCAACAAAAATACAAATATCATGCTTTGTCACGTCTCCTTGGCCTATCATTATCCAGGTTCTTATCCAAACCTAAAGAAGAAGTAAATAAATACAAAAAAACATAATCAAAGAGTTTGTCAACAAGGCCCAATATGATACACAGAGGCCCAATGTGACATTAAGCCCCACTCTGAGGCGCGAACCCAATAAAAGCCCAACATAAACTCCCGGGAAAACAAGGCGCCAATCCGACGTGGCATCCTTGCCATCTCAGCTTTCCCGCCATACACCCTACCTCCATATATACCCCCGCCTATACAGTGCCAGTCTCAGTCTCAGTCTCTCTCATCCTTCCCTCCATTTTCTCTCTGCTCCATTTCGATCTTTCAAAACCCTAGTTTCTCTCTCTACACCATCATCACAACACTCTGATGGAGTCGATTCGATCAGAATCAGCGATCCCCTTCAAATCAAAGAAGAAATCCGCCGTCGCAACCACCACCACTCCCAAGAAACAGCCTACGCCGTCGCCGTCGTCGGTGGCTGTCATCACGCCGGAGAAGTCTAATCCGCCGTCGAATCGGATTAGGAACCAGAACTTTGCGTTGTCTGTGGCCGACGTTCGGCGAAAAGCTCTTCAGCTTCGGAAATCGAACCCTAATGAGTTGGATCGTCCGCGTCGGGGTGCTGAGGACTTAGTACGGAGTGGAAGTGCAGTACAGAAGTTGAAAGATTCCGAAAGATCGGCTGCATTGTTGCCGGAAAAGTATGATTCTCGCTCTTTTGATTAGTTGCTGTTCATTCATAGATTTCGAGCAGATTTATGTCGAATGTGACTATGTTTTGGTGTTTTTGTCGTGAATTTGCTTGGTGAATTAGTGTATTTTTATGATCTTGTCCTAGTACTGGAATTTAGGGGTTTTGTCTTCAGATGTGATCTCATTTGGGAATTCGTTTTTCATTCTTAGATTTTGAGCAGATTTATGTCGAATGTGGCTATATTTTGGTGTTTGTATCATGAATTTGCTAGCTGGATTAGTGTAATTTTATGATCTTGTCCTAGTGCTGAAAATTAGGGGTTTTGTCTTTAATCTGACCTGATTTTGGAAATGCGCCAATGGTAACATTGATGCTGAAAATTAGGGGTTTATTTCTGAACTGAGTAATGAAGCTTTTTTATACTATGGATTTGTCAATGCTGAGAACATTGATGCTGTGACAGTTGATCTAATCGACTGATAATCTTTGCCCTTATGTGTTTTGATGTGAACACTTCGTGTCGAGCATTGGTGTGCCAAATTGGGTGGCAAGACTCTAGGGTAAGGATTTAGATAGTGGAAGTGGGAGGCATACTTGTTCAGTAGCATTGATGCTCATCGATCAAATCGCAAGGAATCAGAGTTTTAAGTTCATCAGATAAGTTAATTGTATGCTAATCTTAGTTTAATTCAATTGCAGGTACGAGATGTTATGTGAATTTTTCAATGCAATGGTTAGTTCAATTCGGCTGTTGCGGTTGAAGGGTTCATCTCCAACATTTACCAAACTTTGCCGTAACATTGAATCTCTGACTGACAGGTATTAGCTCTAGTTGTTATTAGGATGAGATTGCATTCACCATTTGTCTACATTTTGCTGTACTTGAACTTGTTTATCTGATCCATTGTTGTGGTTTTCTGTGTTATAGGAGGTTCACTTTACATCACTTAGCCCAATTGAAGCATATAATGCCAGAGTTAATTGTGGTGGAGAAGATTCGGGTGCTAGATGAAGAAACTAAGTGTATGAAGGAAGATCTCATCCTTAAGCTGGAGGTTGATGCAGTGGAAAATGACAGAAATCTGAAAGGCACCACTGGATTTTCCCAATTAAAGGGGATTTTTTGGTCACGGATAACTGATTACTCTACATCCCATCCTGAGGTATAAATGATCTCCTATCTATGTATATTGTAGCTAAGAAGCACCAAACACATGCTAAACATATAAGCATAGGCTTTTACTATTGTTAGTCGTATAATAAACACGGCAATTTGCGATGTTTTCATCCAAACACATCCTTCAAGGTTGAAAATGTAAAACATGTTATAAACATATAGCTAGTAGAATAAATATCTGTTTATAACTAGGTGTCCACTATATGTTTGTGCTAAAGTTTTGAGAATTGCATTTTGAGAATCATGTATCCGTGAAATCAGTGTCGTGTCAATGCTTGTAGGATGATATACCTCTGTAGTTGTGTGATGATGATTAAAGTCCTTGCTTTCTGCTCAGTGGATCAAATATCTTAATTCATGGCTCTTTTGATTGTGATCAGGGTGAGGATATTCCAGAGGGTGAACTACCCCATTTATTCTACCTTAAAAAGCAGGATCTTGAGCAGAGCAGGATTCAGATGCCCACTCCATCTGTAGCATCTCATATTGGACCCTCATTTAAGAGCCGATTCTCGTCTAGGAGTTTCAGCACTTCAATTCCTGACTTGTCTCCAGCGAAACCATCATCTCGGGTGCTAGAAACTCCGGTCAAGGAGCCCTCTTCAACCAAGGTAGAAGGAGGATCCCCTTGCCTGAAATCGGACATTCAGCGTACACCTGCGGCAGTTGCCCTAACTCCATCCAAACTGATGGCTGCTACACCTGCATTACGTCCACCCAAGCGTAGTCTTATGAGCCCAGATCATGACGTCAGTGATTTACACAATGACAGGTCTGCTAAGCGTAGTAGATCCTTGAAATTTGATGAGAACCACGGTGATATCGAGGATCAAGAATCCAAAGTTGAGGAGGATAATGTTCCTGCTGAATGCTCTGTTGCCTCTAGGGACATCTTTGATATTCTTCCAGAAAACCTTGTACAGTCGGTAAGTGTGTGATTTTCTCTTAATTGTCTCCACATTAATACGTGTTTGAGTTTTTGAAGCTCTTATTCACAGATAAGCAAAGTGTTGGCAATCGT
This sequence comes from Portulaca oleracea, assembly GCA_029582165.1. NCBI lineage: Eukaryota > Viridiplantae > Streptophyta > Magnoliopsida > Caryophyllales > Portulacaceae > Portulaca > Portulaca oleracea. The sequence goes on along the minus strand of CM055868.1, from coordinate 65,684,004 downwards.
AAATCATAATCTCTAAATCAAAAATGCTTTTTGCAGTTGAAAGAAAATGAGAGGAGGATCAAACAAGAGCAGGATCCGGTGGTGTCACAAGCAAGGAGACGTCAACAACTGATGGCCGGTGTGCCCAAACTTTTTGACATGATTCGTCTGTTGTTCCAATCTATCAGGCGCAATGTAATCACCAAACAGGAGCTGATTCACAAAGTTATTGCTGGCAATGTGGACATTGTTGACAGAAGTAAGGGCTTGGCTTTTATTCTTTACACCAAAGAGAACAATTCTTCAGTTTTGTACTCTTCCAACCTGACTCTTTTTTGCTTCCTTTTTCCCCCTTTGCAGAAGAGGTTGATGAGCAGCTCAAGTTGTTACAAGAAGTTGCTCCAGAATATTTATCTGAGCAGTTGTGTCTCAGTGGGGACGTTCTCCTTCGGTGGGTTTCTTATCGTTATACATTTTTCATCTATAGATGGATTAGTGCTCGGTGATGCTAATATTCTTTTTTGTTGTGCTTGTGCAGCCTCAACAAGTCTTCAGACGCCGAATCAGTTCGCGCTAAACTCCTTGATGCAAAGTGAGATTGAATGTTTTTAGGACGAGCAGAAGTAAAATGAAACAAAACCATGTTTTTGCTCTTAGGCACAGAAGCAAATGGACAGATAATGAGCCCGTTGATGCTTCTGCCATTTTTCATCATGTACATGTTTAATCCCAGGCTATTTGTACAAAGCATTTGCTAATTTAATGAAATTTGTCTACATTTCACTACATCGGTGTGCCATCTTCAGTTGAAATCCCCCAACACTTACTGTACAGTGCCAATGATTAGTTCTTTTGGTTCGGTGCACATATATTCATGATCCTGATTCATAGCTTGAATATGTATTGGCTGTTTCTGCGGAAAATGTGGTTCTCTGGAGGAATCGTCACGGTCTGTTGAAACACTTTCAGTCATTGAGGGTTGGTTGAGTTAGCGCATGAATATTTTGACTTGGCTACATAAATCAGAAATCCGGAACGGAGGCTGTTTATACAACCTTTGGAAGATACAAAATGGAGAAATGGCATTATTCTTTGGTATCTAGTCTCCCTAACATCTGTATCAAGGTGTCAGTTTCATCATTCAAGGCAATGCAGCTTCCAGCAAAAATTTTGCATGCTGTACAGATTACTGTAAGATACTAATTATGTTTTTTACATTCGACACCGTCAAATGTCAACTTCTGTATTCTGTCAAGTTCATTTTCAATATTTATATACTAAAATTATTCCAAGTTGTAGCTTGATGGCACCAGAGAATCATCTAGATGTTATCTTTTAGTGCTCATATTTGCATTTATCTTATCATGGGTATTGCTAAACAGAAGACTTATGAGCACATCTTCATTCATCGTGTCATGTATCTTAAAGTTAGCTTCTTAAGCTTTCTTATGTAATTTCTTGTAATATTCCTTTGAGATTAACTGCTATGCTGTGTTTGCTCTATTTCAAGTGAAGTTGTAATTCTGCCTTGTTTAAGGACTCAGAAAACATAAGAACAAAGAAAACGAGAGATCATAAGAGCAGTCCATCTGATTAGAATCTTGGAAACTTGGTACGAAATTGAACAGTAAACCTTTTCCGTTTTTCTTTATGTGTACACTTATCAATGCTTAAGCCTCCTGGCAATAATTTAAGGATTCTTTTCCTCTTTGCAGGATCTTGTTAGTGGTGAAGTGCATCTCTTTCCAGCACAGTCACCACTTGCAACTTTGGTTGGTTATGCTGGTCCTTGGATGGAGACGATGTCTCTTCTGGTGTGATGCTGTGTTGCTGATCTTTTCCTTTGCCCCAGAGCAATAGGTACAGACCTATGATTATTGTAACTCCTCCAATGATGCTGAAAAACAGTGAAAATAGGTCTAAATAAACTCCAATTCTTTGTCTTTTTTTTCCCGCTTTAAAAAAGCTTAGGGATCAATAGTACTGATCATAAGATGAGGAGGATGGTGTGAACTTTGATTACCTGCCCGTGTATAGCTTCTCACCAAGAATGAAATATGCAAAAACCACCACGAGTAGTGTTTGCAAAGGGCAAAACATTGTCACAAAGACCGGACCTTTTTCTTTCGCGCAAATTATTATCATCATGAGGTTTAAAGCAGAGGAAACCACCCCCTGTGTTGACATCAACAAAACTTGTTACTTGGGAAGGTTTTTTTTTTTTTTTTGAGGGGGGGGGGGGGGAGGGGGGACTACAAATAGGCTGCTGTCAACTTTTTAACTTTGACTTACTCCGAATAGAATACTTGATATATCCAAAAACGATTTGGTAGCCCATGAGACTGGTTGGTGTCGTACGACCAGCGAAGTGAAAACTGCAGATTGTGCTGCTCCGATAAAGTTTGCCCAAGCGGCTAATGACAATTGTGCTGGGTATTGCTTCAATGTGGATCCCTGTGGAGTTCCCAGTGAATATATCAGCACATCTTGGTTGAAAATTGCTTCAGTTTGCCTCTGTATATTACATGCAACTTTTTACTGCCATCATGTTCTGCATAGAGGGTGTTTTTTAGCTCAAATAGTTTTGTTGTCATTAACAAAATAAATTTCGCAATGGTATTCTGAATCTTATTTAGTGACTTTTTAGGAGTGTAGGGCATAAAAACAGTTGCAAGGCCTTTTAGATGCTAGTGCTTAAGAATTCTCACTATTTGTGACCTGGTTTTTCTCTTGGTGTTAGGGATATCATGTGTTTGGGGACTTCACAATACATATCTTGGATATGTTAGGTACTTCGAGGCTTTTACCGAACTTTTCTATGTAGGAATGAGATACCTGCATTGTGAACCATATTGACCAGGTTATGCAACTTGCCACAGAAAGAATTGGACCTCTTATCCAGTCCTTCTGGAAGTCACCTCTAGTTATGTGGATTGGTGATTCCCACAAACTTTTTACTGCTGGTCCTCTGTACAATGTTATGATCAGAACCCCTCCTAAGGACACTAAAGTTCCCATTGCTTTCGCTACTCCATGCCACTTTTTGATGTCAAACCCCTCCAGCCTACATGTTTGCCTTAAACAATTGTTAGAAGATCAAAGCATTATCCAAAATCTGTAAGATGCTGAGATTTTTTTTATTTATTTTTCACTTTCACCTGAATGCCACTGATAGTATACATGTCAAAGTAGGAATCATGTTGACTGTTGCCGAAAGGAATGCTGGTGAAGTGTACCGCAGGCTTGCAAAGTACATGTTTAAGGTTAATCCAACCCTGGTTGGCAAAGGATTTTAAATGAGTGTTGTGCTTCATGAGAAAGCAATGCTGAGCTCAGAGTACAAATACACAATAGAGCAACCTACCCAAGTAGGGAATAGAAAAAGATCCATATGAATATTGTCACTGTCATCTTTGGCCTTATTTTCCTGCAGAAAAGAACGGAAAGCATGAACCGGAGTGAATTCTTGTTAGGGATAAACTAGTATTTTCAGGCAGAAGATCAAATAATATGTTGTAGATACAGTTTAGGTACTCATCTTTAGAGGAAGTGCAAATAACAAAATCTATGCAACATTTTCAGTTTGCAACTGATGTAAGCTACTATTAATGAATGAATACTTAATGAGTGTGGGTTACCATTGCAGATTGGAGTTCACCTTTCAAGAAAATAGGCAAATGGAAGCACCACCAAACCACCAACAATCTGGCGGTAAGTGACATAAACATACGGATTCATTCCATGGTTAAAAGCAGCCTCTGTTATGAAATAAAGAAACGCTGAAGCTGCCTGAACCGTAACCATTAGTAGATGTGGCTTAAATCTTCCATAGGCAACACCCAAGTTAAAAGCTTCGAAAACCATGGCTCACTATTTCTCAAAGCTTACAATGTCACTGCCCATTCCTCGAATCCTATCTTTATAGTGAATGTTTTAGAGGTTCTAGCTAGATGTACGTTTGATTCCTTTTGCACATTCTAAGTCGGTAAAAGATACTCCCTTCTTCCCAGTTTATCTATAACCTATTAATTGTTTCACCATCTTCAATATTCTTCTTTAACTAACAACTTCTCACATAGTATTTTATCCAAAAATTACATAACTATGTTCTTATGATACAATTTTTCGTTACGAATCTAATGGTGCAGTGCTTTTGTATAATAAATCATTGTATATGTAGAGATATCAATAGTCAAAGTTTTTAAATTTTGACTCACATGTGAATCAAAGTGACTGATAAAATGGGAAGGAGGTAGTACCATCGTCCACGTTCTATAAATTCTGAACCTAGCTTTTATTTCGTATGAAGTGAAGGTGGCAAAGGAAGTCCAAAAGGAGAAATATTCTTAATTTCTACCCCTTTTTAGAGAGTAACCAGGTATAGTATTCCCACATGCATGTCATGTTCAGGAGTTGGGTAGAATACATTTGGCTAGAAAGTAGATGCAGTAGGCTTCTCCATTGGATTGAGATGTTTAGGATAACATGCAATGTGGGCCAAATAAGTGAAAAGTTCACATGGGTGAAACTTATCAGCTCAAGAAATGGTTAACTGTCATGACTCATGAGCATTGAAAGTGCTCAATGAAACAGTGTTTGGTAGTCAAGTCCTAACAGACTCCTCCAACTTAACTCAGTTACCATTTTCTAGTAAGACTGATTTTGGGTGACTATCAAAGGGTTATAAGTTATACACTTTCTTGGATATTACAAATAGTTTGTAGTTACTAACTCTATATTACAAGTCGTACACTCTCTTTGATCATCGGTAAATGGTGGCAGATAAGGTTTTTAGGCGATATTATTTCAAGTAATCAAGAATAGAGCATTAGATCCTAACTTTTGGCTCCAGGATAAGCAAGTCATGACAAATTGATGCTCATTAAGGGTCAGAAGGAATGTGATGCTGTTCGGACTGTACGTTCAAGTTGTTCTTGAGTCTCATCTGTCAACACTGTCTGATGCCTACATAATTTTCGCTTTTCTTAACTGTGTAGGTGAAAATTAAGCATGCTGAGAACCTTATGGTAATTTGTGGCGCTAGTATGGTACCTTAAGTTAGGAGAACGGTTGGGTGCTTAACTGTTACATCCATCGCTTTTATTACTGGATCAACATATATATGTTCTTTGTGCTTGCTATTTTACCACGTTCAAATGCTTATTCCCCAACCTTGAACAGTTCAGTGGACCATATGAACTATTCCCAACGCCGACTCTCTCTTTCACTGTCTTCCTTTTGAGTCTGCCTAGGCCTAGGAGGCATGTATGTATATCTTCGGATCATGTAGAACCATCTGAACCAAAACTTTAAGCTAATAGTTGATGACCCATTGATGGTTTAATACTGTAATGTGCTCCCATGCAAATACCCTTTGCTGTGCTTGAAGCATATGCGCGAATAAACATGGGGTTGTCGAGATTCAAACCTGACGACTTTTACTCAGTCCGGCTCCAATACCAAGTATAACCATCTTAACCAAAAGCTTAAGCTGATAGTTGTAGGCCTACTAAAGATTTTATACTCTACTAGATAACGTGAACACATCTCAAATATGATGCAAAAACACGTAGTGGACGGACTAGCGGTTCTCATTTTCTGAATTCTGATCACAGGCTGCATTATGTGCTATCCTTTCACAAGACTGAGCTACTCTAGATTCCCAGAAAACATAGTAAAGTATGTATAATTAATGTGCTTTGCTGCATATTTCTCAGGTGTCCTTTGTAGCACAAGATGCTGAATTTTTGTGAGAAAGGAGGTTGACAGTGACAAAATGAGGTCCCAGAACAAATATGGAGCATCAGTTTGGTTTCTCCTCATGAAAGTCTAACTAGGTGGGTATCTATTTATCATCTATCTCTATCAATCTTCAGTTTTGCTGGCACAATGCATTAGCTTTTGCACAAGCCCATCAATTTTGGTATCATTCCTGTTGTTTCCTAGGTTGGGCCTTTCTTCTCAACTTTGCATAGTGTCATATGACTCATCAAATGCTTGCCTTTTTTATTTAGTGTGAATGTTGACTAACTTTCCAAGGTTAGCTTAGAACTTGTTCTCTAATAATGGGTTAGAAATTAAGCACATGTATTTATGGAGTATCTTAGAAGAAAGCATATTAGAAATTGCAGGTAGTATTTTTTTGACATAGGTTAGTATTGTAATTAAGGTGTGTTCTTTTCAACTTACTTTGACTAGACTTATCCTAATGGTACTTCTCTAGGTTTTATTATGCTTAGTGGATGAGAAAATAAAAAAAATCCTTCTCAGGAAACTTCCAAGCGCACCCCATCTAAACTTGTAATGAATTTTTTTGATAACCTTTTTTACAATTTATTATAAAATCGATATTAGGCCCTTAGCAACCTGTTTTTTCTAGAAACTAATGAAACTTCACCCAACATGAAAGAAGTTGGGAAATTGGGTGAATAGAGGGACTCCAATGGTGAGAAGAGGTCAGCTGCTTTCTGGGAGAGATTAGGTGGGTAATTTTAAGTGAACAATAACTCATATTTATAATATTTTAATGGACAACTAAGTCAATTTCCACTCATCATGAATGATGCTGAAGAAATATTACAGTAGTAAGAGAATCAGTGTGGGCTTTATTTTTGGTAAAGTCATGCATCCACTGGGCTTGTCAGTTCTCATAATTACTGGACTTTCTGATACTGAGGTCCATTCCTAATGACAATGGGCTTTCTGCTTGTTCTTGGGCTTTTGCAGTTGGTTAACTTAGGAGATTAATTTAGGGTATTTAGTTATTATGTGGATAAATTGATCCAAACTGCCAAATATTTCCCCATATATCATTTCAAATCATCAAGTATAAACTGAGAAGTGAGAACAATTAGCTTCTGTCGAACCTAAGGAAAAGCACATCAGATCATTTACAGTAGAAAATTTAGGAATTGGATGAATTAAAAGAAACTAAATTGCTTTTGTTTAGCTAATTAATCACTAACTATTTGTCTAATGAAAATTATTGTTAAACATGTAATAATTAGTTTATTGTCAGATATCCAATTTTTGCTTTGATCTTGTTGATCATATAGTCCCTTCAAAGGGTGCTTTTGTCAACCATAGATGAAATTTGTTGATCAATTTTTGTCTGCAATTCCAACATAATTGTGAGCAATTATTTTCTTGTTGCCCCAACAGCCACCCTAGTTGACAGCTGAAAATCATTTGATTTCTAAGAAATTCAAGTCATGAAATTAGCAAAGTAGTGAAATTTGAAGGGATATACTCATAAAAGAACAAACAAGAAAACTTTTTATGGTGCTAACTTTTCTTTTGCTCTTGAAAACTTTGTACTGATATGTTCAGGTGAAAGAAAAAAAAAAAGCCAGTTTGTTTGCTTGATGATGTGTGGGCAATCATATTGCTCATGCATTTTTTTTTTGTCAAAATGAGACATTATAATATATTAAAATATGAAATATTATAGGTTCCAAAATCCAAACCCCCACCTTTTTTGGGGGGGTATCATGGTTTATATTTTGGTGACCTCTGGCTTCATTGGATTCCCTAATCTTCAATTTTACTTGTCCCCCATGAGAGAATGGGAAAGAGGAAATTGAGTGAATATTAACTTATGGATGATGATGCTATGTGCATTGTTTTAATACATTTTTTAAATGTTTTAGTTTTTGTTAACTTAATATTCATTATAATTTTTGATACTAATTCTTTTTATAATTTAGAATTAATTATTAATTATAGGAAGTCTGACATGTATAGGGCATTAGCTACATCCAAAAAAATACACTTGACACCCTCATTGAATCAATACTCTTAAGTAGGCATGTGCATTTGATGTTTTGAAACTATTAATCATGCTTTTTAGCCTAAACCTTTTAACTAATATTTTCTTGGGATTGAAAAGAAAAAAGGGGAGGTATCATTGGTAATGATCTTGCTAGGTATGAAGCATGGAGTTGACTAATGTGTATAAATTTGAAATTAAAATAAACAAATATATATGTTTATATTAGTATATAATTAATGAAAAGCCATGCACTAGCTAAGGAAATATACCCACTCAATTCATTCTCAGAACCTTTTACATTAATGGGTCATCCATTTTCTCGCCTGACTATGTTGACCTTAGATAGATAGAGAATGCAAAAATAGTTGTTATTATAATTGAAATAGAGACTAAGATGTCATCTATGTAGATTGCATTGTTACTAAAAAGCTAAGCTGCAAAATCTGCTTCCTCTGATTCTGCTTCCCTCTTTGAAAAACAACACTTGAATCTTTCTTGCAAGAAGACATAGAAAAGGAGGATAATTATAAGGATAAAGGGCTTTAGCAATTGTGCTAATTACATTTAAGTAGTCTTTCCAACCTGAGAGGTTGTCATTGTGGACTATAAGGGTCTAATTTATTCATTAATTTCTTCACAAATAAAACTCCCCCTAATGTTTAAGAATATATGGTTCAACAATTTGTTCATCGATTCTCAATGCTTTGATTGTTCACAAGATTATCTTTCTACGAGTCGACTTCTCAAATTAAAACCTAATACATTCATGAAAGAATAAATAGAATCCATGTTATATAACCAGAAATTTGTGAAATCACTGAACTATATCCACTCCAACACCAAATTTACAGTGATTATCTTAGTTTAACAACACTTACAGTTTGAAAAGAATGTAGAAAATAGTGGCTTTGCATTTGGAGCTTACATAATACATACATCATGTAGAATTTGAACTCTGAACTTCATAGAGCTATTGGGCTGGAGAGAGAGGAGAAAAGTATGCATGTCACCATCTTTTGTCTCTTTGTAACAAAGAATCATGATATAGCTTGCCTGAATCATGCAGTAAATGTATTTTTCTTGGCTGTGAAAAGAGTAAAAGACTGATCATGATTATTTGCATCACTAAACCAACCCCATATTCATGCATAAGCAAATAGGAAGGATTGATCATGGGCCATTAGAAACAGATAACATGCATCTAATCTTTTGATTATTACTGAAAATCAAATGACTTATACTGTTAATGATTCGATTTTATCCTATCTTCTTGAATAATTAGCCTTTTAATCAACAGTTACCAAGATTAAACTTGACAAAATTGAAGGTTGACTTAATTATACTGTGAAAATATCATTCTTTATCTACTGTATTTACATGAAGACAAATTAAAAGACAGTAATTTTTTCCCCCAATGAAGTTAATGTGAGGTTAAGAATAAGTAAATGAATGTCAAATTATTTACTTTATATTTCTTGATGAAGTTATTTACATTTTTTCTTTTTCTTTTCCCTAAGAATAATGCTTCTAGCTAGTTTTCAAATTTTTTTAGCACCCAAAATGATTAAAATCATGAGTATTGCTTGCAGCTGAGGGAGTCAATAGGTGACTGACATTGTAATCACTTGGGACATAGTGAATGATCTTGTTGATTAAAAAACATTAGATTTCTTACAAATGGCATAATTATTGATGAATTCACTATTGAAGCAAATGATTATATTGGATGGTTATGATAATGTTGAGTTGGTGTGGTGCAAGAAGGAAAAAAACCTATCAATATCCCATGTCATGACTCATGAATATCGAGAAAATAATCCATTAGGGCACTCAGTGGAAAATAAGGGATGAGATGAACACAACATCCAGATGGATCAATCATGAATGTTAAAGCAATGGGGCAATTTTGGTGGGTGGATGTCACACCTTTTAGCAGTAGTAAAAATCATTGTGGAAGAAGAGGGGGAAGGAGTAAAAGTAGGAGGGAATTTGGTTAAAGAAAAGTCATGTTGAGTTATGCTAAAAGACATTTATAAACTAAAAAAGACATTTATAGTATTACAAATTGAAAAAAATATACCTCATCCATCCCTAATTCATTGTTCATTTAAGTATTTGGTCCCTAATCACCAATACCGATTTTTATTCTTAATAATTAATTTTTAAATCTTCCACAAAATAAACTTTCTAATAATGATTTAGTGACAGTTTAGAAAATTTAATATTTCCACCTATTTACTCACCACCCTAACGTCAATAAATTAGGGACAAAGGTTATATATAATATTCAATAAAATGGATTACTAATCGACATGAAAACTGTGTTTGTCTAACTCTAAAAAAAAATTGATACAAACTTATGTTTGGGGCGGATAAAACCATTACTAGTAGCTCAATAGTTCTTTTACAAACTTTATATGGAATGATTTACTTTTAAAATCAATTATTCCTTGGATTTATCTTAATGCCAACTACTTACTACTAATAACAAAAAAGGGCATTAGAAGTAATTCCTGAGCTTGACATGATGTTGTTGGCCATTGAGTCACTTCCCTTTATGAGCAACTATACTCAATTGCTTATTGGATTATCTTTTACAATATAAACCCAATTTCCACTGCCTCTCTAACCCATCAAATTCACACTTCTTTCATTGAGTCAGACCCAAGAAGGGTGCTTTAGAACACAAACACAAACACAAACACACAGTATTAGTATTACAGTAAACAACTCTTTTCATCCTACAAAGAGCCATGATTTTGGTGTGTTATAGAGTGCGCATGATGCACAGGATAAGGGGGTGCGTAGTGGGTCAGGCGGCGTAGATTAGGGATAGCATTTCACATTCCTAGCACAAAAAAGCACTGCAATAAAGAAAAAAAAAAACACAGCAAATTCAAAAAGCTACTCTAGTTTTATATACACAGCCACAAAAACAAAGGGAAGGAAGCCAAAGATCAAATCTTTGCTACAATTTGCTGTTTGTTTATCAAAAAAATTTAGAACAAAAGGTCCTGCCCCAGTGCCCCTCCCTCACTTTATCTCTCTCTACTTTCTAGGAAGGAATTTCTCTCTCTCTCTCTCTCTCTCTCTCTCTCTCTCTCTTAAAGGTGTGTGGAGGTTATTAATGGAGTTGATTGATAACCAGAAGATTGAGATTGGTGCTCAGGAGCTTACTGTGAGAGAGATAGCAGCTCAGCAGTGAAAGTTTACTTCTTTCAAAACCCCCTTTGGTTTGCAACTGAAACCCACTTCTTTTCTAGCTTCAATTTTTGTTGAGAATTCAGAATTGCAACTGTGTTGTGTTTACTGTAACTTTGTATCAATTGGATGCATACCTTCAACTGACAATGTCATCTGATATCAGTTAAACTGCAAGCATCTGTCTACTTTGAAGTAACAGTGAACTGGGGTGTTCTTTTTTTTTGGTGAATTTAGTTGTACTCATCTTGGATTTGTTAGTATGATGGCATCTTGCTTGAGGGAAGTTGTTTATATGGGGAACAGTGTTGTTGTTGTCACTGGTTTGTGATCTGATTGAGATTAGTTTGATTGAAACTACTAATAGTAATAGTAGTAGTAGGGGGGGTTTCTCTTAGGGTCTTGTGTGATGATAATGGGGAGAGATTGCTTGCTGCTACCAACAGTTGGACCGCCCATAAAACGGCGAGCAGGATTGAGGAGGAAACAAGCAGGCAGAGGATCATATAGAGGAAGTTAGACTAGAGAATTGAGATAATTAGATTGGTGATTTTGTGTGGCAGATTGAAATTTCAATTGACAAACAGAAGTGCAGCCCAAAGGAGAGAAATTTTCAGTTGGGTTTAGTGTGTTTTTGGTTGTTTTCCGGGGGGGGGGGGTAGAATTTTGAATTTGCTTGTGAGTTAGAAAGAATGGCTACTCACTTGCAGCAGTTGCTTCGGAGCTTATGTTGGGATAGTGAGTGGAATTATGCTGTTTTCTGGAAGCTCAAACATCGAGCTCGAATGTAAGTTTCTTCCTCCTGAATTTCTTTCAGTAGACATTACTGACTTGTCCTGTGTTCTATCTGGATTTGTCTTCTCTATTTTTATGTTGTATGATTTGTACAAGTGCAACTGTATTGTACGTTTGTACTAGTTCTTTTCTAGGACAGGATAGCTGCAAATCAGATGTGTGAATGTAACAGAAAAAGATGTCACATTAGTCTGAGTTTTGTTACTATATTTGGAAGTATTAGCTGACATATTTAGTGAATATATGCTCAAGATTTAGGATTACGTTTTGCACCTTGTGTGGGAAGTAAATTTCACCAGTCGAACCTCTCCATGAATTTCAGTTCATGAGGGGAAGTTGCCTACATTTAGATCCCCAAACGGCGCTCATGCATGTTTTTCCTTGGAGTTTGTTGTTATTTTAATCTGAAGGTGGCATCTCAGTTATGTTTAGAATGTATGATGAATCATGGCTCACTGTAATCCAATCCCCAAGCGATTAACATCCTTCGCCATTCAAGGGGAAAAAGGGTAAAAGTTATCTGTGCATTAAATCCGTTGTCTGTAACTTAATGCAGGGTACTAACTTGGGAAGATGCTTACTACAACAATCACATAAAAAATGACTCAGACGGTAAAGACTTTGTTGAAGCCCTTGAAACCTCACATGATGGGCATTTGGCACATGATCCTCTTGGTCTTGCAGTGGCAAAGATGTCTTACCATGTTTACTCTCTTGGGGAAGGGTAAGATATGCAAAAAGTTTCTTGCTGAGCTTCTTTTGTTCTGGGATATATGTAATAGTCTCTAAGCAAATGTGTGCTGAAATTAACGTACTTTCTGAACAGGATTGTGGGTCAAGTGGCAGTTACAGGGAAGCATCAGTGGGTTTTTGCAGATGAACATATGATGCATTCTGGCTCATTGCTTGAGGTGAGGTGTTTCTGGTTGATTTTCTCGTTCTCTTAGTTTCCCAAACGATTTTCCAATTGGTTTTAGAAATGGTTTTGTTTTCGGTTTTCAAAAGGATTGTTTTTTAGTCCGCCGGAAATAGCCTCTTCATGCACTCTGTAGTCCCATGCATGGGGGCAAAGCTACCTACATCTGTACTCCCCCAAACCTCGTTTTAGCTGGACTACACTGGTTGTTATTTTAAGTAGCTGACAAATTTCCTCGTTTCCTTTGATGGGTTTTTACCGCTTTCCAGCTATCTGATGGGTGGCAAGCACAGTTCTTGGCTGGAATCAAGGTATGACTGCAATTTAACCTTAATTTGAGTTGTGGCTTTCCGATCTTTTCTTCTGCGAATATATACTTGTTTGATGCAATTTTCTGCATATGGTGAATGCTAAATCATTTTGTTCTGCACTCTGCAGACCATTGCTGTTGTGCCTGTTGTTTCACATGGAGTTGTGCAGCTTGGATCCATGAAAAAGGTATTAATAATTTTGACTTAATTTTAGTCCTTGTTACAAGATATATAGTTCCTTAGTCCTTACAGGCTTTGTAATTAGCAAATCTTACATAAGTTGCTGTTGGGTCAGGTCAATGAAGATCCAAAGTTGTTATCTCAAATTAGAGCTCTATTTTCCACGCTTCAAGATCCTTCGCCATCTCATTTCCAGGATCCACTGAAATGCAGTGTTCAAAACGTCCCGCCAATGGTATAATGGCTTTCTCCTGTCCTCTACCTACATTATTCTCATTTACACATCTTCAACTTGTCCTTCCTCTTTTGCAGTCTGCAAAAACTTCTGTGCAAGAGATGCTTCAAGAGTACCTCTGTGATCTTGATGAAGCTGCAACTAATACTTGTGCTGTTGCTACCTCTTCTGTTTTCCAATCTTCTGCTGTTGCTAATGACATAAAGAGCGCAATTGCAGAGTTTGAACCCGAATTAAGTGGCCTAGAGGCCATGGACAGCCTAAACTCATCCTTCATGTTCTCAGCAGGAAGTGAGTTGCATGAAGCTTTAGGACCGGCTTTTGTAAAACAACATTTCAATAATACTTCATCTTGGAAAGTTGACAACCCTGAAAACCGATATGCTTCTCAGACACCAGAGGTTACAGAAAACAGCCTCCTTACATCAGACACTGGCTCTGATCATCTCTTAGAAGCTGTGGTTGCCAACTTTTGTCTCAAAAATGACACCTTTAAGGGTTCCAAGTCACTTTCAACATCTGAATCTATGTTGACCTCGGAAAAAATGCCCGAGCCTTCAATTAGCAATAGCCAAACAATTGGTTCAGCTAGTTACTCAATCGGGTGCTCCTCGCTTTTAGAGGAAAGCAGACAGCAAAGCAGCTTCACCTGTTCAGATTCCTGCAGCATTAGGTCTTCAACTAGTGCATGCAGGCCGGGTGATCCTGGAAAACCCAACAAGAAGAGGGCGAGGCCCGGTGAGAGTACCCGCCCTCGGCCTAGAGATAGGCAGCTGATCCAAGACCGCATTAAAGAGCTCAGGGAGCTTGTTCCCAACGGAGGAAAGGTAAAAGTTTTTCATCATTGCCTTGATGTAACAGTGAAACAAGAAAATTTTACCCCTGTGCTAAGATGTTTGCATGTGATTTATGTATGCAGTGTAGCATCGATTCATTGCTGGAGAGGACAATCAAGCACATGGTTTTCATGCAGAGTGTCACTAAGCATGCTGACAAGCTTAGTAAATGCTCTAAACAACGGGTAAGAACACACTACACATAAAATAATCGAAGTTTCGTGGGGTTTCATCTGGATTTCCTCCTGTTCAATGAACCATATGTGTATAAGTATTTCTTGCTGATTCTTTAGATCTGATTAGATGGACCTGCAGTGATCACGATATTATTCACTTTTTTCATGGGCCTAAATCCTGAAACAATAAAGGACTCATTCTGTTTGTCGCTGTTGCAGGGTGTCAGTAATGAAATGGGAGTGCTAGCGTCTGGGTATGAACAAGGTTCAAGCTGGGCAGTTGAGGTCGGGGGACACATGAAAATCTGTCCCATTGTTGTCGAAAATCTGAATACGAACGGCCAAATGCTGATAGAGGTATGTGTAATGTGTGTTTATCAAATCTTTACTGATTTCACCATTCAAGAAAATCAAATTGCAAATGTGTTCGTGTTGGTGTGATGTGCTGAGTAATTGAGTTTACATTTACAGATGCTATGCGACGATTGTGACCATTTTCTGGAGATAGCAGAAGCCATTAGGAGCTTGGGGTTGACTATTATGAAAGGAATAACTGACAATCACGGTGATAAAACATGGATGCGATTTGTAGTCGAGGTAACTTAATGGCACCTCATGCTATATTTTGATTGTCTAAATACATATAAGTGTTACAAAAGTTGAACTGAAAACCGGTATATTGGAACAATTGCAGGGTCAGAGTCAGAGCAACAGGAACTTACACAGGATGGATGTATTATGTTCGCTTGTCCAGATTCTGCAATCAAAATCTGCAGTCTGATCGTGATCGTGTCGTTTACTGGATTGCTTTGTGATGTTTTTTAGTTGAAGCCATGTGTGAGTTGTCTATGGTTTCTCTTCATATTTGTGTTTGGTGTTTTTTTTTCCTCAGTTTGCTTCTCCAAAGCTTGAACGATAATTGTGTAATGCCATTAATTTCATGAGCTAAGTCGATATATAGATAAAAGCTCGTCTTATGATTAGTAATGTTCATCTATGGTACTAGCATATGACCAGATTAAAATACTAATATATGACCAGCTTATGTGGAAGCAAACAATAAAGGTTTCGGTATTTTTCATCCGGTTTTCTATCTTCCCTTTTCAATCATTCAAAGTCTCAACAATATCAAGTTTATGCCAAAAAGTGGTACAGTCTTTAAAATGTCAAGTTTATGTCAGAAAATAGTATGCCAATGTCTGAATTTCGGAAGAAAAAAATCATTTTAGGGGCATTTAGATCACTTATATCGGAAGATAGTATTTCTGTAGTTAGAGCATATGCAATGCAAAATTCTATCTATGGAATTTTGATCCCCTCTCTCCTAGTTGGCACACCTTCTCTCCTCCTTTTTCTTCATTCATTTGAGTTCTGGAACTCTACAACATTCTAAAACTCAAAGGAATGAGAAAAATGAGGAGAGATAGTGTGCCAAATAGGAGAGAAAGTGTCAAAATTCCATGGGTTTCATTTCGCATTGCTAGTGCTCTTAGTACCAAAATTGAGGAGCATGATCCTATCATTGTTGTACACTCTAGGTCTAGGAGCAGTTTCCATATATAAAAGACCCCAGCTTATTACCTGGAAATTATACTACTGAAAACTAAAATCACATTGTCGATAATTTGTGTTAGTAAATAGTCTAGGGGTTATAAGTGATATACTCTGGCTAGTGTTATATTTTGATTGCTTTGCTTTGATCTAGGCTTTACCATAAGCTCAACTAAAAAAAACCATAGTATTACACTGTTCCATTTAGAATGACTTGTTTTGGGGGCAGGGACATATTTGTATTAGGTCTTTGGTGTCTAATTCAATATAACAATCCAATTGTCTAAAAAAAATAATCTACTATATATTGAAAGTATTATTATATATGTAATAATAGTTATTATTAAGTTCTAAAAATAAATTCATTTCTAACCCTAAAGACGGAGAATTATTACCGTTGTCACCTAGTGTTGGCCACTGGAGGGTGCATCGTCGTCCCCTACTTTTAGGAGAATTCAACACCACTTTAACGAATAACAAAAACTCTTGATTTTTAGTATTCATCGAGTGTTTGTTGCATTTTCCGGAGGCTAATTGTAGACTTTTGCCGGTCTCTATTTGCAGTCAAGATCCTTTTGTGAGCATGAATTTTTATCCTTCTAATTACATTCTCGTCTTCGGTTGTGTCCAGTCCAAGTCAGATCGAAAATTGGATTGGACCAAATTGAACCGATGATTGGCCAAATGAACTGAGGAGAGTTCAATTTAATCTTCAATCCAAGAAATTCTTATATTCAATTTTCAATCCAACCCATGAAATGAACTAATGATCAATTTGAACTACTAAAATTTCTTTCCATGTTTCCCATTAGAATTATGAATAATCCAGTCTAGCAAAAAAAGGTACTGGACCGAAAATGTTGAATCAATCTAGTCTAGGACCAAAAAAAATATAGGATCAAACTTTTTCCAATCCAATCTTTGAATCCTAAAGTTCGGTCCTCAATTTTTTCTATTTAGTCTCATTAGTCCAATCCTGAACCAATGCTCAAGCATACCAATGTCGCGTGTAATTAAATGCTTTCAAGAGGTTGAGGTTTTTCATAATCCAGTCCGGACTAGACCAAACTTAACCAAGGACTGAACCGAAAAGACCGAACATAATTCATCCTAATCCTCAATCTAGGAAATAACAAATTTTGATCTTCGGTCCAGTCTACGGACCAAATTACAGTAGTTGCTAAGAGTTTTTCTGCACCGACCGACCACCTCTTCTCCATCACTCCCTCCATTAGTCCCAGCGTCAAAGTCCCTCATCTATACCTTTGTATGTCATTGCTCTATTTGCCCAAGGTCAGTTCACACAAAATTTGATACCAACCCCTTAATTCGTTCAATTTGGTCAAGTCCATTGGTCCAGTCTCAGACCGAAAATAGTTCTATTCAATACTCAATCTAAACCAATCCCTTATTCGATATTTGGTCCAGCCCAATCAAGCCTAATTCAATTCAATCCCGAGTCGATGAACAGCCCTACAAGAGGCACATGATGAACAATTCTCCATCTTCCATTATTAAGAAGAAGACAACTCTTTATTCACATGTGAGGAGTAACCTAGGCCCCTTTGCAATGTCTGTTGACAATCTACTATGGATATCAATGCTTCTACTTTGAGTTATTTGTCTAGGAGTTTCAGCCATATTGTTGATGTCCTAGATAAATTAAAGAATGGTAGAAAGTTCAGTTTTGTAAGATTTAAAGATAAACTAGCAGTTTTCAATGTTGTTAAAGCCCTCAATGAGTCAATGGTAAACTATTCAACGGTTCCATTTTGAATGTCTCTTAGGCAAAGTTTGACAAAAATCAAAGAATATACGATCCTGCGTGTGAAGACAACATTAAAAATTGGTATAGGTTCCTAAAACTGCACAGAAAAGATCAATGGCATGAGATGATGTATTAGTTCTCACCATGAAGGCAATGAAGTGCATCACCATGAAGGCAATGAAGTGCATCATCAAAAAGATAGTGATGGTACATTAGTTAGAAACACTGCAATCAGATATTCATGTTGGTCATAACTTATAGAAATTTCCAAGCCAAAAAACAGAGCTAGGAAACCACAATCATGAGTCATGACAATCTTCAATATCGCACATCTTATGAGCTCAACAGGGTTTTATCAATTTCACTGCAAAGCCTTCGATGTGTGCTCCTCACATTAAACTCCAATTATTTCAATCAAAAACCCAGAAAACCAAATATTATCCACAGGGCAGAGAAAATGATCAGACAGTACGAATACTGTGAGAATACACCATCATTCTGGTGAATCAAACCAATAGGGAAACAATTAATCATCATCTCATTCATCCTCTTTCCTCAAAATCTTTTTGATTATAATAAAACCCAGAAAAAAAGAAGGTTTTTTCTTTGTTTTAATGGTGTAGTCGCCATTGATAGGAATTCTCAAGCTATGAAAAAATGAAAGCAAGAAAACCCCCTAAAATGGTGACCTTTAAACAATACTCTAGCATTCCCCATGAGCTCAACAGGGCATTGATTTTGCCCTCTCGAGCACTCGAGAATGCTCGATTTCAAAAAGAACCCTAATTGATGAAATGAGAACATTGCAGGAAAGTAAAGAACACAAATGCAGATGATTAGGGTTTTCAGAGAGATTGTGATCAGATAGAGCTAATACATTGAACCGCCATCATTCCGGCGAATCAAACCAATAGGGAAACAAGTTCATTCATCATTTCAATCTCTTGCCGAACGTAAGAACCCTAATTTTCGAGTTTTGGTGCTAAAAGTGTAAGTCATTGATGAAATTCACCAAAGCTGTAAATTGATTATTCAGCAATTTACGGATTAATGATGAATCAATGACAATTTTTCCAAATCTAGCACTTGCGATGGGCTTTGCAGATGCTCAATCTAGTTATTCTGCGAAGCCTTCAACCAAGTGCAGATATTTTTCCAGAAACTCGAAAAACATATTGAAGATTGAAGTTAAAGCTATGAGTAGAAATTCTTCAGCTAGAAATAAATGCAATGCAGCTGAAGAACCCTAATTTTCGAAACATAAACACGAAAGAGGGAAAAAATCGCGGCAAAATGTTTCACAAAGGAGAAGGATCAGAGTACGAATACGTAAATTCACCATCATGGCGGTGATCAAAGAATTTGAATTGAATCTTCATCAAATCCTTCATTTGAAACTACGAATCGAAACCAAAACCTAATTTGAAGAAAACAATTGACGAATGAAATGGAGAGAAATTGGATTTGGATCAGATAGAGCTAATACATTAAATCCGCCATCATATCGGCGAATCAAACCAATAGGGAAACAAGTTCATTCATCATATCAATCCAAATCTCTCCATTCATCCATACAGAAACTTAAACCCTAGCAAAAGATTGAAACATTAAACAGAGAAAGAGATTTACAGAGAGAAGAAATACTAAGCTGAGCCTGAACTGCCGCGTTGCAGAGGCGCGATTTGGTTGAACTCCGAACTGTGGAAACCCTAGAAAATTGTCCGGGAATTTATAGATGATGACGCGAAATTTCCAGGAGCCCAAATTAGGTTTCCGAAGCCCATTTATGATTATCCAGCCCATAATTACGAAATACACATCGAAATGACGATATTGTCCTCAGAATCGTACATAATCTCATCATCACCCTCCTCTATCACCCACACAAGAGAACAATGGCAAATCGTTCAATTGAAGATTGCATTGCATCAATCAGGTAAATGCCAATTTAATATCTTTCTTTTTAGTTGTACCATTTTTTTTTTCTTGTCATCAGAAAATGATGAAATTGAAATTGAAGGATAATTTGAATTCGTAGATTTTTGGTAGTAATTGGATTAGTATTTGCAGAATATTTGATTCCATTATGTCGGATTACGATTAATATCTAGCTTAATCCAGTAGCTCAGTTTGCTGCAAAACTAAAGGAGTGCATTTTTTTTCCTGCTTAGTTCTTACTTCTTACTGTGGAGTTAGAAATGTTAGAAGAAAGAAAGAAAGAAAGAGTTGGAACTTTTGAGCAAATTTCTTGATTGAGTAGTTAGTTCGAGCACATTTAACAATTTTTTGTGAATGATTTTGTCAATTTTCAAATGAAAGATTTGGGTTTTCGGCAATATTTTGGAAAAATGACTGCTTAAAGCGTCCACAGTTGATCCATGGAATAACATCATATGAATGATGCAATACAACAGTTTCACTATAATGTCCACACTACCTCAATGTTGTCTCCAATGCATTGCATGTGGAGCTGTAATTTTGCTGTGATTTCATAGGCTTGGTTGCATATATACATATTGACCTCCTTGAATCCCATCAATGGTGGGTGTCCACACTACCTCAAGGTTGTAAGCATATGAAAACAACGTTAATGCTAACAGCGAACAATATGAACTTTCATGTTGTTGCTGCTGTTTTCATGTAAACAAAAGTGAACCTGCAGCTGTATAAGTTTTGTTGGTAGTCTCTTTTAGCATTTACAATTAGGTTTATTGGACTCTTGGGACTGTAATCAATGATGTATGCATTGAATGTACTAATTGTCTTGTGCTCTTCAATTGATTGAGTGCTCTTACTAGGTAGTGAGCAAGCTACTTCCCCATTCATGGTTTTGGTGATGATTCATCCCACACAAATAGCTGTTTGTATTTAGAAGCTCTTGTATACTTGATGAAAAGTAATCTCGATGCAGAAACCCAGCTACAAGCACCTTCATCCAAGAAAACTGACACTGGGGCAGCGCTTCGAATTCCAGATGATACTAACAACTCTCAAGCAACCTAATTTCAGATAACAAATGAGATGGCCACTGTTGAGCTGTCAGAAGTTTACTCAGAAGCTCGCCTGGATTTAGTGAAAAAGGTATCCTTTGGGAATTCTATCTTAATTCTAACTCGTGCATCGACGTCAGTAGTTATTCGTCTTAGGTGTTCTTGCTGACATGCAGCTTATTCAACCACAATATCACCCATTAGTGACCCCGCCAAAGTAGGGATTAACGACATCATATCCAAGAATCCTGCAATATGCAGACATGTGATGACGCGATTACTCTGTATTTTTTTGGTGAACAAAATCACATTTCTTTTTAATAATCTGAAACCGTGGGCTCAATTTTGCCGATTTCCTGTTCAGTTTTGTGATCTGAAGTCTGCTTTTCACTGATGAGCCTTAGCTTCTTATGTTCATATTGTATTTAGGTGTGACTTATCTACTAAAACAGCATATTGTGATGATTGAGAATCAGTGTGATTTGCTTTAAGGAAAAGGTTACAAGGTGCTTAGTGCCTGTCACTGTTATTTTACAGTTGCCCTGCTTTTTAGCAAAACCAGTCCCACTTCTTTACCATCTTTTTCTGTTAAATAGCACGCATGGATGCAAACTAGTTTCTCCATTGGATCAATAATGGCAAATTTCGCTCGATTTTGGGCTTCACAATTCCTTTTTTCTTGGACAGTTTCGATGACTAAACATCACATCGTCATAATTTTGAATTTCACATCGAATCACAAAGATCTTTAACTAACAGAAACACCGCACGAAGTCCTCATCTGGGTCACGCTTATGCAGGTTTTTCGACAAAGCGAACTGAAACAGCATCATATGTTCCCTGTTACTTACCATATGACCTCTCTCTCTTATTGTTTAATACAAGCTTTTAGACAACAATTATGCAGGGCATAGTGGATGCTAATGTAAGCATCATATGGTGAAGTAGAAAGCCTAAGATTGTTAGTGTGTCAAGAGGCTTTTTTGGCTATGTTTAGTGGTCCAAAATTTGGATTTGCTGAAGAAGAAGGATCCAAAATTCCCTCCACTTGCTGTTATTGGGGGTTGGGTTGCTTTGTTTTGCTTTGCTTTCATGTCAATGTCATCCCCAGAGTGCCTGTCAACTTCTTCCCCTGTGGGCTCTTTTTTTTGTATATGATCATATTAAGGCTAGCTATAGAGCCATATTTTTTTTTGCCAAATTTATGTTTGTCATGTAATCGTGGCACCATACACAGGCTCTACATGTTTGCCATTTATTTGAGAGTATGTAATCATTATTAGGCGTTGAAGTCTTCAACTATCAGTTTATGTTTTTGGTTGAAATGGTTTCACGTGGTATTTGAGTCAGATTGAATAAGAGGTTTCAAGGTTGAATCTTAACACTCTTCATCTTTATTTGGACAAGGTGGATGAGTTTTTGCAGCAACCAAACTTCAAGCCTAAATAATATTCACGCGACGGAGCGTGTTGGAGTATATAAACACCATTGGGCCTTCAAGTCTTCAATTATCACCTTCTGCTTTTGGAGTAAGCTTTATAGGTTAGGGTAAAGGATTGGTACTAAACTGTCCATGACAAATATGATTCATCAGTATCACGATTTTCAACTAAAGTTGCGTTTGTTTGTTTCATGGGAATTCTCGGGAAAAGCATTCTCTACTCCTCTTGGGAAATGTTTACTGAGTTTGAAAATGAATAGTGGATTTTATATAACGACTATCTCATTTATTACATACAATCAACATAGAGAAGTTTGTCAATTTGAAAAAATCGACTAACCTTGGTAGAAATTTTTTTCAATGTCATATGCTACTCTTAACTATTATTCTAAATTGAATCATCTCATAAGCAACTTAGCTAATAAGCGTAATTAGTTCGCAATGATCAATTTACATTACACTATGGTGGTTGAATAGTCTTGTGGCTATGGTCATGGTTAGATAACCAAAGACCATAACCCTAGGTAAAAGTCATTAAAAACTCTTGTTAGTCCTGTTAATTAATTAATCAAAACAATGCAAAAAATGGAAGGTAAGGTGAGCATGGAAATGATGTTTAGGTAATAATTAGGAGAATTAATTAAGCTTATCTTTGTATAATAGTGGTAAAACTTTTCCGACCAAAGCCTAGGGTTAGTAGGTTAATATGCCTAGGTGCCCTAGCTTCAATAGTTACCCTAAATTACACCATCTTTGGCTAGGGTTTAGTAGAATCCAAGAAACGTAGCTGCTTCTTTTTCATGTCTAATCCACAGTGATTAGTGAAAACATCCCTTTACGTAGAGAAATCTGTGAGACGACATGATAATATAAGATACTCCCTCTGTTCCATATTATTGTTATCTTTAGAAATTATATAGTCAAATATCAAAAATTTTGACTATAAATTTCTCAATATATAGAGTGAGTTACTCTATAAATTATCATCGTTAGATTCATAACAAAAAATACTATCATAAAAGTATAATATTGCAATTGTTAATAACATATTATGTAAGAAATTATCAATTAGAAAGTGATATAAGAGATCGTGAAAGTCAAAATTATGACAATTAATATGAAGGGAGTAAATCTAACCTAAAGTTACAAACTACAACACCAATCAAACACATTTAGATTAAGGGTGAACAATACATTATTACACTCATTTGATAAATATACAATTCATAATTTTTATTCAATTTATACAAATTTTTTTAAAAATAATCTTGATTAAGGGTGACCGTGAAAGATTTAATAAATGATACATAAAATGAGAATTATGTTCTTTTCATAATTTGCTAATTACTATTAGAGATGATAATAGGTCATGGATCTGACCCAAATCCATAGACCCAGCTCCATTTTTAAGGGTATGGTTCACAAATTTTAAACCCTAAATATATGGGTAAATATCTGGATCCTGGACATAACCCAAAACTGTTTTAAACACGAATAACATTCACGTGAGATAACGTATTAAAGTATACATGTATTATGGCTTCAATCATTAACATATTCTCAACAGATAGCTACTAATTAATTAGGGTATTACCATGAGAATAGGTTAAACTAAGCTTGTTAACAGTGCTCTATGTTGAGACAAGACAAACCCTAAAAACTTAAAAGATGGAGAATTGAATTTCATTGTTGCGGTGACAACCAACTTTGATCCAACCCACCGCTCTAGATGACGAGACATTAATTAGGAAAACACGTTTTCACAAGCTTAATACCATATTAGTCAAACTGATTATTACAGTTAATAGATTGAAATTATTTGTTAACTACTCCCTCCATACTTGTCATTTTAGTCTCACACTCTCTCTCACATACAAACATAAAGCATGATATATACGACAATTACTACTAGCTATAACTATCAAATTATAATTCCTGACAAATACAAGGAAATTGAGGAAACAAATAAAAAAATACAGTGACTAATAAGAATAAAATACAGTAAATTGCAGGAAAATTGGGTTTTATACCTTGTTTCTTTGTGATGTAGGATAAGTTTATCATATTTATCCCACTCTTACTTACTTTATCCCATCTTTCACACAATAGTCATATCTATTTCTTTACTTACCTTACATATTATATTTATATTTAAAAATTCATATATTTAATAAGTAATGTGAATGATGTGAGTAATGTGACTTGCTTTACTCACAATACCTTATTAAAATTACAAACTACTATTTAACGATTCATATATTTATATGATATGACTGATATGGGCTACCTTCCTAAACACTATATATCTTAATTACCTTCCCACCTTTCCCACTTTATCCACCCTACACAATGAGAGAACAAGAGTGGTATGCCAAACTATGTATCGTATTAAGTTGAACTACAAAATCCTTGAATTTCATGTTCCGCTCCCGAGTTGCTCCAGGTTGAATGATATTTGGACTATTATATATCCAATATATGATAGTTTGGACTACTACAATTCAATATATTAAAATTTAAGATTACTACAATATAGATATACTAGTATCATGTAGGTAAACCATCATCCTCCGACATCATGTAGGAAAACCACCAATTTGTTTTTACCAACTTAATGGCGATGTATCGAAATCTAAGGGTTCAATTGTTTAACTTAGTGTAATATACTTTTAAAGTTCGACTTAAAATTATTCCAATCCCTGTACTAATGAATACAAAACAAAAAGATAACCTAATTTATTAAAAATACATTTTAAAATGAGTATGAAACTATTTTCTTCTCTTGGTGATTAGTTCTTTGACTATCTAAATTGTCTTTTTATGGCTTAAAAATCTTGTTTAAACAATTGATAACAACAACTCTTGAACCTTCCTATTTTTAAGGTTTAGAATTGGAAGAAATGCCTCCTATTCAAACTACATTAGCTATTAAACTATAAGTAATGCACACGTAACTTGATTACTTAATTAATCCTTGTAATTATAATCCTAATAATTAGCCACACGACCTTGATCAACCAAACCAAGTTGCTTTTGCCTCTCAATCATTAAGCAAAGGCCATTTTCATCACAACTGTTTTTCTTATTATGGTGATGACAACCTATGATTAAAGAATTTTCTATAATGAATTAATCATATTAGCTACTTAATTGGCGATCAAAGTAAAACAAATTAAACTAATAAAACAAAAATGTTAATTTATATAAATTGATATTTTCAAATTCTCTGATCTCTACTGACAAATTCAACTATATATCTATATTTGATAGCCTTTATGACGATAATCTAAGATAAACTATATTTAGGCCCCGTTTTTTTGTGCGTTAACGCACCCAAACGCAACACAAAATTAATAAAACCTAACGCATGGCAAACGCAAAAGAACACAACTTATCACAATCTACTATTCACCTCTACTCACCTTTTTATTAATTCCTACCACAACTCAATGCAACCCAAACGCAACTTATCGAAACACAAACGCAACGCAACGCCAAAAAAAAAACCCTTTGAATTTTGGATTGATATGTTAAAATTTCATGCAAGTATTATTATAGTGTTGTTATTGTTGAGCTTATAACTTCTTAAAATCGAATGACTTTAAGGTAACTTGATGAATTAAAATTGATCAAAATTTCTGAATAAGACAAGTTCATACTTCAAGCCAATGCATTGATGATGTGGAATGCCGGTGATGGGACCCACAGACTTGCCGCTCGTGCGAAAAGTCAATGCCAATGATCTTCTCCGCACGTGCAAACGACCTACTTGCCCTCAAAATCATACTCAATAAAATATTTTCAAGGTAATTCAATGTTTTAATTAAATGAATAAACGGTGAAATACAGATCGACTACTCTTTCTGTTTCATGTTAATTGTCGTCTTTAAAAATTGTACAATTAAATTTTAATTATAAATTTCTCAATATATACAATGACTTATTATATAAAATTACTATCATTAAATTCATAACAAGAAATACTATTATAAAATATGATATTGCAATTATTAGTAAAATATTATATATAAGAAATTATCAATTAAAGAGTGACATTAAAGACTGTAATAGTCAACTAAGTGATAATTAATATGGAACGGAAGGAATATTAACAAATTGAAAAAGCACTTTCATCAAATGTCACCAATTACATTGTTCTTTCTATCCTGTAAATAAGTTAATTACATTATATCAAATTGACATTTTATAGATGGCCCCCATAAATAAAAAATGAAGGTATATATCAATGAACATAATTGGAAATCTACCAACAACCTTTCATGTATAACACTATAATTCACCCTAAAAAAAATTGAACCATAATGAAAATGTTCAACAATTATATTGGCCTATAACACTACTAAAAATATGTGTATTACCAACCACTTTTTCCAACCAATTTAAAATGGTTGGAAAAACCAACTATTTTAGGAACTATTTAATATTCCAACTATTTTCCAAAAAATTTTGTGAAAAAATGGTTGAAAATTCCAACCAATTTTGCTAAAATGGTTAGAAAATTTTCCTACCACTCTTTTTCCTACTATTTGAAGATGGTTGGAAAAATGGTTGGATTACTAACCATTTTTCCAACCAATTTCAAATAGTAGGAAAAAGGATGGTAGGAAAATTTTCCAACCAATTTTAGCAAAATTGGTTGGAATTTCCAACCATTTTTCCCACTAAATTTTTTGAAAAATAGTTGGAATATGAAATGGTTGCTAAAATAGTTGGTTTTTCCAATCATTTTAAATTGGTTGGAAAAAAGTGGTTGGTAATACACATATTTTTAGTAGTGTAAACCTAAAGTCACATATGAACAATATTTTTTTTCTAAATATCCAAACTCTCCTCTATTAATGGAACTGTTCATATTAACATGGACCTTTTGTAAGCATGTGAGTATGATTGCATTTCTGACGAACATCAAGTATTATTTTTATGAACATCAACTGTAACTTACGGGGGATACTAATTGATTTACCAAATTCTCGATCAACATGAAGATAATGAAAAGTGTAGGTAGTAAAGTCAAAGAATATAATGAAAGACACCTGTAAATCCAATTCCTAGTTCTTCAAAAAGCCAAACACAAAGAATATATGAAACAAACCTTCTAAATTAAATAATTTCAATTTATAATAATTAAACTTAAAAGCTTAATAAAAATAAAGAAATTAAAATGACTAAATTAGATTTAATTATAGTTTCCCAGGTGGTTTTAGAAAGACATAAAGCCATACAGATAATATTACCTATCCAAGATTCGTAGTCTTTTGTAATTATATTCCGCAACTCTCAAAAAGACATACCAAATTGCCTTGAGAATAAAAGGATCCATGAACACAATTATTAAAGAATACTGCAGCATATATAATAATGTAAAATTATATCTAAATTGTCCAAAAATAAAAGACAGTCTTTCCACAGTGACTTTTAATAATAATTTGTTTTTATCCTCCAAATTTCATTATTTATTTGGAAAATTTTGGGAACCGTACAGTCCAGAACATGATTAGCACTCACCTACATGCTTTATAAATTAACATTAGTTAATTAATTAGCTAGTAACAAAATACTCCCTCTGAATAAGTTTTACAGTAAATTATTGTAAAACCATTTCATGTACATAACAATTACTGCCCCAAATCAATAACCAAGTTAATTATATATGAGATGATATATCATATAGTTTATGGCAAGATCATTAAAAAAATAAAAAAAGATTTTTAATTTTTGATTTTCCCATTTAATATAACATATTAGGTCAAAATGATAATATATAACAGGTCAAAATGATTATGGAACAATATCAAACATACGAATCTAACTAAATCCATGTACATGTGAGGTTAGGGTATACGCCTTATTATTTGTTGCTGAGTAATCTCGATCTAGTTATCATGTAATATATACATATGCACGAGTGGGTCAAGATTCCTAGTATTTCCTCTAATTATTAATTATTCTAATTGCAATATCATTTTACATATCTATTTTTCAAAAGAAAATGATTATATATAATATGGTCCACCCATATTCTTTCAAGTTTTGATAATATGGTCCATTCCGGTTGTAAAAAAAATAAAAATAAAAATAAATGGTCCATTACTATGTCCATACTTCCCATTATCAAAGTTCTACGAGGAGAAAAAACACAAAAACAAGATATGCATACCCCTTTCCCTATTATTTGTCATGCATTAATGGTGATCACAATCTTCGATGTTTATCCTTAACGAACAATTTTTCGCATAATATTGTATCAAAAATTACAATAATATTTTCATTATGAATTTAATGATAGTACCTTTGGGTAATAAAACATTATATATATTGAGAAAATAATACATTTTTGAGATTTAACTAATACGTACATAGGTACCAGATAAAATGGGAAGGAAAGAGTATTATTTACTGTTGAAACTTAAAAGAAATGATGGAAACTTGTAAATCATATTCTAACTACATTCTTTTTAGGGATACACTTATAGTGGTTGTCAACCATGACAACCACCGTAAGTAAAATAAATTTTACTCACACATGTGTCAAGTCTTATCTTGATCGTTAGCTTTTTTATTTAATATAAATTGTAAAAAATATTTTTAAAAAAATTTAAATAAATATTTATCAAAATGTGCTTGTTTACTAGGCAAAAACTTAGAGTTAAGGTATTTAAATTTTAAAAAATTTTGTAAAATTATTTTTAATTAAGAAAATATATTTTATAATGTTTTACTAAATAAAAAAATGAATGACAAAGATTAAAGTTGATAAATATATGGATAAATATAGTTTTCATTGTGGTGGTTGTCATGGTTGACATCACTATAAGTTTTTCCTTCTTTTTAGTAGTACAATTGCACAAATTTGATAAAGTATCCAACTAAGAAATAAAATAGAGATAATTGAATTGCTACTATAGTAACTAAAATATTTGTAAAACTATCATAATTATATAATTTTTTTGTTTGAGAGATCAAATTATATACTACCTCCGTCTCAAAATATTTGCTCTTATAACTAATTTCTTTGTACCAAAATGTTTTTCATTTCTATCAATAATTGTAATTCCTATCATACGTACCCTTAATTAATAAATATTAATCATTTTATTTTAATTAATATTTGTCACTTCTAGACATGAATCATGTACGGGTAGTTCTCACAACTTTCATTCCAATTTCAAAGTACATTGGACTCTTAAAATTAGTCATGAAGACAAATAAAATGAGATTGAGGTAGTATAATTAATTAACTATGTCAAATAAAATTTTTCTCAAATTGCATGTTCTAACAAAACTTTTTTTTTTTGGTGAATGGATGGCAAATTTGTTCTTTCTATATTTTTCTACGACTATTAATTAGATAATTCCACCTATTTAATGCACAATTTAATTTTTTTACACGCCAAAATATTAAGTAAGGCCTTACTATGAAAAAGGGTAGTTTTTCCATAAACAAAAAATATTAGGAAGACAATGTAAAGTTGGCTCAAATTGGTCGGTGTCTTAGAAGTGGAGGCCCCCGAAAATACTCGTTTGTCCAAGATAGTTATGGCAAAATGGGGCCCTTTTTTTGGTTATGGAATAACATGTATAACATTTATATTGTCATATCATAAAAATATTATCAAAAAAAAAGAAAAAAAATGAATGTTATCATGCATATATATCCCTATTATATTGCTTCTACTACCACTATTATATTAATCTATTACAAATTAAACATACCCTTCAAATCTAGGTTTTTAGTTCATCCAACTAAAACTCACCACAATATAGTGTTACCCATAATTAATTACTCTACTACAAAAGCACCCCCCCCCCAAATCTAACCTATTGCTAGGGTTTTCTTCCCACCCTATCTAGTATGTATTACTTTAATTTATTTAATCCTAATTTAATTTGGTTAACAAACTCCAATAACAGGAAAGATTCTTTTGATTAATCCCTTTGGAGATAATATTTTTTTGAAGTTAAAATAATTAATTATTTACTTTAGAATCTTATCAAATTATGCAGAAATGAGACTCGTATTTTAATTAAACTATAATAATTGGAAAAAGAAAAGAACAACAACTACGTATCTAATGATATAATCGGAGTTACTATTGCATTGACCCGAACATACCTAGATATACTTATACATATTTTTTGGAGTCACAAAAATAAAAATATATAATTGGCTCGCTCATATGATGGATTATGGTATAAAAAATTATAGATGTCAATATATATATAGAAAACCTATGAAAGTTCAATGAAAATAGAAGAGTCCAATCATAGGCTATAGAAAATAAGTTTTGGTTTGTATGGAAGGTCATTGTATAACATCAAATACAGATTAAGACAATTAGGCTCCTCAATAGTTTTCTACATTTCAAAAAGAAATGTTAAGGGATAAACACATAAATATAAAACAAAACATAGAGGAGATAGGCAGATAACACTGGTAGGGAAATTGGAAGATGAAGTGTCCTTGTTGTTAGGTTTAGAAGAAACAAACAAAAGACACTCATGCAAAGTATCTCTAATTGGAATTATGCAAAAGTGTATTATTAATATGTGTTTCTCAATTATGAATCCAATTTTATTTTTTTATCTTTTATTATTTTTTTGATTCGTTATCTTTAATTAAATTATTTTGAAGTATGTGTACGTATTAAAAAGTGCATTTCAATTTATGATCTTAAAAAAAAGTGTATTTTAAATGGGGCATGCATGCATGCTTCATCCTTATTTTGAAAAGTCGTATCAGTGATATTTTTGAGAAAGACTGATTATTCTCATATAATTGAATCAATTGTGATGGATCTTTACATTTTCTATTAATCTCATAAGAAGTTGAGATCTATTATTGTATTCTAACCTATATAATGGATTTTATCGTGTCTGTGCAGTCAATGATTTTATTCCTGATTTAAGATTTTCTAAGTTAAATATCATCCGCCTTTATTTATATTGTTCTTACATCATTATTCTCCACGTATGAAGTACCTTGTATTATTATTTCCACTGCAAATATGCTCAAACATTTTTTTTTTTGGCACAACTAATAACAACAATAATAATAATAGGTTCTTCTTTTCAATTGGACATGCCTTATTGTCTGATGGATAACTCCAAACATGGCTTAACATATCAATCAAAGGAAGTGGGGAACAAGTACACTAATAAGAAGATGAGTGGTGGAGAAATGAAAGAAAGTTGGGGGATGTTTGGCTGCGATTGCTTAATGCTATGCATCAAACCCTCTTTTAATCACCTCAGTGTCTCCCGTTTTTCTTCCTTTATTTATTGTCATCTTCCTAATTACGGCTTCTGTTTTTTATTTTTGTCATTAGGGTTCATTTAATCTTCCTTGTCATTTTGTGCATTTTATCATTGGGTTGAAAAAAATTCCCATAAAACAAGCCACTTGTTTCCAAAGCCACAACTGTCCTTGTTCTAATTTAATCCAATTTAGGTTTTGCATTTGATATTTCATTAATTACAGTTGTTGGAAAGTTTTTTATACATCAGAAAAATCAAGATAGATAATATAGTTATGAAAAAAGGTTAGTTAAATGACAAATAATTTGACACAAAAATTAGTTAAGTAGAGAAACAAATATGGACAAAAGGGATTGTCACTAAGTCCTTTTGATGATGTGTCATAAGCCCGAACTTGATCAATTTTCTTCCAATTGTGAGTTCAGTTTTCAGTTGTTATAAATAAAGTTTGCTTCTTCATGCATGATACGTAAGAGTTTTAGTTTGCTCTCATATAAGAATTTTGCATCATTTTTAATTAGAGTTTTAATGATTAAGTCATCAACTAGCTAGTGCGGTCTAGTACATGGAATGGAAGATGAATTTTCAAATCATTATAATACAACTTGTGAAGTTCTACGCGTTATTATTAAAGATGAAGAACCAACTAATAAATCTTATTATAATTAAATTATCATAATTTTGGAGTCGGACGTCAGTCCGTAATAGTTGTTTGAAAGTCAATTTCATTTTTATGTTTTAGATCTAACATTATTCAATGGTGACTTTTAGTATAAATATCATTTTACTAATAAGATTGTTTTATTTTCATCCCAAAGAAAAGCTATGGCATCTCATATTGGATATCTTTCCCCTCTTCTAGAGCCCGAGCATAATCATATTTATCCTATATATTTTATAGCACTAGTTCATAAAAGATTAGAGATGAGGTTCCTTTCACAACCCCCAAAAATAATAAGAATATTAATAACAATTTTAATTGTCACAATTGGGTCAGGGTCTACATGTCGGGTGCCATTTCATTTGTATGACATTTCAACAAAAATATAAAAAATAATACACCATTTGGGTATTAATAAATAATTAGCTAAAATAAAAGAAAACTATTAGTAATTTCTCAATTGATAATAATAATTGATAATAAAATAAAAAAAATACACCGGTATTGCTCGACAAGCTGTGGCCTTCCTGTACGTGAAAGAAATACACACAAGGGACTACATTATTATTTTCTGTACATAAAGTCATACATCTTTTTTTTTTCCTTTTTTAAAATTTTTGTGAATATTAATTTTAATTTGATTTATTAGTTCAAGTGCTGCATCCTTGTGTCACCATGTTTTGTTTTTGTTTGATAATTTCTAGAATATATGATTCCTTTCTCTGTCTTCTTATGATCACTTATTATTTTTCTACCCTTTATTTTAATCTACAAAATTTTCATCTGTACATTTGTAATTTTGGAGGGTCCTATGCTACAACAATTGCCCAACAATTAGATCTTCCTTATCCAATTAAAAGTTTTATTACTTGTATATGTAGAGTTTGTAGACCATATATTATACACCATTGCTACAATGACCCATCATGTCTCATCTATGGAACTTGCTTACTATGTGATGAGGTATATCAGCATTTCAAAATTAATATATGTTTTGTTTTAGTTGTTTAAATACAATTTTCATAACCATCCTGGATCTGATATCAATATATAATATATCATTTTAGTAGGTCGAGTTATTAATAATGATTAATTTATCAATAATTCTTAAGAAGCAGCTAGAGATTACTAAATACTTTATTTGTTGTTATGGACAGAATAAACTCGCTAAGGGAGCGTTTGATAGAAACTTAAGGGAATTTTTTTATAGGGTAAATTTTTTATGGGTAGTTTTTCATGGGGAAGATTTCCCCTGAAAAAGTTTTCATTAGCCCCCCTAAAGGAAAATTTCCTTAGGAAATTGTAGGAAATGGCCCCACTCCCCCAGCGGTAAAACTTTTTCTAATGACAACCTATATCCAAACATGAGGAAAATAAGTTAAGGACCATGATAACCATCTTGAGTCAAGATGTTTCTTAACCATTTTGAATTGTTCATATTTCACATTTTTTTAACTTTTATTAATATTTTCTTTAATAATTATATATATTTATCAATTATAATAATATAATACTTATTAGTTAGGTCAAAAATATAACAATAGCCTAATTTTATCAATCATGGAAGAAAATGCACATTTTATACATAACTTTATATTTATGAAATAAATATAAATAAATAATTATTTTTAAATTATTTATAAATTATAGTAACCCTAAAAATAATGAAACATACCTTTAGGATGATTTAAATACACTTCCATTTAACTTCATTAGTGATTTAGAAAAAATCAAGATGGTTAACAACCATCTTGTGTCAAGATGTTTATCATTTTCGATAAGTTAATATGAGAAAATTAATTATTTTCCTGGAGTTTTTGACCAACCAAACGAACCCTTAAGAAAGTTAAAACTAGAAAAAGAACAATAATATGTAGATATGCATTGTCCATATTTTTCTAGTTCAATTTCCTCTCTCTGCTTAATTATATTTTGTAACATTAATGTTTATATCTAAATATTGTTAGATCCTAATAAAATAAAATGCATTCTGATAATGCTGGTTGTTTTGTAGTTTCATACTTTAATTAATCTGAATAATATATAGGGCTCAGGTGTCTTTTGGAATAAATGTATACTCGTCAATGATTGAGAGTATGAACCTAGAAAATCCTGCCAGGTTGAACTAGTTCTGTACGTGTCAGAAAGATTAGAACTACTAATTAATATTAGTATAGTAATTAAAGCTTATGATACTTCCAAAAGAGGGTGATAATTATATTAATTATGCAGCTAAGCATCCAGATTGTTATGATACATTATGTTCTAGAGATCTTTATAATCATAATAATCCGTACAATATTCACGGATTTGATTAATTGGGCAGCTCAAATAACACTACATTCTGTTTAATTAGTGAAGTGGATATTGATCGAGTTGTGCCAAATCAAGCACCAACTTTGTGTCTCACATAAGATAAGGTACAAGGATTAAATATGTACTTGGTTATACTCTATAATATAATAGGTTTATTGAGAATCTTTTATTAATTATTTATTTATGAAATTAATACTAATAAATAATGGAAGAGATGGAATAGTGGGAAACAAAAACATAGAATATGTGATCATTGTTATAAATATAAAAATTACTTTAATTTTACATGGAATCAATAATGTGAATGCGTTAAGTATTTAAGATATATAACATAACAAGATATATCGACTGGAAAACAAGGCGTCTCTTACATTATTGTTAGTTTTTTTCGTAAGGACCTTTGGTAGTTTCTGTCCCATTGTGCAAAAAAAAAAAAAAATATTTATAGGTCACTTTAGTATGAAATAACATTGAAACTTGCATCAAGACTATAATCTTCAAAAAAATTAGTTACATATATCATTGAGAAAAAGGATTAGGCAAATTCAAACCTCTATGCAATAGATAACTAATTTAACCTACTCCCCTAATCTAGAATTTCCCAATCTCTACATAACCAATTAAAGTACAACATTGTTCTCATGAAATTTTCTAGACATACAAATGACACAATTTATTATTTTTCTTAAAAAAAATACTCACCATGTATTCTAAAATCCCTAATACATACCTTGAAAAACTGAAAAGATGGATTAAATATACAATTAAGCAACTATATGAGAATTATCAAACTTTGCATTAACAATATAATCAAAATGTGAACAGATATCCAATAAACATCTCGAGATATATAGAAATGTGAGTTTGGTTAATTCCTAGAGCTTGTCTTTTAAGGATGTTGAATGGGGGGATCTCTAATTAGATTATACCCCTACTTAACATTCAATTTAATCTTGTAATTAATTAAATAACAAGGGAAAGAGGGGGCAGGGTGAGAGAGAAAGTTGGTTTTATTATAGTTAATCCAAAAAAATAATGAAGTATGTTGCCCATTAAGGGAACCTAATGTGATTAAGTTATGTTAATTAAATCCTCCACCTCTCTCTTCTTCTTGTGTTTATAAACATGGTGGTTCATTCCTTGCTTTGCCCCTCTACCAAAGCTCCTCAAATCAAGCAAAACCTCCATTAATTACCTACATAGCTACCCTAAGTATTTACACAATTAAATTTTTCTTTTTTTTCCCCAAAAAAAGAGAGAAAATTCACAAGAATTAAAGCAAAAATGACTGGCTCAGGCTCTCCTTGTGGTGCTTGCAAATTCTTGAGAAGGAAATGTGTTAGGGGGTGTGTTTTTGCACCTTACTTTTGCCATGAACAAGGAGCTACTCACTTTGCTGCCATCCACAAGGTTTTCGGGGCGAGCAACGTGTCGAAACTACTTGCTCATTTGCCTGTGAGTGATCGAAGCGAGGCTGCCATCACCATCTCTTATGAAGCTCAAGCTAGGCTTCAAGACCCCATCTATGGATGTGTCTCTCATATCTTTGCTCTACAACAACAGGTAACTCATTAACCCTTTTGTCGATTACCCTCAAATGCAATTTTTCTTTTTGAAAGTATGCTCAGACTTGGAAATAGGATATGGGTTGGGCTGGGAGATTCAGATGTATGCAACTTTACTGCTGATATGAGTTGTTGAAACCCTAACTGATTGAGGAGGTTGAATTATGAGTTTTGGGTGATGGGTTCTAACTTCAATTTTTCTTTTTGAAAGTATGCTCGGACTTGGAAATATGATCTGGGTTGGGCTGAGGAGATTTAGATGTATGCAGTTTTGCTGTTGATATGAGCTATTATTGTTGGAACCCTAGCTGATTGAGGAGGTTGAATTATGAGTTTTGGGTGATGGGTTTTAACTTTGGGTCGAAATCGATGCAGGTTGTAACCCTACAAGCACAACTAGCCACTTTAAAGCAACAAGCAGCTCAAAGTATGCTCAATGGTAGCTCTTCCTCAACTAGTAATCAAAACCCTAATGAGAGAATCTATGGGAAACAAGGAGCTTGTAACTACCCACAAGATGTTCAAAGCTGGTTGCAATCTGAGTACCCTAATATGGTGCCCCCATTTGATCCCAATCTCAATTGTACCGACGAATCGTCTACCCTCAACTATGGAGATCATCATCATCATGACCATCATCATGATCATCATCAAGGTGGGTTATTTGTGAACAATCAAAGCCATAGCTCCATGGCACAAGATGATCATAATCATCATCACGACGCATCTTCTTCCCACCTTTCTTCCTCAATGGCTTCTTTCGAGTTTGAGAACAACTCCAAATGGCTCAATTACCATGATGCAGCAGATGATCTTCACTCTGTTGCTTTTGGATATGCTCAACACTCTTGATATTGGTCAAGAAAAATAAGGAGAAAGATCGATCAATCGATCGATTTGTCGGTGAAGATCATATCATATAATTAAAAAAGTTTAATTATATATTCAATTTTTGAATCAAATCAAATGCTAGCTACTTAATTGCACACATGATCCTTTTTTTTCCTTTCTTTTCTAAGTCAAGTCATGCTATTATATATTAGATATATGTTCATAGTTTAGAAACCCTAATCTCCAATCATCCAACCTATACATGATTGTTAATTTCCTCCTTATTTAAGACCTTGTGTAGTCATGGAGATGCTAGATAATTAAAGATAATTAATGATGTGATTAACTCTCAAAGCTTGACTATCTTCCTCCAATCAATTGAATTATTGATGGGGTTAGCAAGGACCTAGAGGTTTGACCTAAACAAGCCCACGGGTTTCATTTTCTTGTAGCTTATTTCATCATAATAGACTTTTGTCATTAGCAACCCTAATCTATTGGCTATTGCAGTCTCCTTTCCTAAATTTTTACTGCTATATACATGTGGGTAAGTTTTCATGATATAACGTGAACAACCTTTCCCCATGTTAGCGGGATTATACCAGGAGGTTGTTGTTGTTGTAACATGAACAACGTCTGGCTTCTCTGTTAAATAGAAAATAACATACATATAATTATTGTTCTTCTAAATTTATCAGTTTTTTTCTTTTGAAATATCATATTTTATAGTAATCTCTGAACTCGTTTACTTTATTCAATTCCTTTCCTCTAGCTTCGTTCAAGTGTATGAAAGTTTAGCTCAATTCATATGCTATAGTCTCGTCCAAGCAACATGTTTAAAAGGAATAAGATGTAGCAGTCGTACATTTGATTTGAATGATACTCTTAAAAGTCAATCATATACTGAAAATCAAATACTACACATACTCTATAAAAACAAATTAAACAACTATAGAAATATATATTTACTCTAGTCTATTATAATCTAAGCACAGAAAATGCCGCAAAGTAACTTTCTCAACTAGCCCAGTTCTACGTACATGCAAAACAACAATTTCTTTTAATTTATAAAATTTAAGCATGTAAACCAAAAAATAAATAAAATTGATTGTAATTTTAGTTCTAGTTATAATTCATAGTTAGAAATTAAAACTAGTTCACAAAATAGAAAATAAGCTCGTTTTCCTCGTTTTGGCAATTGGCATAGGTTGGCTAGACCTACCTAACAAGATAGCAAAAATATTTTTTTCTTGATCCATGAACTCTATGTATTGGTTTTTAAAAATCATATTATATATGCAGTAAAAGGTGTGAGGTAATTAGCTAATGTATATGTAGTGTGAAAGAGAGTGGAAATGAGAAACATTGAAGTTGAAAAAGAATATGGAAAATTGGTTCTTTTGGGGATCTGCTTCAAATACATAGGGTTCTACTTCTATTATTGTCCTTCTTGTTTCATGCTTGCTCACACAAGGTCAACTTTGAAACAGTATTATCTTGAATACTTCAAGATATAGGATAAGATGCCCTTAAATTAATTAAATACATATAATGTCCCCTATGCTAGATTTAGTTTGTTTGCTTAGTTAATTATTCTTAATTTGGTCATATATACATATATATGTATATCTTGATCAACATATTGTCTCTTAGAATCAGTCTCTCTATAGGCAAGATGTTGGGATACAACCTATAATTATCGAAAAAAATAGGCAAGATGTTGAGATAATGTTTGACGACATAATACTATCTAACTAAATCTTGATATTTTTTTCGACTTTCACACAAGCAGGGCCAATATTAGGAGGAGTTGTTTCATCAATATGTTGATGCGATCCACAAGAAATCCGAATTCACGAGTTACGTTCAATATGTTTATATTCTGTGTCATCTTATATGATATATCTATAACAAGTCTGAAATATATATTTAACTTTTTCAATACATATATCACCGAAGTTCTTACATGACCAGAAGTATAAAGGTGCATCCCTATATAGTGTTTTCAGTACACGATGAATTTTTTTTCTAATTTTCTATAAAATGTTAAAGACTTCACAAGAGTCTTGGAGTTTACTAAGAAGTAGAGAGTGTCAATTCAATATAATTGAGGTTGATTTTCAACAACCAAAACTATAGTTTATGACCAGGCTTCAATACAGACTACAGAGTGATATGATCAAATTTGATTCTAGGGTATTTCTTCAATTTAACCTCGAATCCATGTATATACAACACCATTCTTGTAGTGAGCTCCATGGTCATCAATTACAAGTGAAATGTCCAAACTAGGGTTTGAACACACACATCCCCATCAAACTCATTCAATTTTCAAACTCTTTAATAACTCTTCAAGATATCATAAATACATTTACTTCCCACAACTATGTCATTTTACATATACCTGGAAGAAAAACCTGCAGCAACAGATCAATACACTTATCCCATTTTACAACACTGATTTTTTTTTCACAAAAATAAATAAATAAATACAGATATATATTCTAATTAATTAATATCAAACTAGTGGTCACATTGAAGATAGAAGTTATACATTACCCAAATTCTTTTATTCTTCATTAGGCATTTAGGTAGTTGTTGAGAGCCTTCAGCTTAGCATGGTTGAGCTCCTAATCCTGCAATAAGAAAATTTGAAAAAATAAAAAACAATAGCACAAAGAAATTAAAGTATACATGTAGCTGCGCATGCATATATAATATATGAAGGAAACTACTCAAATGACCACATATATATATATATAAGCATATAGTGTTAGGGGGCATGTTGCTGTTCTTAGGGTCATTCTAGTGGCCATAGAAAATTAGAAGTTGAGCCATGGAGGCAACTATATGTGGTACTAATTCGAACACGCTTCGCATTCTCTTCCTCATCAATCTAATCAATAAAGAAAAAAGAATAAATGTCGGACAATTATTTCATAAAAATGTCCGAGTTAATATTGTTAGTACGTAATATAAGAAAAAAATTATATCAAAACTCGGATAGTGTGCTTTGTACTGATTCAGACACGCTCACACTCATCAATCTAGTCAATAAAGGAAAAGAATTACATACGTAACATAACAGTCATTAGAAATGGTTTTAAATTTATTTTTTCCATAATGTATGGAAAATATAACATTAACCCTAAGTAACATTTTGAAAGAGATATGTAGATGCACTACTTACACTGAAAATATGAAAGCAGGATGATGAAGAAGCAAAGGCCTTAATTAGGGCACAATCAAGTTTCTAGGGCATAAACATT
This sequence comes from Portulaca oleracea, assembly GCA_029582165.1. Taxonomy (NCBI): domain Eukaryota; kingdom Viridiplantae; phylum Streptophyta; class Magnoliopsida; order Caryophyllales; family Portulacaceae; genus Portulaca; species Portulaca oleracea. The sequence continues at coordinate 65,643,936 of CM055868.1, read as the reverse complement.
AAGTTATTTACATGGAAAAATAGAAGAAAGGAAAAGAGAAATGCAATGATTATTATTATTACTACTAATTAACCCTAGATTGATGGTACCAAAAATTGGAAAAAAGTTGGTTGAGCTTTTTGATTGCTGAAGAATGATTAGGTTTTTGACTGACAATGCTTTCTTCCTGTTGACTAGGGCATTGTGCCACCTTTTATCATCAATAATTATGATCGGAGTTGGGCAATGGGCTTGGATTTTACCTTATTGGGCCAAGTATCACGCCTAGTGTCCAAATATGGGCTTCTACGGGCCAGATCAGATATATTGGGCTTCATTGTTTTACAAAGGGCCTATATTAGGGCTTGTTCTTCTGAACTTATATACTAGAGAAATTGACCAAGAAAGACAACCTAAAACAATAAACAATTTGACAATTAGGAATGTGAACGGCCAAGAGGGTCTAGTTTATAATAAAAAAAAATGGAAGATTTTTTTTATAAAAAAATTTCAATTACCCAGGACCACCACTCCTCCACCACCTACTTCAATTTCTTAGCACCACCACGCCACCACCACCAAACGCATGCCCACCACCTTAGCATTGGAGATCACCTCAGATCACTCCCAACACTGCCGATCGATGCCCAAGCCACCCCTTTCTCTCTTCTCGAGCCTCCCTCCCCAAAACTATCTCAAACTCAAGCACATTTTTTTTGGATGCCTGCAAAGGGGAACCATGATTCGCCTTTATAGATATCCAGGTGAATCATGGTTCCCCTTTGCAGACATCTAGAAAAGACACGCCAGAGTGATTTTGAAGAATGCGGGGTGGTAGTTGCATGATTGAATATTGTACATGTCGAAAAACAAATGCTAAAAATTTACAAAGTTTAACTAATGCATGCATAGATCAATATGCCATATATATAAAAATGAAAATGAGAGAGTATATAATAATTCATAGTCTATCTTCCACAAACACAAACCTTCTATATATCTTCTTGTCTTGTATCTTGTCTTAGGTCTCCATAAACCAAGGGTTAAGTTTATTATGTCTACGAGGCAATCCAACACATCTAACTCGTGAAGCTCATCTTCCATTGACTTGTAAATGAGTATGTCTCATTCTATCTTCTCCTCTCTTTCTCTTTACCCAACAAAATCATCCTTCTTTTTAATTAACTTTATTAATCATCTAATGAAAGCTACTAAACACACGACTAATCATAAAGAAAGTGTCACAGTTAATTAACTAATCCCAAATCAATCACTTTCAAAAACCCTAGTTATGTGGTCCAGTTGTAGGCACACAACTTATTTCGAGAAACCTCAAACTGTTTAAAAGGTGGAAAAATAATACAAACTCACTAATATGTCAAAAATAAGGTATGCTAATTGGTCAACTAGCTTGACTTAAATCATCAATGGTTTCATTCTACCGTTAATTAATTTAATTCTTTTTTAAAGTAAAGGTTTATGGGCTCGAAAACATTGTACAATAATCTACTTATTTAGTTCTTGTCTTTTCTTGTTTTTATTTTTGCTTGATAAATGTCGTCATCCTTCCCAATTTGGTTATTTATAATTAGCTTCAACCACACCACTCCACTTATGCTAATTACCTAGTAGCAAGGTTTAGTCATTTTATTTAGAGTTTTTGACATTTAATAATATGTACTGAGGGTCTTATTACTGAAAATAATTCTAACTGACTTTTAAGTCAATAATATTCTATATTTTTATCTTATTTTCTCATAACATAGCAATATATGATAACAAAAAAAATTACATGACCAGATGAAGAAGTTACTTTTGGGCCAATTATAGTCTATTTGGCTAGTACTTTATTATAAATAACTTAATATGGTCGAAATGTTAGGGTTGTTTCTTTTACTTTCTTTTCTTTTTTGAGTTTAGGTTGCATTGTATAAATAGGATTGCCTATTTTTAAGTTTCATTACATTAATTTATACATGGACTCCTTTTTTGTCCTAACAATGTAAAGCAAAACAAAACTTATGAAATAGGCTTTATATAAAATGAATTAAACCATGGATTAGTTACAACAATAATCAATCTATTACCAACTTATTAATTGATGTATAAAGAAGTGGCCAAAACTCTCGAGTCTTGACGTTTGATGGAAGCTTGTGCACTCAATTTAGGGGACAATTTGTCCATTTATGAGAACAAATGTGATTTTATATTTTATTAAAAAGGTAGGAATTGAAAAAAAAGAATGAATATAAGTTATATTAATTAAGGCAAACCTAATAATTATTCAAACATGCATGTAACTAGCTAATTCAAGGCCAAGTCAATAGGACCCACTTAAATATTTAATCTATTGTTAATTTAGGCTTCATGAACTTAATCATAAGAGGCCAAAACCAACATGTCTTTTCCTTCAATGTTTTTTTTAATACATTTGTCATCATTTTGGCCCGTGCACAAATATTCAAAATTAAAAATAAATGTATTTATGGAATTTTTAATATTAATATTTTTATTAAAAAAGTCCCCTTTTTTAAGGAATAAAACTTGTGGGGTTTGCTCAACAGCTACTTTGTTGGACTGGTAAAAAAGATTTGATAAGAGTTCAAAGCATCTCAAATGGGTTTTGTGTAATTTAAAGCTTAGCTTATGAGATTAATTAATAAATGCATTGATAATTAGTTCAGATGATGACAATCATTATGGAAGCTGCTTAACTTGACAAAATGCACTTTCAGTCTTTAATTTGTTTAATTATAAATGACTTATAAATAAAATTAAAGTTCGTTTTATATATGGGAAATTGAATTCTAATAATATTAATTTTCGATCATATTAGACTAAATAATATGAACTTTAGATTTGATTCTAATTAATATGAACTTATTACATATTTTCCAAACCCCACGGCAGCAAGAGCTGTACGTACAATTCAGCACCTTCATTATAACACCTCCACAAGATCTATTACATAATTCATTAAGTTGATATTGAATGATTATGATACACTAGGGCAAGAACTACTTCATCAGCAAACAAGATGCAAGCTAAGTTTATTCTTTGTAGGTGATCTTGTAGACAATTCGATCTATTTTGGGTGATGATAGGTGTCTTACATCAAAATATTTCTCAAGTGTCTTCTATTTTATTAAATTAATATTTTTTAATGATTTTCGACACTAATTTTTTTAATAATCAATACTAATTATCAATTATAAAAAGCTTTAATTAGATATATTGGCTACACTAATGATCATAAATGATACCTTAATCAAATCAATCTCATCTGTTATGCATATTTCAACTGTTTTTTTGAAATATAAAAAATAATAGATAAAAGTATAACTTTATGTAATTTATATATGATATCTTATATTTATAAAACTCAATCATATCATTTTATTTCAATTTAATATATTATAATATGATTTTAATAATAGGTCAAGATACTTAAAATATGTCTTGCCCTAAGATATAGGTTAATTTTATATATGAAGATATATAGGACAAGATAGAGTTCAAACATGAAATAGTGTATGTTATCTTATTAATTCTCCCAACGGCCTATATGATGAATGATGAGTGTAATCAATTAATATTTAATAGTACAAACAAATGCAAGTCATATCAATACATTGTAGATCACTATATAGTGGCGAGCTCTATGTGTAGCTTCATAGCTCTACTTGCTCCAATGCTACAAATTAACAATCACTTCCAATATTAAAGTCCCATAAATCATATGAGTGTATATATAACTTAATTTAACTTATAAAATTCTTAAAATATTATTGTGTATATCCAACAATTTTTATTTTAAGTTGAAATTGTAACCATATATAGCTATCAAATTGACCTAATACGTCTTTTAACAACTATGCACTCTTAACATGTTGAGTATATGGACACCTTCGAATTCTAGGTAATTTTGTATGTAATATTTGAAGAGATGATTTGATTGAAGATACTGTTATGAGAAAGCGTTTAACAGTTCCATAAACACGAAAAAAAAGAAACCTATGTACTCTCAATATATGTCAAGCTCTGGTAAGTTTGATGTTAATTTTCTTTTTGTAGGTTAGATGTTACTTTTATACTCTTAAGGTACATATGAACTTATTGGGGTATGTCACTCCTAATTCTTGAGTAAAATATTGATAATGAATTAAGGCATTGTAAAATTCAGTTATAAGTAAGAGGTAAATATTTACTAATAATTACTAATGAAATTTACTTAAATCTATCAAAGCTTACAAATTTATTAATACTTACTTCTCTAGAAAAAAGTGTTATTTAATCAAAAGTAACATTATTCACAATACTTACCAAAACTTATCTTTCTTTGCCAAAAATTAATAGCATTTTTATCATACCATCCATGCATTCACAAACAAATTTTACAAGCTCAAGTCATGATTTGTACATATATACACCATGCATGAATATAGTCATATATTTCAGGCAAAAGAATAATATAATTTGAGAGGGTCCAACTTCTACTATTGATAAAAGTCTTAATTTATGAAGCTTAATTATGATAGCATTCATCTTAACTTGACTTAGTACAAAACTAGAGGTAGACAACATAGAAAATGCCTCCAATTCTAGCTAGGTAGCTCATTAACTAACTAAGCTAGAATTTAACCACTGATCATCTCTTACTGATGGATCCTCCTGATTTTGTATTTACAGTCATTTCATAAGTTAGGAGGATCTCATCATCCTAAGAGCAAGCTGTTGAAGCTCACCCATGTCTGCAACTACATTGAAGGGTCTTTTCTTTCCTACCAATATTCCTCCTCCATAATTAATATTGTCTTGGATACTCATCATCGTCGGCACCTCATGATCGAAATAATCGTGATCATCATCATCACTACTAATCACTTGTTGTTGTTGCTGTTGTTGTTGCTCGATTGATGACTCGGCAGAGCTCTGTGGACATGCAAAGTCCTTATTGTTGTTGTTGTTGTTATTGTTCTGATAATTTTCATGAACGAACAATCTTTCTTCTCCTTGTTGGATGCTTATCGGGAAGCAATTGCTTCCCGAAGGCCAGTGATTGTTGATGTTAGTGATATTACTGCGACTGCTATGATCTACCGATAAAGCGTTTGCTAGTTGTGCCTTCACTTGCATAAGTTGAGCTTGCAAGTATGCCACCTACATAAATTCATCACCAAAATGTACACATTTAAAAATCATTCGTTACACTATATATTAGTTAGATCGATAGATTCTTCTAACTAGCTAGCTCGCCATTTTACACATATATATACTTGCTTTAACTATATATATTTTGACCATTTCACTACGTAATGCGTTGTAAAAGTTGAAGAACATAGACTTTTCAACATTTTCAGAAACTCTATTAAGACGATATGTAAATCAGCTAACTAATTGTATATTTATGTTCTAAACTATATATATTTCAAAGATACATGACCAAAGCTAGGAGCAGTGAAAGTTAATGAAAATAGGTTTCACTAACAAACTTTTGATAGTATTTTAACTCCTTTTGTCACATCATGAGTTTAAGTGGCCGTGTTAATAAAATCAAACAATATTTTTGTAATTAAAATCACATACTTTTGCAACTTAACGCATTTTTGTGGTCTAATCTAAACGTCTCCTAATCTAACTACATATTTTTTTTTTTAAAGTTAATGAAAGTAGGTTTTGTAACCTAACGTATTTTTTGGCTTCAAAAAAACCTAACTTATTTTTGCGGTCTAATTAAAATCAAGGTTTTCATTGACCTAGAAGAGGGTGGAAATTTAACTAATGCTTTCCACTTTGTGCATATATGGTGACCAAGACGACAGGTAAACTAATATTTAGGTTAGCTTTAGCTAGTAATTACATCAATTTACTTCATTAGCTTCTATATATTATATCTTATCATGTTGCATGATTAATTCTCGATCTGGGCCATCTCTTAATTTTCCAAGCAGTTTTTCAAATGGTTTTTGATGTGATTTTGCTCCCGATTTTGAAAAGGGTTTTTCTGAGCTAGCTAACAGTAATCAGTCTTTTGATGCACTCCCATATATGAAGGATCGAAGATCATTTATGTTCCCAAACCTCGCATTAGTAAGATTACATTGGAGAGTTGAATTAGCAAGCTAGGGTTAGTTGATTACCTGTTGTTGCATGGCAAAGATGTGGGAAACACAACCATAAACCGGGTCGCGAATCCGAGCCTGAGCCTCATAAGCAATGGTGACAACAGCCTCGCACCTATGGTGTTGTGGGAGATGTGAGAGGAGTTTGGAGACATTGCTGGCTCCAAACACCTTATGGATCGCAGCAAAGCGAGCCACCCCCTGCTCCGAGCAGAAGTAGGGGGCAAACACGCACTCCGGCGCGCACTTTCGCCGGAGAAACTTGCATGCTCCGCAAGGGGAACCCGGCCCGGCCGCCATGGGATAAATTCAAATAATGTATAGAGAAATCAAGAGAAGAAAAAAATGAGATGAGGAGGAAGAAGGTAAGTTTGAGTAGTAGTAGTAGTAGTACTCTAGCTTATTGATGAGTACTTTGTTTGGTTGAGAATTGAAGAGCTAGCTAGGGAAAATAAAGGGTCTTGCACACGTACATAAGCACACACGAGTGGAGTGGGAAAGGGTGCAATTAAAGGAAAGGGAGGTACTTGAGCTTATAAGAGGTGGGGATTGAATTTGAAGGAGTTTAATAATAATATAAGGGAAAGTAGGAGTTATTGGGGGCCTTCATGCATGCTTCCATGGGGACATTTGGTGTTGCTCCATTGGTTCTTCCCATAGATTTTTGGAGGGCATACCCCTCTTCCTTCAAAAAAAAATATTTTGAAATCTTTTTATTTTTACTTTTTTTAAATTTTTATATTGCCTTCAAAAAAGTAATTTTATATTATATAAGAAATTATCAATTGAAGAATCACATAGAGACGGTAACAATCCACAAAGTGCTAATTAATATGGAATTGAGGGACAAAGTTATCAATTAAAAAATGATATTGAAGAATGTGACAGTCAACAAAGTGACAATTAATATAGAACGGATAGATTACTAGTTAAGAATTAAGCTAAACTAGATGCATATGTAATTAGCAAATATCTTATGGACATAATTAATGACATGTGGAGTAAAGTAAGTGATAATCAATCATTGACTTCAATTCAACTAATGTTATAGCCTATTTAATAGTTTTTGCATGTTAATTAGTTAAACATTTATTAATTTTAGAGTATTTATTACTCCTTTTTTTATTTAGGTGTATAATAAATTAATAACCAAACTAGTATATAGTTTACTTACCAATACTAAAATATATATTAAATTTAAAAAGAAAATTAGGTTATAAATTCAAACAGCCAATTAGATAATTATTATAATGCAAGGAATATTTGCCTCATAAATTGGGTACATTGTAACAATATTTTTGTAAAATTTAATTTTCATTCGTGTAATAAAAGATTAATTGCATAACTAGGACACGTACACAAACCAAATCTATTCATCATACTCTAAACAACAAGAATTAATCAGTGAGTACTTGACTAGTTTGATTAATTAAATTCAAGTTGATCATTTGGTGATGTTTTCACTTGAGCAATATACATTATCATACTCTAATTAATATTCAAATTGTCATGAAAGATAATGATGTATAATTGTACTTGTTGTGTATATTATATAGTTTCATTTGGTGTCATCTGCATTTGTATGCTTTTAGGAACTATTAATGGTGCATATTAATAATATAATGTTATATTAGTTTGGTTTAGAAGGTGTCTTTAATTAAATTAATTTGGCTTCATTTTTCCACCGAACGCCGCACCCATGGAAGCTGCTGTCATTCGTTTGCTTTCTGGCTATTCTCCACCTCTTCATGTCGGCTTTTATTTTGTTTTTTCCCCTCTCTTTTATTGTCTAATTTGAAGATGAAATATGATTAATTGTTAAACTCCCTAATTAATCAGAGATTAACTTATGATCAATTATGATAATGCTAGTGTACTACTAATTTCTAGAAGGCATAATAAATGTGGAAAGTGGTTAGTAGTAAAATTACATTGGAAATAAGTAAAAACAAAAAGAAACTTGTTTAATTTAGAGCATTCACTTAATTTCACAAAATCACATTAATGAAGCCTACTTTGTCCCAAACTCCCAATGTGTGGGAGTCAGCTACTATCAAATAGATTTCAGAGCACATATTAATTGCTACCCTTCACTCTCTCTTCCTTAGAATTTCCCTAAACGTTTTTACTCTATTGGATCCATCTTACAATGCTGAGTTTTAGCATTAAAACACCAAAATCAAACACTATATATCCATGCTTTATTTGTTACTCCCTTGCTTGAAGATATTAAGGCTACCCACTAGCAAACTTAACAGATCTACCATGACAAGTACGACTCATCAACTCCACAATTTTTACGTACTAATGAGAGACATTTTATTTCTACTAAACCTAAAACCTTCGTAGATATATAGCATGAAATGTGAAAGTAATTATCACTTTGGTTACCACCTCTTGGACGTGTGTAATGCAAATTAAGTAACTTTTTTGTCCATTATTATTTGTCACATTTACATTTTTAATAATAATTTTACTACTTTTACCCTTAATAAATGACTTTGGAACCAATAAGTTAGCAATAATAAATGGTACTTTTGTCGTTTTGATTTACGTACTTCTACCTAAACTTTTGTATTGCGTTGATTCTTCCGCTTTCTTCTAAAGTGACAAATAAAAAGAGATAAAATGAGTAATTTACTTGTTATTTGTGCTTGTAACTATTAATTATAGTTGTTGTTTGGATTAAAATGAAAAATATAAGTAGGTGTTGACAGAAGTAATAAATGCATAAAAATGGGGAAAATGGCACATATATGCTGAACTGTAGCCAGGTAATTTTTGAAGAAGAAACATCCAAGTCTAACAACAACGCTTGAGTTCGTCATCTTAAACAAAGAAAAATGGCAACATATGCTTTCATGCATGCAACAACTTCTTCTTCTTCATCTTCAATGGCTACCCCTACAAATTTTATGATGACACCACAATCAAATCGATTCAACTGAATCCAATTTAATAAATAACATATATCGTCACTATATAGCTGGCTCACTACTTAACATCAAATTTCATGCACAAATAATATGTCCAAAATATATATTTACACACGAACAAAGTTCTGTCATGACATTGTATATATATATTTCTTATTATTACGTGTCACATGGATCAACCGTGCAATCTATATATTGTTTGCATTCTTTATACATGGATCGGATCGACACTTTTCATTAATAACTTAGATGATAATGGATATGACCATGAAAAGATGACATAGACAACCAAGGGACATTTGTTCATTTGTTTTTATTTTTATCTTTTTTCCCATTTGATTTAACTCATTGAAACTTAATGAAAGCAAAGATGAAATTAGGACACTAAAGTGTTGTTCAATTCTGTGTGGTTTCTTCGATCAATCTAGAATTTTAAATTCAAGTTATTACTAAAGTGATGTATGTTATTTTGAGTTTTGTTATTTAAGAAACAAAAGAAAAAACAACCCCAACACAAAATAAGTGTATATATATATATATATATATATATATATATATAATAATTTACAATCTTATATTTATTTATATTGTGTGCAAGGTTGTTAGAATCAGGATTCTAACTCGAATATATGAGGTAGTTAGGATCATAATTAACCCACGTAAGATAGTGTATTGGAATATAGATAGTAGAATCACATTGAGAAATTTTGGATTATAAAATTGTAGGATCGTAGATCAGGATTGAGATTTCAATTAATAACTATGATTGTGTGTGTGATTTTATTCTTCATTTCTGAGCACAAAATGATTGGACTTAAATGGACTGTATGCTGAGCTAAAGGGTTGTTCTCAAGTTAAGCCCAACTGAAGCCCATGATAGTCACTGAACTACAATCATTTTTTCAAGACTGGCCCAATCGTTAATGAGTATATCGGGCCTTTGGGCTTTCATTATTGGAAAATTGTCTATAGGGATGACCCTAAAGTCAATTTGACCATAAAGTCTTTAATGACTAGAGGTTCTAAATTGGCAAAAAAGAAAAGGATGAATTGGCAGCTTAAGTGGAAATACAATTTTTTTTTTTGTCAATTGTAGACCAATCCTCAAATTGGATGTCAGCAAAGGGATACCCTATGCTGACATTCCCTATGCTGACATCCAATTTGAAGACTGAGTTTGAAATGACAACTCTACTTGTGAAAACTAGAACCCGAGGCTACGCTCGAGTTCTAACAAGCATTGTTTGGGCAAACAAAGGTGGTGGGAAGGCAAGTTGTTAGGTTATGCGATGATGGAGATGGAAGGTGGTTTCTCTTTCCAATGCTGGGTTGTTGCGCTGAAGTAGATGCCGGCGACGGGGGTGGAGATGAGGCTGTAGTTTGACGATCGACCAAGGGTGCTGGTTGTGGCTGGTTTGTCGTTGGCGATATGGGCGGTGTGGTGGCGGTTAGTGGAAGAAAGGGTGGCGAGTGGACTGGGTTACAATGATGGAAGTTGTAGCGACTCTGGGTGCATTTAACGACGGCGTTGCTCCTGCGCTGGCGGTAGCATCGCAATGATGGGAGGGTGCCGACACATATTATGGTGGTGGTACGACGGCGCGCAAGTTGGGGAGAGACACGGTAGGGTTCTTCAAACCTAGTCCTCAAATTGAATGTCAGCAATAGAAAACCATGGTTCACCTTTATAGATATCCATCGAACAATGGTTTTCCTTTACTGACATCCAATTTGAGGATTAGCTAGAGTTTGAGAGGTTTTTTTTTGTTTTTTAGGGGGGGGAGGGGAGTGAGAAGAGAGAAAGGGGTGGTGATCTGGGTGCAAATTGTCGGTGCTGGAAATGGTCGGAGGTGATTTCCGACACAGATGTGTCGGCGTTCTGTGGTGGTGGTGGACAGAGAAGGGGGGGTAGAGACGATAAAAACTTAGCCCTTTTTTTTTGCCAATTTAGAACCTCTTAGTTGTTAGGGACTTCATAGTTAAATTAGCTTTAGGGTCATCCCTCGTAATCAATTTCCCATTTAAATGACTTCTAGAGCTAACATATATTCCATTAGCTAACCAAAAAAACACTAGCAAGAAGGCTAGAAAGAAACATACATGACACATTGTCATAACTCATACGTACATACATACTTTCATGTATAATCAATCGATCACTAATGAGGACACTTACCCTCACACATCAATACATCATACACATCATATCAAATGCCAAAAACTGTAAAAGGTACGTAGCTAAATATGTAGTGTATGTGTTTGTGTACGTACAGTAAAAATAAACATGCACAGTGAAGAATATATAAAGGTAAATAAAGATGGAAGTAAGAGGAAGAAAAATTATGAGAGTGACGTGCGCCGACTAAGAAGAGGAGGAGGAGGTGGAGGGTCATCTTTAACCCATCCCATACCCTGCACTTTCACTAAAATATTGCCCTTTTGTCAGCTTCCCCTTTACCCTACCAATTTTACACCTTACATTAATTCAATTCTTACCTTTCTTTCTTCTTTATATGTATTTTTAATTTTCACTCTCCAATTTTTACTTTCTGATTAGGAGAGGGTTTTGTATATAAGAATTTACCCTTGATGTATAGTAGTGTACTTGTGTTTTCACAATAGTTGAGTCATAAAGCAGTAAGGTATGGTCTGTATGGAGCTAAAGGTTGTAAGAGTCAACTATAAACATCCAACAATTTAAGCTTAGGTGGTGTAGGACTATGAAGAATCATTTATTCACATATGGTATGTATAGTATTTGATTAGAGATCTTTCACCTTAGAATCACACCCGAGATGGTTTAAAGTTTAAATAACCCACAAATAGTTTGCTCCCGATCCTATATGTGTTAGTCTCAAATTTATGCAAACCTATACTTTCAGGAACTTGAATATTCATAGTTAAGTTGAACAAAACAAATAAAGTAAAAAATTCAGAAACAACTTTCGCAATCGTTTCTGATCTTGTGATTTTAATTCCATTCAATTCAAACTTTATGCCAGACATCGCTACAAGTTTCGACATACTCTATATGTTCTTTAAAACCAGTATCTCGTACATGCATGTATAATTACGTATAATCTAAATTCAAAAGAAAAAATGTATATACATTAATTACTCCAAACGAGTCAAATCCAAACTCAATTGTGATAATTTAGTACCAAACAACAAGATTTTCAAGTTTCCTAATGATATACTTACATGCATATAATACCTAATGACAAAGGACAAGACTAAGTTGTAGAGGGACAAATTAACATCCCCCCCAAAACAATGATACCATTGAAGCTGGTTAGTACAACCTGAGAATAGATGCCTCCATTGCATGCATAAAACTCTCTCTCTCTCTCTCTCTCTCTCTCTCTCTGGGTCAAGATTGCTGGATATAGTTAGGGCTTAGCAAAATAAGAGGGGGTGTCAAATAGAGAAAGGCCATCATGCCACTGACAACCAGACATTGTCGGGAACATGCGAGATACACATCCAATCCAATTACCATTACATTGTCTTCCCTCTTTTTTCTTTTTAATTAATTTTAGTATTTCATCATCAGATCGAAAATTAAAACAAGCTAGGTTTCAATTAATATTTTTTCTGGGTTTTTTCAGATCTTATCAGATGTTGGGAACTTCAAACTCTTGCTAAATGAAATCATTTCATTCATTTGACGAATTAAGTATATTACTATATGTATGTGACGTAATAATGAGCAAAGCTAAGCAGGGTTTTTCAATTTTATTTCTGTTCTACTGCTGACACTTCAGAACCAATATACCCTACTTACCTCAGTTGCCACTTTTTACTGCATCTTTTCAACTTTTCATCACTTCATTTTGTGACCTAACTCTTTCTTTCTAATTCCCACTGGTGTCTCCATTGTCTGGGAATCCATCACTCAAAATAATTAATTTAATTACTTGCTCCATGCATGAGACATTTAATTTGAAGTCAACAATTATGAAATTTGATTATATTTCCGGAACTACTTTGCTCTTTGTACTCCCATGCAAAATCGGATTTATGAGCATATATATATGTACAGTTTTATGAATATATATGCATAAATTTATAAAAACACAACTTTAGTTCTTTAATTATATACATATTTGTAATTTGAGTTAATAACTTATATATGACCATATATTTATAATTTTATGAATTTATAATTTTTATTTTATGAGTTTGCATACATTTGTTAATTTTATAGTAAATATATGTTCATAAATTCATGCATGTATGCTCACAAATTACACACATATATACTTAGAAATTAAACTCATTCCGGGAGTATAAAAAGATGGTACTCTTAAGTATAATCCTAATTTTGATCAACTTTATATAAATTAACGAATAAATTTCTTAAGTGTTCAAGTAGATAATAAGAATTGAGACATAGCAAAAAGAGAAAAATATCACAAAAACTAATAAGCCTTATAAACTTTGTATCAAGTTGGTTTTTAATGGCTGACTTTCGCACTATACTCTATTTTAGGGGCCATTTTTAACCTCCTCAGTTCATGAGCTAAAGAGGCTTTTTAGGTTTCCATTATTTCCCTTCCTTTAAAAATTTATCTAAAATGCCAGTATTATTGTTAGTACATTAATGGAAACTATATATAGTGGACTAATCTATCTACTACCCACTTAGTAAGATAATCACTTGTCAAATTTTCAGTTTAATCTTATTAGCAATCCAAGAACGATACGTGTCTTGGTGCAATATACTTATTAAGTGTCTCATCTTAATGCAAAAGTTGCATTTTAAATGCAAATTGAAAAAAAAGATATAGCTAGTTGAATTTTATAACTATAATACTACATATAAATTACATAAATGATATTTTTATCCATAAATAAATTTTAAATTTTATGAAAAAGCAGATAAAATATATCTAACAAATGATGTTGATTTGATTAAGATATCATTTATCTTTATTGCATACGCAGTATATATATCAATGCTAATTTTTTTTAATTGATAACAACATAATGAAGTCCAGTAGTAGGCCGACCCTCATGTATGTGAGTGTATGAAGAGATTGTTTCCTTTGTACTCAAAAAAACCTTTCAAATGCCGGTAACAAATCTATTTTGAAAAGCGATGCCCTAAATATCTTATGTTTAACTAATTAATTAAGCTGCTTAATGAATAACTATTCAAGTTCACCATTCAGAATCTAAGCTCCCAAGGGAAGAGATACAGAAAAAAGGCAATGATGATTTGTTCTAGTTTGAGGAGTTATGATATGCCTGTGACACAAGTTGTAGATGTATATATCCATGCATGTATGTCAGTATATATATGTAGCACTTGAGCACCAGACACATAAATTGAAGATGCTTTTTTTCACCATTGCATAAAAATGATAATATACTTGGTTCATTCTCATTTCCCCAAAAAACTGATGAGGTAAGCTTTGATTTTGATATGAATGAATGAATGCATGTTTGTCATTTAAGATAGCTTATGCTCATCTGCTTGTTTTTGGAACAATTATGACATCTTGCAGTCTTGTACCCATCTTGCAAAAATTTAGTAACTCCAAATAAATCCATCAAAAGAAAACAGTAAAAAAATAAATATAAGAATAAAACCAAAACCTAGCTAATTAAGACACACATATGTATAGAAGGGTCAGCTGGAGATTTGTGGTTTGAAAGTTATATCTACCAAGAAAATGTGAAGCCTTTTGCTTCGTCTCTTTCTTTGGCGTATTTTTTGTTGCTGTCTTCAGTGCTTTGTTTATGTTAGTTGTTTCATTCAACTGCTTTAGTGTTTGGCTTGCTGTTTTTTATTTTGCGGATTGGTGTAGCATCTTTGATGCATTTTTAGTCATTTTTGGCTTTTAATTATCGAAAAAATGGGGAAAACGCAGGGTAATGATATTTGAACAAAAATTTCTCATTAACTTTGCATGAACTAATCAAAATTACCACTTAATTGAAGAAATTAAAAGGTGATAAAAATGATATAAATCAAGATTATATTGATTACTACTAGGCTAGGTAGCTTACGTACACAGAAAATAAATAATGGATTGAAAAATCGATGTTTTTGTATCCATCAGGTAGCTTTGCCCATACCTCCCAATTATTGCTGAAACAATCTAACTGTTTCAAACATGTTTTTGACAGAAATTATAAAGGCAAAGGGCATAAAAGAAAAAGGTCTCTAAAATAAAGCAAGCTTGCTAGCTTCATAGTACAATCTTTTCCCACACTTTCTTGGAATTAATTAACCAAACACATATCAAATTAACTAGTACCTTTGAACTTATAATTAAGATCATCTAGCAATTAATTGATTAATATGGGGAGATAATCAAGCTAATTAAGCACTAACCTAGCTAGCTCTTCGATATGATCGGAACGTACAATCGATCGACAAGTAGTTTAATTTAATTTAGATTCCAAGACGAAGCTCCAAATCCAACTCTTGTTTCGCTTCTCCGAGACATAACTCCAAGTCTAACTTGACAACTTCTTTGTTAGAATGATGATGAGTTGTGTTCTTCAACACCCTAAGCTCTTGATGATCAAAATCTTTGCACATTCCAAGCCCTTGATCGAAATCTCTTCCCATATCGACGATCTTTTCCCCGTTTTTGATCGAAGGTGGGAGGGACGAGAGGGAGAGGGAAACCAAGGAGTATTGGTGGGCATAGACATTGTGGTTTGTTGCAATAGGGTTATTGTTAGGATGGTCATTAGGGTTAGGGTTAGGGTTTTGGTTAGGGTTAGGGTTAGGGGGTTGATCAATGGAATTTTGAGACCCTAATGATGGATTAGGGTTATTGAGATCAGATTGATCCCTCAACCTAGCCCTATCTCTCCTATGGATGTTCATATGACCACCAAGAGCTTGCGCCGACTTGAACTCCCTTTGACAAAAGCTGCAAGTGTAGGACCTTGGAGGCCATGGATATCCATATGGGTAATCTTTATCAAACTTTAGATTATTCTTCCCATTCTCCCATGTCTCTTTCACTTTCCCACTTCCACTACTCAAAAGTGCTTTTTCCATCTTTCTTTGATCTAATCCCACCTATGTGATGAGATTGAGATCGAGATTGAGATTGAGATCGAGATCGAGATCGAAAGAGACTAACTCACCAAGTTTGATGAGGGTGAAATCTATGAGGAAAGATGGATAAATCAAAGGGTTTGCTGGTTATTTGTAGGAAATGGAGTCTTGAGCCTCCAAGACTGTTTCTTTTTGAGGAAAATGAGAGAGAGAGAGAGAGAGAGAGAGAGAGAGAGAGAGAGAGAGAGAGTTTTAGGGTGGTCTCTCTTTAATGTGTGCATGCTAAGAAAAACAAAGGGAGGGATTAGTTGTTGGAGAGAAAAGAAAGAAAGTAGTTTTGGAGGTTTTTAATGGAGAAATTTCCATTAGATGCAATGCATGAGAAGTAGGTTTTGTGTTGGAAGTTTTTGAGAGAAGGAAATTGTGATCTCATTTTGTTAACTTATTAGCTACAAGTAAACGCTAGTTAGCTTACTACACAAAATTATTTCTATCTTTCATTATCACTTATTTGTGACTACTTCTACTTGGATGTCCAATGAGACTGTCATAACTTGAATAATTACAACCTTAGTTATTTACAATATAAACAGAATTAATTAAAGTTCATGGAACAACCCTGAGTTGAGTTAATTGTAAAAAAGTTTTCCTGGTCCGATCCCTCTTTTATAGAGAAAATGTTACCCACATCTGAGTCTTTTCAAGTCTCATATTAGCAGGACTACAATATAATTTTTTTTGTTGTAGTGCAAGTAAATATGACATATTTCAACAAAGTTTGTGATGAAGAAATAATAAGATCCAATATTTGTAAGTAGGGTATGCCCTAAGCTCAGTATAAGTAAATTAAATATCTTATCTTACCATATAATTAATATTTATTAAGTATAATAATTCTTTGTGTTGGATACGGCTAGTTACCGATAGTGAAAGATTTAGCCTTTATTGAGTATGCCAATGAATACAAATGACATCTTAATCAAGTGAGTTCCATTAAGGCCTATTCATACATGTTTTAATAAATGTTAAAAAAATAAATAAAAGTAGTATTTTGTACAAGTTACAAGCTAGGTGAGATTTTACTTATACAATTCTCAATCATATTAATTTTAAAATTTAATGTACATAATAGTACTATTCCTACATGAGATAAGATTAAATAAAAATATCTTGTGTCAAGACATATATCATTGTATATGTCATAACGTTAACAATTAATTGGAGTCATTGCATGCGATTGGAATGGCATGCAACAATCAAGAGGACTAGAGCGAAATGACCAACTATACTGGCGGAGGCTCAACTTCAAGTGGCACTATATGACATCAAGTTAGCAAGAAGGTTCAATATGACTATAATCATAGTCGAATAAGATTGTCTTGCACCCTGGCTCTCATTCATAGAATTAATAGGGCTACTTTAGTGATTTTGATATTATTTTGGATGATTTAATTTCATGTTTCTGGTTCTTTAGTAAAAGTGATGGGAACCTATCAACCCATCATCTCATTCAATTCATACCAGTTGGCCAGATTGGAATAGAGTTGATTGGGTTGGTTCTTACGCCTGTACCTAGTTATCTGTCTACTTATATTTCTTGATTTATTTTTTTTAAAAAAAGTCATCTATAGCTATTCCATGGGCCTTTTTCCCCCCCTAGGATATGTGAAAAATAGTTTAACATATGTACTTACATACACCTACAGCTACTACTGCTATGAACAAACACAGTACAGAAATCGATCCTAGATGAATCAAACCCTAACTCTGCATGAGTTTTGCCACCTTCTGAAAGCGTGCATAACAAAGGTCGACATTTTAACAGGCAAGTCTCTTCACACCCTTTACGTAAAGCAGCTCATACCTCCTTCCACATACCTCTCCAACCACTTCATCATTCTCTACTCCAAATCCCGCCTTCTTTCTTCCGCTCGCAACGCCTTCGATGCCACTCCATACCCAAACACCTTCTCATACAACGCCCTCATGGCGGCCTATGTCAAACAATCTCACACCCACCTTGCCCAGAAGGTGTTCGACGAAATGCCTCAACCAGATACCGTGTCTTATAACACCCTTATTTCTGGGTATTCGCAGCTGGGTCAGGTGGGTTCATCGGTCGGAATTCTGGGTAGGATGAGACTGGCGGGGTTTGGGATTGATGGGTTTACTCTGTCTTCCATCATCTCTGCTTGTTCTTCCTCTGATCATGATGTTATGTTGGTTAGGCAATTGCATTCCATGGCAGTTGTTGGTGGGTATGATTGTTACCCATCAGTGAACAATTCCCTGGTGAGCTGCTACAGCAGAAACGGGTTTCTGGAGGAAGCAAAGAGGGTCTTCAATGGCATGATGAGTGGGACCCAAGATGAGGTCTCTTGGAATGCCATGATTGTTGCATATGGGCAGCACAGACAAGGTTCAGAAGCTCTTGGGTTGTTTCAAGAGATGGTTCGGTGGGGTTTGTATGTTGACATGTACACTTTGGCTGCGGTTTTAACTGCGTTCACCAGCTTGGGAGATCTGTCAGGGGGACTTCAATTCCATGCTCAGTTGATCAAGGCCGGGTTTCAGTCGAATCCGCATGTTGCCAGCGGGTTGATCGATTTGTACGCGAAATGTGGAACCGGGTCATTGTCAGATTGTTGGAAGGTGTTTGAGGAAGTTCAAGACCCTGATTTGGTCCTGTGGAACACTATGATTTGTGGGTATTCACAGTTTGAGGAACTGTCAGAAGATACATTGGTGTGTTTCAGAAACATGCTGCGAAATGGACATCGCCCGGATGATTGCAGTTTTGTGTGTGTGATCAATGCATGTTCCAGCTCTCCCTCCCCTTGTCATGGAAAACAGATTCATACATTGGCTCTGAAGTCCGATATCCCATCAAACAGGATAGCAGTCAACAATGCACTGGTAGCAATGTACGCTAAAACAGGAAATCTTCAGGATGCCAAGCGTTTATTCGACAGGATGCCGGAGTATAATGTTGTCTCTGTCAACACCATGATTGATGCATACTCCCAGCATGGGCTCAGACACGAAGCATTGAATCTTTTTGACTGGATGCTTAGATTCGGGTTCACACCAACGAATATAACCTTCATTTCTGTGCTTTCAGCGTGTGCACACACAGGGAAAGTCGAGCAGGGTCAGAAATTCTTTGACATGATGACTGAGAAATTTGGGATTGCTCCCGAACCAGAGCATTATTCCTGCATGATTGACATGCTGGGTCGAGCAGGGAAGCTTAAAGAAGCTGAGAACCTCATGGAGTTGTCTATGATGTCATCTAACTCTGGTTCCATTGGCTGGGCTGCTTTGCTTGGGGCATGCAGAAAGCACAGGAACATTGACTTAGCTGTAAAAGCAGCCAATCAATTCATTCAGATTGACCCTTCGAATCCTTCCCCTTATGTCATGCTTGCCAACATATACGCCGATGCACACAGATGGGAAGATGTTGCTAGGGTTAGGAAACTGATGCGTGTTCGAAACATTAGAAAGAAACCAGGGTTCAGTTGGATTGAAGTAAACAGAAAGGTGCACGTTTTTGTGGCAGAGGATGCATCACATCCGATGATAAAGGAGATATATGACTACTTGGAGAGGATGATAGTGAAGATAAAGCGCGCAGGTTATGTTCCTGATGTTCGATGGGCGTTGGTTAAGGATGATGGGGTTGATGAAATTGAAAAGGAGATGACTTTGATGCATCATAGCGAGAAGCTTGCTGTTGCATTTGGGCTGCTATCGACAAGGGAAGGGGAGCCTATACTTGTTAGTAAGAATCTGAGGATATGTGGGGATTGTCATAATGCTATTAAGTTTATATCAGCTGTAACTGGGAGGGAGATTACTGTCAGAGATACGCGCAGATTTCATTGCTTCAAGAATGGAAGATGTACATGTGGGGATTATTGGTAGTGGTTGGGCTACGACATGAACTTCAGTTCATGGGGGAACACTGCTGACATATGAATGTCCTGGATTGCATTCAAACGTGTTTTTCTGGGAGTTTGTTGTTGTCCAAGTCATTTCTTTTTGTATCCAAGATCCTCATTCATAGGTCTGATATCTACATTTATATGAATTGAAAGGTCTGAATAATCAACTCTACAATTCGTTCTTAGAACCAATAGGTCCTCAAATCGTTCATTTGAAAAAATGGAAGGCCTTCTTATTGGATGATCATGACACTTTCCAAAAATCAAAATTCTTGATCTCAAATCTTACTGATTACTGAAGACAAAGGAACTCTCAATGGTTAAACTAAGTTTGAAGGTACCATGACTATCTATCCATATACTTATCCAAACTATTTGATCTCAAATCTTACTCAAACCTTGTGCTTTACTCAATTTGTATCCAAACATTGATCATCATTTCGATATATATTGAAAATATTTGAAATAATACATACTGTCTACATCTCCGTACTAAACTCGTACCATTTTACATTACAAACGATGAAGAAAAGCAAGCTACAAGTTCAAACAAAACCGATGGAGAAATGCGAGAGATTAATAACCTATGGGGAAAAGGTGATCGAATGATTTCATTTATTCCAGAAGTAGGTACAAAGAAGGAAGAACAGAGGGCTAAAGAGGGATGAAACTTCCACAAAAACTGCTAATATCGTTCATATGACTAATACTACAACTAAGAAGATACAAATACAGGATAAATATCCTTTTTAGTTTCTAGCCCTCATCATTCATTGCATTGTTCTGAGTACAAATCAAAAGAATGTTTCAGGTAACATATATGTTCCCTCTAATCAAAATTTGAATACTAGCCTATCACCCAACAAAACCGACCACCAAACTAATCGTGATCTGGGGCAAAATCATCATCATCATCCCACTTCAATCATCATCATCGTCATCAGCTCGTTAATCAGTCTATATGCTGGTTCTTTTGGGATGTTAACTCGCGGCCCCTCGTAAGACTACAAAGTAGTAGTTACATACATACCTATGTGCCAAGGATGGACCGCCTACTGTGTAATCAATCTGGGTTTTTGGTCTTGCTTTGTACCGTGTTGCTAGTTCTCCAACAGGAAGCTGAATCCAGTGTTGTCTCGAATCAGAGGAGGAGGTTCGATATCTGAGATGCTCATCTGCTCTGTAGATTTCGTCAAGTCATCCACTGAGAACGGTATACTGCACCCAGAAAACAAACACCCCACAGAATTAGCCACAAATTGTAGGACACGAAAAGGAGCAAGCAAGTATTGATTTTTCATGCAGTGATCT
This sequence comes from Portulaca oleracea, assembly GCA_029582165.1. NCBI lineage: Eukaryota > Viridiplantae > Streptophyta > Magnoliopsida > Caryophyllales > Portulacaceae > Portulaca > Portulaca oleracea. The sequence goes on along the minus strand of CM055868.1, from coordinate 65,622,617 downwards.
TATCTAACCTTGAGTCATCGTCCAGTAGAAAAGAACTGCTGACAGCATTGTTCGAATCTTCGGTCATTAGTACTCTCATACTTGAAATCACCTACACATTGAAACCCAGCATAAGCGAACAACAATGGGGATGTTAAACAGCGAATCTAAACAGGGCCAATGCCAGAAAAATTTTAAGACATTTTCCACGGGGAGGAGAAGAAGTTTCCTTGTTTCTTTTTTTTTCGAACTTGAAACGAGATGGTTTAGAACTTACATCGGGAGACAAGCTATGGGTGCCGTATTTATCATCCCAATACATGGTACTGATCCTGTAAAGCTGCTGGATGCTGAGCACCTGTACAGAGAAAAATGGAACTGGTCCACAGTAAGCAAAATGAGTAAAATTTACAGTACCACCTTCTGATTGAAGCATGAAAGGCCATTTCTTACCGGGCAAAGATCATGACTAACTTCGTCTAGGGTTTTCTGTGGCTTTTGATGAATCACCTGGATCAACATGGGAACAACTCAGATTAGTAGTTTTAACAGTTTTCGATTCCTTACATAAGTTCTGAATACTGCTCAGTTCTTATTCTCTTTTTCTCCGCCTTTTCTCTCAATGCATAAAATTTAAGTACCAGGAAACCAATAGCTTGCCGTATATGCTTGAGTTCATCCCAAGCCGGACCTGCATACTGTCCATTTAAGGTTTTGTTAAGAAAAGGGAAATGAAGTTAAATAAAGATTCGTACGTATTAGAAATAATTAAAAGGAAAAAGGAAAAAACCTCTTCAGTAGCCTCATCACACCAGTTTTCCAACTCAGCCAGCCCAGCCTTTACATATTCAGCATTACTAAACGAACAGCACTCCCGTCTCAAGAGAAGACTGAGGAATGAAACAAGATTTATCATCAACATTCAACACAACCATATTGAACTACAGCCCGGATAGAAGCAACATATATATGATGGTTAATTACACTGAGATTCCAACCTGTTGAACAACTGTACATTGATGAATGAAAATATTTGAGTGTAGACTTTGCGAATGAGGAACGAAGGGACCTGAAACGAGTTGTTAAAATTCAGTAACAATTGAGCCCACAAAAGACATCAAAATCGAAGAATGGAGAAGCAAGAAGCACTAACATAGTTGGCTTTCATCACATTGAGGTAGTTATTTAGGCTTTGGACAATCTCCTTCCAATGAACAAACACACTCTGGTCAGCGGCTGGGCTACCAACTGTAATTGAGCTAACTTTTCTAGGTGCCTGCAGTGAAAAATTGATGGAACATCGAAAGTTGAAGGATGAGAAGTACAATCAATGTTTTGGTGGATTCATTGTAATATAAAGTTGTGATGTATATTACCTGAATGCATAAACCCAACTGAGGAGAGATCTCTTTTTTCAGATTATCACGGATCATTCCATAAATCTTCTCAACATACGCCGTTAGTTGCTGTTTGAAAAGCAATGCAGGGTATTTGGCTTCAATTTGACTCAAGTGTTGGCCGTTGATATTGCCATTTACTTCTCCATCAACGGAGGCAATATCAACACCCCGGGGAATTCCACGGAAACTCTAGAAGTAAGAGAGTAAAATTCAGGGTTAACTACGTTCACACAGAAAATTGGCAACCACCCCCATCTTCCAAGCTCCCTAACAAGGATCAAACCAAGGTGGAAGTAAAAAATTTCCCTTGTGTAAAATGGTCGGGTTGATGGGTCATGTTTGTCATGGGTAGCTTGGTACTTAACCCTGGCCCCAGCCTATAGAGGTTGTTGGTAGTTACCCCTAAGATAGGAGCCCGCCCTACTTAAGAAAAGCCAAAAATAAAGTGAATAGGGGCGGCATAATATATTCAAACAAAGAACAACTTTCACCTGTGTCATCCTTCCAAACAGGCTGGCAGATGACCGCCTACGTTGTGGGGCCATTCCAGCTGCTGCGCTGGCTTTCACTGAGCGTTGTAACAGCAACAACAGGGACGACGTGTTTGAGAGCCAATATGCTAGAATGTCGTTGTTCTCTTGCTGATTCATAACATACTCCCAAGCTTAGAAAGGCCCTCATAGCAAAGGAAGGTATACAACATACTCCCAAGCTTATAATCACACTTTTCTAACTAACCTCTATTGCATGGCCTATTGTTTGGATGATCCGGTCAAAAATGCTAGTTCTCTCTACTTCAAGTGATCTCCAATGCCGCAAGCATTTGTATATGATACATGCGGCAATAGGCCGTCCTTTTGCAAAACCAAGAGGCTGGGCTATGCATCGGATCAGCAAGTCTTGATTCTCTTGCTGTTTTTCGTTAAGTGCCTTCTGTGCTCGGCCCTCTATCTCAGAGTTCTCCCTTGTGATTACGGAAGGAGTGCGCATTTCCTAGGGCAATTTGAGCAAGGAAATGTAGGTAAGAAACATGACAGATGAAGTATTATTAGCTTAAAAGAATATACGGAGACAAAGCTTAGTACCGCATTTCTTGCTGTACTTTCAGTTCTCTGCAGTCATCACAGGGAAAACACATTCTCAGATATAGTATCGTAGTAAGAGGCTTAGCTTAGCTTGGGCAAGATACAACAGCGAATAAGTACCCTAGATTACCTGCATTAGTGATCTAGAGCGAGCAGCCAACAGCTTATTATTTTGTGCCATGGTTATAGCTTGTTGTCGGAGTACTTTATTTTCTGACTCCAAGTTGGTTAGTCTATCCTCAAGCCTAAAAGAAAAATAACCACAACTCTCTAAGAGAAAATCAACACAAATTTTGTCTACAACACATGAAGAGGTCTCACGAAGCATGACCCACAATTTTGTGCAAGGTTCTTTGTCCAATGGCTATTTTGGTAAGGCAATTTGACCCAAAATAAACTATATGTATACTACCCTAATATGTGGAAACAGATAAATGCATCCAAAAAACCAATATCATGGTAGGGACTTTGCTGTGTGACACATTCAGACGTGAAGCATTCCGAAGACTGCAGAATAAAGACATGCGAGAACAGTACTTGGGAACTTCCATGGTAAGAATAAGATCTACTTATCATTATCAGTAGGTACCTTGCACAGCATTTGACAGTAAGTATAACGTTATGGAATACAGCTGCAAAAGTTAACAGAGCATTTGACAGAATATTTACGGTTTTGAATAGAGAATTCCTGAAATAAAACATCATAAATTGACAGATCATGTGATGTACTTTAGGTTGATTGATTGGAACTTGAAACAAGGCTCATAAAATGTCTGTTTGCAGGATTAAAGGCGAGGAGTAAACACTGATGCAATAACTTCGTATCCTATTTGTTCAGTCTTCTTCTCTGGGATCCTTTCTTTCGCCCCAACTTTTTGGGAAATTCAGAGTTGGGTGTTCCTTTAATCCATTTTTAGCTTACAATTTATTAGCATATGACATGCAATTTCACTGATTTTAAGCAAGTCTCCTGAGATCATGCTAGGCTTCTAATTGCTAGGTTTCTAATACCTGAAATAAAACGTTCTACTTCTACAACTCCAAAACATTTTTTGGTGGATCTCCAAAGCAACTCACCCAACTTGTCGCGAGAAAAGTGGAGTACATATGGACCCCTGAGATCATGCTAGGCTTCTAATTGCTCAGCATAAATGTGCAGATGTCATTGCGAATTACAATCAATTTTGCATGTGAGCATTATCACTGGAAAAAGCCACTCCCTTCAAACTGCTAACAACTAAGTAACCCAAACATTTATGACTGAAGCAGTAAGACATCATACGAACCTTGAATTCTGGTGGTCCAGTATACCGATGCAGCAATCATAAGAGCGGCATGATCTTGTTAATTTGTAGTTGGTGGAAATTGCTCTTCATTGAATCTCAAATGTCAACTATCCTAGGTTAGGGCTTAGGATATAGGCAAGCAAACAAAAAGCCTTGAAACCTTACTGACTTTTATCGACCATTAGCCCATGGAACATGGTTTGGTTGCACTAGAGGACATTAGCTATGAAACACAAAGGATTACTTTTAGGAGAGCATCTAAAAAACTGTCTACAGCAGAGCCTCTATGCAAGTGAAGAATCTCACTGTCCTTTATCCAGCAAAAGATTACAAGACTTCCAAACACAAAATTTGCAAATAGTTTAAAAAGGAATGGGATAAAAGATTACAATTAGAGAAGCTTTTCTGTGAGAGTTTGGAAAGAGTGTGAAGACACTCTCAACAATCCCAAACATAGTAAAGAAGCCCATAGGGAATATTAGCAGTCCTCTAAAAGAGCTTAACACAAGATGATCGCTCATTTCCCTGAATCGTTTTGCAAGAACTTGCTAAAGAGCTGGATGATTTAGCTCCACTCAACCAAGATCATGTTCTTCAACCCTGGGCTATACATTTCTACTAGTAAATAGAGGACAATCAACCCCTCCTTCCAATCAATCCTCATGCACCTTTTTTTCTTTTGAAGGATTAGTGTCATCAATCAGGCATTCACGTATTAGTTCCTCAAAAGTTCATCCACTCTTCTCTGATGAACCCTCAAACAGTTTGTAGGTTTAAATTCAGGAGTTATCTGCTTCAACAAGTGCTTCTAGCTCCCAAACTTTCATTAAAAAAAAACGGTCAACCAACCATATATTTCATGCTACATTAAAGGCATCCTCCTACCGAACCTCCCATTTGAACCCATATAAATGAAGCATCCTTACATTGCATCATGATGTCATAAAGTCACCAACAAGGCAACAAATCAACAAATCACCTACACCATATGAGTCTTATCTTCCATTTGCAAATCTTCAAGTAGAGGGCAATCAGATAGAATAAAAACCCTTCTTTTAGACAGTATATTCCAAAATTTCCTCAAGCAACAATATTGGCAGTCTCTCTATATTGTTAGAACTAGACAGTTCTCGAGCTTTGGAGGGAACTTTAAGCATGCTTATCTTTACCAGTTCAGAGGCATTCCAGCAGAACAGACATGCACTTGTTTTGAATGTAGTGCAAATTATTGCCAAGTGAAAAGCACCAAACATATGTCCATGTTCAAATTGATGACACTTCTTCCATAATAGCTACTTGACACCCTATTTGGAGTCAATAAGGGGCATTAATGTAGAACCAAGGGAAGAGATGAGCATTGAGAAATCACTCTGAGCTACCAGCAAGAAAAGAAAAGAATCAAAAGAAGGCTTACCGAACATATATGAAGTATGGAAAAAAGGAGATAGAATCTGATGAGATTGGATCAGACGATGCGGCATTATGCAGCCTTCAACTGGTACTGGTGTAGGAGGGGGTAAATGTCATCTTTCTGAGCAATAGAAATAAACTTTCGCAAAAGCAGGAGCAAATTAAGTGTTTGAGCCAATTCGCATGGAATTTCAAACAAAGCACCAACTTAACACACACACCCCCCCCCCCTTCTCTCTTTTGGTGGAAGAACTAAGATATTGAGAAAATGATTATTTGACCAACCACGTAGACAATCACTTGAGGGGAAAAGCTCTTGTGGTTGAACAAGATGAAAACAAATCACAAGGAAAAGCTCTTTTGGCTGAAAAAGATGAAGATAAATCACAAGAAAAAGAGAGTACGGTATGACAAACGATCTGTGATCTACTTTTACCCTAAAGGTCCTTCACAATGGGCGAGCTTCTAATGTAGCAGATGTAACATCAGGACAGTTCCTATGAGAACATGGGTATCTACTAAAGTTTTCTGTGTTAATTCGACACGCTAAGGAACCCTATAGGCAGGAAGAGCAATTTCCATCAGAAAAAGTCATTGAATGCCCCCTCCGAATCACTTTCCCAGTTGTATCCTGCAGAATGCGCATCAAAAGAGAGAGAGAACAACGACAAGGTAGTTATTTTTCGATACAATCCACAGAAACAAAATCGAAAAACTTTCACAAGGCAATGAAGAAATCAAGAGTGGAGGAAAGAGTTGCGAAATGAATGATGAACCAGTTCCAATCCCAAATATCCTCCTTGCTGAACTAACCTGTAGTTTCAGCGTGCGAAAGATCCTGAACTATCAGACGGAGGGCATCAGGAGTAAGGACAGAGGAGTTCATCGGAGTTGTATCAGAAGCAGAGGAGGATGAATCGTCAGCAGAATTGGACAAAACATCAATATGGGCATCTCTGACAGTTTGCTCCAGAGTAGGACTTAGGTTTGTTGAGGAGGCATCCAAAATCTTTTTCAGCTCTGAGAATTGGTCTGACATGCAGGATGTCATCCTGAGACATGCTTAATCACATCTATTGTTAGTCAAATGACATCCTAGTGCTCTCTTAACACTAGTGCTCTCTTAACAGTTTACGTCATACATTAGCTTCTATTATACATCTATATCTCCTTTGTCTTGTTTTCTATATCCTTTCCACTCTATCAGAAAGTTTCTACTTCTTTTTGGTTAAGATTGTGAAACCGAAAATGGCATGTTCTAGTTTATGATGAATAATCACATAGAACAGAAATGTCATTAGATACCAGATCAACAAAAACACCCAAAGCATATTGGCTTCACTGCAATCTGAATGAATCTTACCTATTCAGAGAATCTTGTAGCTGATGAACTCTTATCTCTGTTTCTTCTAATTTCTTACGCTTTTCTTCACTTGATTCTTGGGCTTCGGTGAACTTCTTTTCCCACTCCTTAGCCTTTTCTTTTTCAGCTTCTAGTGTGCCCTGCACAATAGGTACGATGCAGAAAAGCCCATTGTATAAAGTGTATGGTAAAAAGAAACAAGAATGATCAAAATGGCAAATAAAATGATAAGTGTGTCTCCAAAATCCCCTTTTCATCAGTACCTCCCACGTCATAATAATCAGTAAGCTTGATAAATACCTTTAGATCTTCTACTTCTGCAGTAAGAGCCTCAACTTTTGCAGTATCTTCAACAGCAACTGGAGTTTCTTTGACAACAGATGCTGCCTCTTCGATTGCCTTCTGGGCAGCTTCGCGCTCCTTGAGAAGCAACTCATTTGTTTCCTCAATTTTCTTCTGCATTTCTTCTATATTCTGCTGTAACTTTGCTATCTCCTGTTCTTTGGCTTCTTCTAGGTCTGTCTGTACACAACCATCACGAGAATAATATTTATGTCATTGTGGCCGGAAAGAAAATACTGGGGTATCTTAATCAACTAAATTTTGTCATAAGCAATCCAGAAGACAAGTAAAGTATGTTACCCTCAAACGTTTTTCAAACTGGAGGCGCCATGTAAGTTCTTCAACACTCTTTTCAAGTTTATCCTTTGCTTCCTTAAGAGCACCTGTTTCTCTGGCCGCCTAAAGAAAATTGTCAAAAAGAAAAATGAATATTTCTGTAAAGTAACAGAAAATAAGTACAAAGGCATTTGGCTCAGCACAATAAAACCTAATCAGAAGCAACAGCAAGGCTTAACAGGAACCACACTGCTCAGATCTTCAGAGAATAGTTTCTTATCAAATTGCTATAGCTTATCCAAGATTCAACGACCACAACAAAATATCATAAATTCGAAATTAAAAAGACAGAAGTTATACATACCATCCTCAGTTGCCGTAGCTCTTTTCGAGCTAGCCTTCCCCTGTATCTACATTGTGTAACAAGGGCTGCCCGTTTGAGCCTCTTATGGTACATATATGCTACATGGCGTCGCCAGTAAGCCTGTAATCACATTCCAGCGGTGAAAATTCTTTCAGAAAATGAATCAGAATCTTTCAGACCACAAATATGCAAATTTAAAAACCAACAACGCCCAATGTGCAATATAAATTACATGCACCTGGAGTTTATACTCCGAGATATCTGCAAGTAAACAATCACACAATTGAGATTGAACAACCTGATATCTGCGAGTGAACAATCACACTATTCGGAGTGTAAACTCCAGGACCAAGTAATCAATTGCGCCCAATGTGGGTCCCACTTACCCGGGAGGTGTCTAGGGAGATCAAAATATAAGCAGCCTAACCTCAGCAGGCATATCTATCCACTGAGAGACTGATTCCAATAGACGCACCAGAAAATATATTTGAAAACATTTTTCTAGGTGGTAATATGCAAGTGTAAGAACCTGAATAATAGTTGCTGCTTTGGTCCGTTTTCTAAATCTGAAGTCATTGCGAGCAGCCATGGTCCTTAACCCTGTCTGTAAGGTAAGGGCTGAATACTGGAGTCGTGAATAAGACCTTCTCGATAAGTGTCTGCGCAGGTTCTTCTGAATATGTAAGGAAGCTGCATCTCTTCTTTTGTCTTCGAAAACTTTGCAAGCCAGTGTTTCTGACAGTTTTGGAAGTACAACAACGATAAGGAGATGATGCATAGTAGCACTTTTTTTTTTCTTTTCTTATTCTTTTTCAGGATTTAGAGAGACTTACTCCTACATAGTGCTTGAATGTCAATAGCCGCCATGCGCAAAGCCAGAAAATGTTGACGGGCAAGATGAGTTCTAACTTTCCTTTGAATGGTCTTAGCAGCATTGTTTAGCTTCTCAGCCCTGCGCCCGTCTAATTCTGCCATTTGACCAGCTCTCAAGAAAACTTTACTTTTCCCTATCTGCAAATTTCACCAAAAACAATTAGAATGTGTTTGGTTGCACAATTTCTCTAGGAAAATTGGTTGATTTCCCAAGCTGACTGATTTCCCCATGTTTGGTTACTTCTCACGAATTGGAAATATTTTACATGGGGCCCATAATTTTACAATTTAGTTCATGGAAATTTTTCGTATTGGGGGGGGGGGGTAAGGGAAAAGATTTTACGGTGTGCAATGGGAAAATCATATACACTGTCCTGGGATTCTACCAAACACACTCTTAGTTACGTAATGCAACTAAGCTAAGATGAAGTTTTGCGTACATAATACGCATATTAAGCAAAGATAATTCTTGTGTTAACCTGATATCCTGATAGCCCCATCTTTTCCAAAATCTTTGCGCACACCTCCTTTTCAGAATGTCTGTAGACAAGCAAAATGCAAAGATACTATTACTCGCGTAGTTCAACAGGTTATCGTGGGAGTATTGGTCGGAAAGAACGAATATACTTACTTCCCCTTGATAGCCTCAGGTGCAAGAATTTTGAACCGAGTGATGAATTCATAGAAGGACCGACGAGTTGGATATCCAGCCATGCTAATCCTAATTGCTTCTAGAACACCCTAAACAGAAAAGTTAGTATAGAAAAGCAAAAGCAAATGAAATGACGGGAAGGCCATCACTGAATAATTCGTTGATAATGTACTCACACCACAACGCAGTTGCTGCATCACATTTAGATTCTCAAACACGGAAGGTTTAAGAAGATTATTAGGCTTTACACATCTGATGTAGTGAGGCTCCGTAGAATTCAGTGTTTCCATCAATGATTGCAATTGTAACTGCATAAAAGAATGGAAGTTTGTTGAAACAAAGAACATAATTGTTTTATAGAGAGGTTGAGAATAAATGACATCCCATTGAACCTTTTTTCCCCCGAAAACTTTGGCAAACTGTGTGGGACATATCTCTATACCTTAAAACGAGAACCAATTGATGAGAATTTAGAAGACTTGCTTGTCTCCTCAGGAACGGGTGGGAAAAGCCCCGCCACAAAACTACATTTGGACGCACCCAACAATTCTTGATGCTCAGGAACAACGTAGTCTTTGTTTTTGTCCAAAAAATGTTCCGATTGGTATTGAACCTTAAGAGAACATATGCAAAAAGATAAGATTTTCTAATCATAAATGACAAATTATCAACGGATTAAGCTTGTTAGCAAGAGGAGGAGATCAACTGACCTCTCCGGCATAATGAGAAATAGTGAAATCTGTACGAGAAAGTTTTGGCTTGATGAAACGCTTGTGATTTTTGAAAGTCTGGTATAGCTTTTGTGAGAATGTTTCATGAGTTGATTTTGGGAACATGCTGAAAACGACGACCATAAAGACAAAGAGAAGTTAAGTGACACTTAGACGATAGTTTCTCAAATACAGATGAAAATAACAGGACAATGAAGCAAATGATATATCTCACCATGCTTCATCAAGCAGTGCAATGATTCCTCCCGGTTTCTGCATATGGATGCATGATAAGAGTCAAAGAAGAAGGTGGAGAAGATGGGGGTGGAATAACAATGACATAAATTATGAGATTCATATGAAACCTTTTCAATAAGATCCAAGACATCTTGGTTGTCAACAAACTCTATGTAACTCCAATTGATTTCTTCTTTTGTGTACTCCTCTTGCTCCATTTTAAAAACGTGCTGATTGAAATGTTGTTGCAGCTTCTCATTTGTAAAATTGATGCAAAACTGTTCAAAACTGCATAACCATAGGGCACACATAGGTGACTGAATCGCTAAAAACAAACGATACATAAAAGGAGGAATGGAAATTTATTGTGCAGTAAGTCTTCGTAGCACCGGCCTTTACCTATTAGTCTTAAAGCTCTCAAAACCATAGATATCAAGGACCCCAATCAAACACTTTGAGTTAGGATCTTGACCGATTGAGTTGTTGATTTTGTCCACCAACCTTAACAGAATGAAAAGGCGAATCAGCAACACAATTGACACAAAAGAGATTTTCAGTTAATAACACAGAACTACACTGACCATAAATAAGCACAAACACATAATCCAAGCAAGGCTATTACCAATCGAATAAGCGGGAATATATAGTCTTTGCCAGACCATCTCGGCTGATTGTTGCAGCCCCAGGATCAAGACTCCTCTTTATCACTTCTTCAGGAGTAACCATTACACGCTTTAAGAGAGCATCTTCCAAACCGCCAAGATCACACCTGAGTTGAATATGAAATCAGTTAGTTACTATGACAACTAAAAGCATTAAGCATCCTCTGAAGAATTGAAGCAATAAGTTGCATCGTGCATTTATCATTAAGTCCATAAACATACATGAGAAGCTCTGCTGCCGTCTTAATATGAAACTTGGCCTTATCATCCTTGAGCACGGATGAATCAACCTCTGGACCTTTTGCAAATTCTATATTACCCAAATGAAGAATCGCAGCAACCACTCTGAAAATAGCATCCTTCAAACAAAAGGGGGGCAAAAAAGGTTAAGAGATTACTCAATTTTTCAGCTAGTTGAACATTATGACCATTATGTCCATAATCTGGATAGTTGAAGAAGATTGCTTTTATCAACTTAGATTGTAATGAACTAAAGTAAAATGTGTCATTAAGCCTCCTATGCTTCTTTTCCATGGAGTTGTAGGTAGCAAACGATTTCTAAATCTTGAGTCAATTGGAACCAGCCTCTCTAAATTACAAAATTGAGGGTTAAAACGATTACCTCCAACCCCTCCATACGTTGCCTAGGCGGCATTTCGGAGTATTGGTTATGGTTTTGGTATTGTCTTTAGAGGCTGAGGAGATACCTGTTCTTGCTTGCTTATTCCCACTATGTCCATAGCTCTCCTGGTGGCAAGGTATTCTTGAGCGTCACTAATACCGACCAACTCAAAGCAATTGGACTGGTTGAGATAGTGAAATGTTTTAGGATGCCCGAGTTTGTATTTTTCAACTTCCTGATAAAATTGATCATTTAGACTGGTGTTATAACACAAAAACATTAACAAGAACACAGCTGAAGTACACTTGAGAATAAAGCCACACCTCTTGCGGAGCATTACAAAGAAGATAAAAACAATGGTAATTGCGCTCAGGATCTGAAACTTGACAAACACGTGATCTTTCAAGAAGATACGTTCTAATGGCAGCCCCTGATATCCTCCCGCGCTTATCAAATTGAATCTCAACAAATTTACCGAAACGACTGTGGCAACGTATCAAAGAGAGAAATCATGTGAGTTCTGTGCCAAGCAAGCTGAATAGCTCTTAATCTATGCATGCAAATATAGTCTCTGAAACAGCTCAAGCAGTTTACACAAGGATACATGCCAAAAAAATAATGTGAGCAGTGAGATACTGGGTGTCCTTAAAATTGCTTTATGTTGGAAAGAAAAGTATATGGAGGTGAAAAGAAAAGAAAAGTACCTACGAGTCTAATGGAGTAGATACTAACCTTGAATTGTTATTACGAACTGTTTTTGCATTGCCAAAAGCTTCTAAAACTGGATTTGACTACATTTCAAACAAACACACAAATAATCTTAAATTAGCTGATAAAGTTTGATATTTTAAAGGGCCTCTACAAGCATCAAGTGAACCACCACATAGAACTTATTGGACTGTTGAACCTCTGAAGGATTGGCCATAGGTAGGTCTTAGTCGAGCAGTATATATGAATTATTAACCTTTTGCAATGTGCATATATTTAACACTTTCCAAGATGTACGGCCCTGTTCTTTAGAGGGGCAATACCCTGTTACCCAACTAAACCAAATTCACCCATTTTTACCCATATTTTCAACACCCAACTTTTCAACTTTTACCTAAACTTACCTAACCTTATCCGGTTACCTTACCCCTCTAAAGAACAGACCGACATAGCTGGACTATAAGGGAGTACTATTTGGGAGCTAGTTTTGACAATTTCACTTAACATACAATGTAGAGTAATGGACAAGAACTACTATTTGGCAAAGCCCTAAAGTTCTGTAGCTTGCAAAAAACTTAGAGAGACTATGAAATTAGTGCTTATCTTTATCTTCTCATTATAACCTCACCTCTAAAACCTGTTGTTCAACAGTCCTCCCTTCAGTAGCAGCACGACCACCAAGATAGGCCAAGTAGCGCATAAGCATTTTCGTTGTCTCAGTCTTTCCTGCTCCACTTTCTCCACTAACTAGAATGGAATTGCTTTTCCCTTCATTTATCATTGCCCTGGTGTAAGAGAATTACATGATCACCATCTTGTTTTACATAAATCTAAGCAGAAACCCGAAAGAGACAGCAAATAATAAACCGCTGATCACCTATATGCCACGTCACCGATTGCATAAACATGAGGGCTGAGCTCGCCGAGTACTGCTCCCTTGTAATGGTCCATCAGTTGCGTATCATATAAGTGAGGAAGCCTTTGGAATGGATTGACGGCAATGAGAATATTTCCAGTGTAAGTCTGTCATGATGCCAAAGAATAGGATACGATGTTATAACAAAGCCCCTCATAACTGCAGAAATCAACGATTTTCTCCCACAGAGAGAAACATGACCTTTGCTTACACATTGAATCCAAAAAGAAATACCTACATAGATCTCATTAAGGCCATAACGGGTTCTTAAGTTCTGCAAAACTCCAGGCTCGTGCAAGTATGAGAGCTTTGTCATGTCATCGACTCCACCATCTGGAGCTTCCATGTCCTTTGGATATATTTTGGATTGGTTTTCTGTAACCTGTTAACCATAGTAAAAGTAAGCATATCAATAAAATTAAACACAAACAGGAAACCCAATTATCTAGAACAAAATTCGATCAAACCTGGAAACATCCATCCTCAACAGCAACATCAAAATCCAAGAAGTCAAGCAACATCCACACAAATGTTAAGCACAAAACCCTCAAGAAAGTCTTAGTGAAATTCTGCTAATGCAGGGTATGGCAATCTAGACATTGACAACCTTCCTCCCATGCAAGGGAGTGCATGAAGAGACGAACTCTGGCAGACCCAATAAAACCTTCTGAAAACTAGAGACAAAATCATTCCGAAAGCCTTTACGGGCCAGCTTTTGTGCTAGAGCTATTTCTAGCTTCAGGGTGTTAGTGAAAATCCTCTTGTTATAGCATTACTCATCATTTGCAAATTGCAATTATTTAGGAACTTTCTTGAAGACATTTTCGACAAATATCAGCTCCATCTATTTGAAGTTACATCCCTCACAAAGGGTACAGTCCCAATACACAATGGTTTTTTCTTTTTATCTTTTTTGCTTTACTAGTTTGTAGCATCTGAGTTACTAAGCTCCTCCCATAGCATGTAAACAGATCCCAAACAGAAAAAATATGCACTACTGGAGATAAACTCTGATCATACAGACATGCACACAGGATCAACAACAACTAGCAGGTGCATAAGACACAGAAACTCTCCCACATTACAAATTCTTCAAAATAATTGATAGATAATTGCAAACAAACATGAAAAATATATACCTCCTTGCCATTTGTAGTTTTGACAACAGCATCATCTCCATTGATTTTGATGACTTGCCCATCAATCCAGCACTCATCGGGGTCTTCCACCCAAACATGGGAACCCACTAGAATGTTCCCCTTGGTGGCCTGAAATCAATCAATCAATCAAAAACACAAGCATTTGTAGTTTGAATGTTCTAACTGATCAAAAAGAATATGAATGTGGCCTTAATTACCATGTTAATATCGTTAGTGAAACCCGCAAATTAACACCAAAGTGTCAAAGAATGAACCCTATTTGAGCAGCATTGTGATCGGAAAACAATCTCAGATGAATCATATCAACCCCCCACCCAATTGATCCCAAATGAAACCTGAATTAGGTCGGAAAATCAACAGAACAACATCGGATGAAATACGAATAGGAAATGGATCGAAATGAAGCGAAAAAAGAAAGGGAAAGGGGGGAAAAGAAGAGGGGAGCAAAATGTTTTGAACAGGGGTAGAATGATGGAGTTTTGAGTAAGATGGATCGATTGAAACACCTGTAGTTTCGGAGGAAGCGTTGAAGAAATGGCCAGAAAGAATTCCCCATTTGTTGGAGGTTAGTGGCTCCCGTAACTCACTCTCCCTTCTCTTTCTCTCTTTTATACGTTTCGGACAAACACACACACACCCCATTAGCAAGAACACTCACTAGCCAACAACCAAACCCAACACGTACAACATTGTGTCCTAAAAAAAATCCACATTTTTTCACCTGCAATTTAGAATTTTTGGATGATACTATACTGAATTTTAGGAATATTGGATAATAATACATTGAAATTTCTTTTTTTGGACTCTAACGCACTCAATTTTGAGGATATTAGAAAATAATGCACCTAGAACAATTTCGGTGGGGTCTGTGACGCTTCGACCCCTCTAGGGTCACGGACATTACATATAACTGCTTTAAAGATTGCTGACTGACCCCATAAATTAGCACGAGTCTTTCCCCTGTGCTTCGTCCTCGCTCACACGCTTCCTTGGAAAACTTTCCAAAAGGTCACCCATCTTGAGACTATTCCCAGCCAAGCACGCTTAATTGAGGAGTTACTAACGGATGAGCTACCTTAAAAGAAGGTGCACCATGGTGATATAAGTAGTCACTTCAATACTCTTAATTATCCACACTTAACCACATACTCGGGGTGTTACAGTTGACTCAGTGGCGGTCCTACTTTGAGGTGTCGTTTTTCTTCTTTTTTCAGAAAAAATATATTAGTCATCTTGCTTATGCGCGGTTTCTTGCATGGAAATAATTTTAACTTTTTTCCTCATCATTTTCTCAGCCGCCCACGACAACCTCCACCCAAGTCAACCACCACTGGAATTGTTTCGGGTGCATTATTGTCCAACACCCTCATAGTTCGGTGTATTAGTATCCAAAAAAAAGTTCAGTGCATAATTGTACCTTCAATACCCCTAAAGTCCAGTGTATTATCATCCAAAAATTATTTAATTTATTAGGGGGACCCGGAACATGTTCTTTAGATATTGTGATTGTTCACTCTTATTACTATAATTGTTCACTTTTATTATTATGATTGTTCACTCGCAATATTTTGGATCACATACTCTAGGTGCATGTGATATATATTGCATTGTCGGCGCATTAAGCACTAGCTAGCAATTTAATTTTTCTTTTTCTGAGGGATAAAGGTTGAGTAAATTTAGATTAATTTGGGAAAATGTAATAATGTTATAGGTAAATTAATTAAGGAAAATTAATTAAATAAGTTGGTAAATTTTGGTGGAATTAAGGGTATGTTCAAGTAGGATGTACAGGGGAAAAAAAAAGGAGGATGTACAGAAAGTAAGGTAGAAAGATAATGTATGATTGGATAATCATAGGTAAATATAGATAAAGTCCTGACTTATATATCATATCATTTTTCTTTACTTTTTCAATGTGAGACATTTTTACTTATGGACGAATCTCAACAAAAATATAAAAACTTTGATCACACTCATAAGTCACAAGTAATTAATGTGCCTTTTGTTTTCAAGAGAAAGGATGTATATTAGACGAAGGAACACAATACGTTGCAGGAAAAATAATCAAAGTTCTATTGTTGAGAATATCCAACAATACAAAGAATTGATATATATATCTAGCTATGTCCTGTGTCATGAACTTCGATCTCCCTTTTTGATGTTGAGTAAACAACCAAGGGAGGGGGGGAAAAATAAATTAAAGCAAACAAAAAATGTTAAAACAAACTAAAGTACGTGAAATATTTCTTCTACAATATTGTATGGCTTATTACGTAGCTAGCTAGGTCACTCGTTGGAAGCTCATGCATGCACGCATGGTTGTTCTTCAAATGAATCCCTACCTGGTTGGAAGATCATGCATGCATGGTTGTACTTCAAATGGAGGCCGGCCTAGGGATGTGGTGGCGGCGCTAGTCCGACTGAACCACCGACGTCATGCAACCCCGATATAGTGGTCTCACAAGGGTCTGAACCACCAACCCCGGGGATGTGGGTGCATGGGTTAGGTTTTGAAGGTCTAACCAGACCTTTTGGCATAGATGGTAATAATAACTTTTCGATATTTGAGTCTTCCTTGAGCATTCGTGCTGCTTCAATTTGCAATTGATTCAAACTCGCAACCAGAATTATAAGTACTATCATTTGAATTGTGAAAATCCCTTTTCTTGAAGTCCTCTCCATCGTGCTGGTAGATAAATTATCCTTCTGTATCGAAATAGGTACGCATATAACGTACTTCAAAGATAGTAGGGTATAATTTCTCAATTTGCACACTCTCACTCGCTCTTGATAATTTATGTTTGGTTTAGCGTGCTAAGATGTGAGAAATTTCTATAGGGTATTTTCACTCACTTGAGTAAATGGGAGGATACATATGATTTTTTGGGCATATGTTCTATAGGAATGATGGAGTTTGGCTTATATATATAGGGCAAGGACTTAGAAGAAAAACTAGGGGCGTTTTGATACCAAGAGAAAGTGGTTTACAAAGAAAATATAATCAATTATATGTAAGGTTTGACTAAAGCTTCAAAATTTTATAAAAATTTTGTTTGGGAGAGGGTGATTGATTTGAAAGTTTAGATACTACTCCCTCCGTTCCATATTAACTGTCGTCTTTGAAAATTGTATAGTCAAATTTCAAAAATTTTGACCATAAATTTCTCAATATATACAATGAGTTGATATATAAAATTACTACCATTAGATTTGCAACGAAAAATACTATCATAAAAGTATAATATTGCAATTGTTAATAACATATTATGTAAGAAATTATCAATCAAAGAGTAACATTAGAAATCGTGAAAATCAAAATTATGACAATTAATATGGAACGGAGGAAGTAATAGTTACACACGGTTGGCTTTAATTTCTTTGGGAGTATCAAATAGAGATGGACCGTCCATCGTGGTACTAGGATTTTATTCTCGTATATATACTTATTTAATACATAAGTAGCTCGATTATTATTTTACTGTAATTAAGGGTTAAGGCCAATCTATCCTTTCACCAATTTTACGTACACATTCAAGTTCCCTCATTTCTAACTGTTTTACTACTCCCTCTGTCGTATATTACAGTAATTGACATAATTTTAATTTTTACGATCTCCAATTTTACCCTTTAATTGAGTTTTTCTTACATAATTAAGGATTATTTCTAAAACCTAATATATGACTACGTCCAATGAACTAAAGAAGCTGGCCAAGATTTTGTGAAATCGATCCGCACAATCATGTCGTTTCAGGGGCGAATCCAAAAACCCAATTTAGCGGGGTCAAATACAAAGCTATGAGTATTTAAAAGTTTACATCTAATTAGCAACATTCAAAAACTAATATTAAAATTTAAATACGAACAACTCACAAGTTTTAATATTAAAATGTGTATGATATATAATATAGTGTAAGATATATAATGTATTGCATTATATAGGTGCATAAATTATTTTTCAATTTTTTTTCATTTTATGTAAGTACATTTTCGTACAAAAAATGACAATATTGTTATATCTTTTCCAAAAGAGGGGTCACGTGACCCCACGTGAACCCACCTTAGCTCCGTCCCTGTGTCGTTTTAAAGTATTGATGTCAGTGATTCAATAAATTATAAATATATATTTCCCTCCTTAATTTGGCTGTCAAAAAAAAATGCATATATTGATAATTTGATATTAGCAATTTTTTTTAGGGGGGGAGGAGGGGGGTTGACTTTGTACTAGAGTCAAGTCTATGTGGCTCAGGTTGAATAAACATCTTGACTTTATTAAACTAACATTTGAATACTCCAAAGGATCGCAGACCAACACTGATAATATTCCATGAAAATATTAAATTTAATACATAAATCATATCTTGCTACGTGCTAATGATTTGTCGGAAATTTTCGTATCACACAAAATTTTTCAACAAGATTCACATCCCCGCATAATCCGTTGTTGATATGTACAATGATCTTCACTTAATGACATAATATATATAGGTACATGTATGTCATTAAAACCGTACGATACCGTGGGTGAATATAGGGTTGTCAAAAATACGAGTTCGGGTTATTTTGGATCAGGATAAATCGAACAACAAGTGATAATTTGATGTCCACTTATTAGTATGGTCAAGTATTTTTTAGGTCGAAAAATTTGGATAAGCCTAAATTTATATCAGTATTGGAGAAGTGTCAAGATTTCAATCAAATAGGTCAAAGTTAAAATTCGGATGGAAAATCTATGGGCATACCCAACTTTTTTTTGTCAGACATTTTTTTGACAGCTGCCCCAAAGTTAAAATTCGGATCAAATGGGTCAAAGTTAAAATTGTTGGAAAATGATGTTTGACAACAACTTGAATCTTCATCATCTTCTCTTGGTATCTTGATCTTCTAACGGTACATGTGACAAGACGGAGATTGAACTTAATAACCAAAAGGTTAACTTGACTTGTTTGGATAACGCTAAGAGTCATGGCTTCGAACTTCATTTTCCTTAAGAACTATTTACTATACCGTAAATGTTCCGAGGGATAAAACTTAGCACTTGTAACACTCAAGAAATAGATTCTCACTTGAATCACTCTAATATAGCTACAGTCTATACTAGAATGAGGTTGTGATTAACTTAGAATGGTGTGTGTCAAATAGCTTAGGATGTCTCCTATTTATAGGAGATTACCACCCACTTAGGATACCCTAGTCAAAGGGTAATCAAGAGCCTTAATGATGAGATTATGTCCTTAATATGACCTTGACCAAGTCAAGTCATATAACTGTTGTAATCTCAGCATAATCGTGCTTAATGACGATATCAAGCACTAATTACACAAAATCATATAGCCGTTAGCAATTAACACAATTCCTGCCTTCAACACGACCCGTGTTGATCCAACACGACCCGTGTTGGCTCAACACGACCCGTGTTGATCCAACACGACCCGTGTTGAGCGCAGGATTTGTTTCCTTGCTCTCTGGAAGGCAACACGACCCGTGTTGCTTCCTGTTTCACCCATGTTAATCATATTCTTATTGTTTCACTTATATATGATCTTTATACTTGATATACTTTAATCTTTAGGCTATATAATTGACTTATACTCTTGAAATATATCCAACAAAAATTTGGATGAAAAATCTATGCGCCCAAGTGAATATTAGTGCAAGTTTGATCTCTAATAGTGAACTGAGTAGATATTTTAGATAAATGATGGAGGAGCAAATATCATCAAATACATAGACAAAGTTAGAGTTTATATTTAAGAGATAAAAAGATGTCCGAAACAATAATACTAATTAATAACTATATTGTGCACGAAAACTAGATGGGGATGTGGTGCGGTTCAACCACACATAGCTTTATTAATTGTCACTGACCAAATATCAGGTGGTGTTATAATAAGTGAATATTAACTTTGTTTCTTTTTATTTATCATTTTCCAAAGATGGAGAGAAAGTAATATATCCAACAGAGATAGGAAGAAAAACTATAAAAACTAGTTAAATTAGTTAATATTAATAAGGAGGGATATATCTAGAATATAGATATAAATCGGAAAAATATTAATTGCATCGAAAATGTAAAATGAAATTGGTGTACGTAATGCATGTGCATGTGCAAGTACACATTAATATCAGGTAATGTTATAATAAGTGAATATTATGCTTTTGTTTGGGGATTTGTTCAAGTAATCCGAGAGCTCAAGGAGCTTGAGTCAATCATACCCACCTATAACTAAGGAAGGCACAATACATATGAGAATTAGACCCATTTTGTAAAATGAAAATAATAAACTGATGAAATTGAAACATAAGTTACATAACACATGCATTATTCAAGATCAAATATTACTTAAAATAGTAGTCCAAATACTTATTTATCCAATATTAATATTGCACCATTTAGTACTTTAAATTAATTGAAAATACCATTCTAAACATTATTGCAAACACACCAATAGAGACCATTTTATATACTTTTACAAAATATAAAAGGATATATCAAGATTTAGGGGCACTTTTATCATGCAATTTATTAGGTGCTCCCGGAGTATGTGCTCCAGATTCTATAGTTGTTCACTCATATGTATTAGATTGTTCACTCTGGTTATTATCATTGTTCACTCTAATTCATATGATTGTTCACTCGCAAATGTCTGAAACACATGCTCCGGGTGCATCTCATATATATTGCTTTTATCAATACATCTCTTTAAATAAAATTATTATTTTATACATAGTTTCAATAAAAAGAGAAAGAAAAATAGACTAAAAAGTAAGAACAGATGGGCCTAGGCCCATTGACTATTGGGACCATATGATGCATGTGCTCCATTCCACACCACCCGGTCCATATTTTAATTCCTTCATCTTTCCCTACACCTTTTCAATTGAATAAAAGAAAATCAAATTTCTTATCTTATACCCCTGGTCTATACGATATTAATTGTCATTTAATTGACTATCACAGCCTCTAACGTCATTATTTAAATCAACCAGTAGAACAAGCAAGTGCAAGTGCAAGTGCTCAAAACAAAAGAAATATACAGTAGAACAAACAAGACATGCAACATCTTAAGGTGCATGGTACAAGCAAGTGCTCAAAACATAGACAAAACTCAATAAAATTGCAAGCTGCCCTAAAATGAATTAACCAATATGTCTTCTTTTATTTCTTCTTATTCCTCTTGAAGTATTCCATAATTGCAAGTTGGCCATCTATAATTAACATACAGCAAATATTGCTAAGTATTACAGCCCTTAATTAGCACCAGTAATCTGAGCAGGCTTAATTGGAAACCGAAAATTATTAGATAGTCCCGCGGGACTACAAATTGCCTCCCAACTCCCGCTATACGTCACTCTACCTCATATGTATTGTTTCTTTTATCCCCGTACTTATTAAGCATATATATAAGTTGCTGCAAAGGGCAGTTGAACCGGAGTTGTGGTGTGTTGGTTGCATCTTTGCAAAGATATGTTTGAGGTCAGGGTTTTAAGCCTGATTGTTACTTGTTGATGTTAACCCCATCCTTTAAAAGTCTTTATTTTTTTAAAAAAAATTGTCTTGTCTTATTTTATTTTTTTTTCTTAATTTTTCTCTCTTCTTTGCTATTTTGTCTTATCTAATTTATTGTTTTGGTTCTTTTTTTGGTTTTCCCCTTAGTATTTTATTTGCCCACTTTGTTTTTCTTTTTTCATTCAATTCTTTTTCCATTTTAGATTGTCCTTATATTTTCCATCCATTTTATTGTTTTTATTTTTTTGGGTTTCCTCCTTAGTATTCTATCTGCCCATTTTTGTTTTTTTTTTTTTGCATTTCAATTCCTTTTTATTTTAGGTTTTCCTTTTATTTTCTATT
This sequence comes from Portulaca oleracea, assembly GCA_029582165.1. Taxonomy (NCBI): domain Eukaryota; kingdom Viridiplantae; phylum Streptophyta; class Magnoliopsida; order Caryophyllales; family Portulacaceae; genus Portulaca; species Portulaca oleracea. The sequence continues at coordinate 65,600,723 of CM055868.1, read as the reverse complement.
CGTTTTCTCTTTTTCGTCTCTTGATATTTTATAGTTAGATTGTTGATATTTTATTTTTTTTACACTCGCACAAACTCATTTGCACACTAACATTATATATTTGTACGTCAAATATCGTACTATTACACACTAACTATAACACGTTTGCACCCCAAATTGAACTATTACCCATTACACAATAAGATAATATGTTTACACACTAAATATTGTACTATTGCACACTAAATATAATTTTTTTAACACCAAATATAATATGTTTGCACAACAAATATCGATCGTACAATTACACACTAACTATTACACACTAAATATAATACGTATGCACACCATATATCATAATATAACACACTAACTACAATACTTTTGCACAATTGCACACTAAATGTTGTACTATTACACACTAAATATAATACTACACACCAACATTTTATCTTATACTCATATTTATAAGGGTTTATGATTTATTTCTCCACTCGATCTAGTTCGTTGTTATAATTATTTACAATAACTTTCAAAATATATTGGGGGGAAAAATATAATAGACAATAAATTAATATCTACACACCATAGATAGGTGTGAATCATTCTCATAATTTCAGTAAAAGAAAAAATCCAAATATATATGTTAGCGTGTAAAAGAGTCTGTGCTAGTGTGTGAAAGAGTTTGTACTATTGTGCAAAAGAATTTGTTATAATGTGTAAAGAAATTCGTATTAGTGTGTAAAGGAGTGGGGTTTTAGTGTGCAAAGGGATTCGGGCTATTGTGCAAATAAGTATATGCTAGTGTGAAAAAGGGACAGTGCTAGTGTGTAAAGGAGTCTATATTAGTGTGTAAATGAGTTTGTATTAGTGTGCAAACAAATCTATGTTAGTGTACAAATAATTTTTTAGTGTGCAAATATATTTTATGTGGTGTGTAACAAGAAATAAATTAATTTAGTTAGTTATGGGTTAATATAATATTTTTATAAAATGTAAAGTGAAGCAAATATTGGGGGAAGGGGAAAAAAATTAATCAATTGGCAATTGTTTAGCAAATGGAATTCAAAAAATAGGCCGAGCTCAAACCCATGACCTTGGATAGATCACAAACCACGCCCTACCACTACGTTGCCATCACAGAATTGCTTTCATTGTGCAAACCACGGGACTAACAATGAGATCCATACTCCCGCGGGAGTATGGTCTAACGAAACATCCTGGAAATTATATTGGTAGTAGTGATGAAGCTAGATTGATTGCCCTAGTTTGGCCTTTAATTTGACAAAATAATAATATATGTGAATGAGTGTATTTGGAGTTTTGGACTCTTAGTCTCATTATCGAGTTTTCTTATATAATCAATGTATAAAATAGTAATAATTTGTTACATCAACATAGGAAGTATAAATTATATAATCAATGTATTCATCCACTTCAATGAAAAATCAATATAATAACCTATAATCAATGTATTCATTCAATATATATTACATGTACTCGGAGTATGTGCTTCAGATATTTGCGAGTGAACAATTGTAGTAATCAGAGTGAACAACTTAATATATGTGGGTGCACAACCTAATATATGTGGGTGAATAATCATAGTATTTGAAGCACATGCTCTAGGTGCACCTAATAAATTACAGTATTCATCTACTCAAAATTCCCAATTCAACGAAAAATCAATGTATTAAAATACGGTTAATACGACTGTAAAGAAATCATAACGATAAAAATATACTGTATTCAAAGTTCAAACCTAAAATATAATTCAACAAAAAACGCAAAATCAAATTAAAGAAAAATGATAAATGGGCCTTGGCCCATGATAGAGACAATCCTCCTGACTCGGACGATCCTCCTACACTCAGTGATCCAATCACAACAGTTTGACAAAATCAAAGTAAAGAGTAAAACCTATATATATAATATGCTTTGCGTGTACTCCAAACTACTTGATTTGCGTGGTTTATTATATTTCTCATTCTTTGGACTTGATTATGACGCTGCTTACGTAAGTAATTATCACATATGTAATCAGCAATCCTCAGATTTTCTATTAAAATGGGTGATTAACGTTTTTCATGGGTTTCACGTCCTTTTCTTTGATTATTGGTGTTTGATAATTAAGTTTAGACATGAAATCCAGATTAAATGTCTTGAACTAATATATCTGAATAATTATCCAAATATATGTTTGGGTATGAAGCTCATACTACTTGCATGAATCATCAAACAAAACTACATATCAATTCAGTAAAACATAAATGATCTGCTCATACCCAAACATATATTTGCTAATTAAGTCTAACATCTTTACAAAAAGAATTATATCATAACATGCATATATAAAGATATATTGGATTAGCAAGTTCCTAGATAAAATATCTTCAAATAAAATTTTTAAAAAGGCAAAAAAAAAGCCTATAGACCAGTGTGCTCACTCAAAACTTGGCGTTGTTTAATTAGTAGTAATATTTTGGGCAGCATTTAGATTTCGACAAAGTCTATATTCTAATTGGACAAATATTAGTATTCGATAAACTAGTATTTTGAAGCATTAATTGAGTTATTGTTTAGTGTTTGCAGTAACATTTCATATTTTTTTGACAAAAGAATACCATTTGAAAGTTTTATCTTTGAAAATTATCCATATATTTTTATGTCAATTTACATTAATTAGCTAACTCAACCACTAAATATATCCAATACAATGTTCATTTGCTTAAATTGTTGCTTACTACCTAAAATATCATCTGCTATACATAAACCATCATTTAATTCGCTATCTAAATCGCAAATTTTGTTGAGGATGTATAAATGAGTATATCGTCCATTGGCCAATTAATAAGAGTTGATCAAATTTCTTTACTTCCATTTTACTCATGAACTAACAAGCTTGGAGGGCCTCCTCACTTGCATAATTGCATTCAAATTTAGGTGGGAATTAAGGATGGTCAAGCATAACAGTAGAAATAGAGTATTTGTACTTTTGATAATTAATTTCGGATAATATGAATTAAGAAATTTAACATAAAATGTCACATGCATGCACAATGCTTTTCTCATGGGACAATTGGCAACACATTGCACAAATTAAATAATACTATGCGAAAATGATAAATAGATTAGACAAAAACAAAAAATACACGAGTGGTAAAAAAAATAAATTACCCATTTGTTTTATTGAGAATACTTAATTACCTAAAGAATTCGATGTTATATCAATCTATCGTGTCAGAAAATATATCAACATGCATGAAATAATGAATCAGCTTCCTGCTATACACCCAAAAGGGGAAAATGTTAAAATGAATAAAAGAAAATGTAGAACAATTTGCTCTACAAAATATATGTAGTTGTAGCTCGTTGTGTTGGAAAATTTTATCGATCAATGTCTTCGTCAACAATTGCCGGTGTTACCCCTATTCGGTGTGTGAGTACATGGATTAGGACTCGGAGTTGCCTTGGGACCCTTTGGCAAGAAATCCAACAACAACATTTGGATCGTCGAGTCTTCTTTTAGCACCCTTGCCGCTTCGATGCAAACTGGTCTCGTGGCCAAAGCCATTATCAAAATAGCAATAAGAATGATGAAGTACACGTTTCTTAGAGACCGCGCCATCCGAACTGAAATAGTATTTTTCTCGCAAGTTAGAAGAAGGATTTATATGTAAAATATACACAAGCTTATCCTTAGTAAATATTTGTATGATGGTGTATATATTATTTTTTGTTGAATGTAGGAAGTTGTATGTGCTTGGTTTTTCCTCTTGTTGAATGGTGGGATTTATAAGACTTGGGAGAAGGAGGATGTTTTAATTTGTGTTTTGTGTTTTGTGTTTGGGGTGATGAGATTTGATGAATATATAGTGCATGGGATCTATAGAAGTAGGGAATGAGAGGTTGACTAGTAGGAAGAGGATTATAGAGTAAACAATTACGAGGGTTTGACTAGGGCTTAAAAATAAAAAATAAGACAGAAAAGTAGTGCTATTTGTTTGGGAGTGTGATTGAATTGAAAGTCTTGATTTTGATAAAATTGAAACACACGGTTAGGGTTGATTTTCTTGAGGGAGTCATATATAGAGGGAGCACTTGCTATATTTATGTTCATACTTTTAACTCTGCATGGTAACTTCATTATTCATTGTCTTTTAACCTTCAAAGTAATTAAATATATATTTATAATAATATAAATATATTTTTATTTTATTTTTTTTAGTGATTTAGGTGAAATTCAAAATGACTACTAATAATTTTGAATTAAGACGCTTATCATTTTATATGTAACATTATATCTGATCAATGGTCATCATGATATATATCTCAGTTCTTTTTTTTTTCTACTACTTCTTAACTAATTTTTTGTTTAATATTATCTGGCTTTTTTGTAATTCCAATAACATATTAATTACCCATTTTTCTTATTTTACCATTAACATTATATTCATTGAATTAGCCACATTTTTAATTTTGCATATTTAATTAGTTTTCTCACTAATTACCATATATATTTTTGTGATATTGATTTTCTCTCGCCACTTCCAAAAGTCATAAACGGAGGAAGTATCAAGAATATTGTCGAATTTGCATTCCTTATTTAGGCCTTGTTCTTTTATACGGTGTGGTCAGTGTCGTACCACAACTCACTATACTACTTAATATTCTTTCAATCATTATCAATATATCTCCTCATTTTTCTCGTCTATTTTTTATATTTTCTCTCCTCACCTACCATATTAATTGCACTTTCCACAAGTTTTACCATACCATTTACCGCATTTCCCATAATTTCATTTCCGCACAATACCAACCGTATAAAAGAGTAGGGTTTAATAGTGTAACTTTTTTTTAATATTTAAGTGTAATATCATCATCACTGTGGTTTATTGGTATCAGCACTGTCCTTGACCAGTGACCACCTTTTTTTTTTTTACCAATGATGAGGTGATTCATTTTCAATTGGTAAAAAAAGGATGTTGAATTTTTAGTGTTGAGTTTGTGTTAATATAATATATAGGGAGTTGATTTGGTCTGAGGGGTAGTTCAAAACTTAAAATATGACGCGGTCAAGTTGTCTAGCTGAGCTTTGAGGAACATAACATAATATTTAATTATTTATACCCCCTTGACAAAATTATTTAGTGTTTTGACTACAGGACATTGGCATATTGCCAAAACAGGCAAGACTCGGGGTGATAGACTTGATCAAACTCGTTACTAGCTAGCCAGTCTATATACCATTTAAACTATGTCACTTGATTGAATGCTTCAAAACTGGACCAACCTTATTAATTCAACATATATTCCCGCCAAATATTATATAGTTCATGAAATCATAGAGTTTAATTATTATGATTATACTAAGTAGTGTGTACTTGTATGTTTTTAATGAATGAAAACCATAATGTATAATGAGAATAATTCATACATATAGTGGCAGACCTGGATTTTTAAATTAGGAGTACCGAATATATTATTACACTCATTTGATAAACATATAGTCAATTTTTTTCATTCAAAATTATATTAAATGATACAATTTTTCTAAATTAAGGGTGATCATGGTCACCCTCACTTTATATATGGGGATTGATGTGCTCATGCATACATGTTTTCTGTATGCATGTAACATGTTCATTAGTACATATTTCTTCAAAATTAAGCTTTTAAACAGCGAAATCTAATGCTAACCGACCTGAATATCCAAAGTTGTCTAACCTAGAAAAACCCCAGTTTGGTCCCAATCTAGAGTTTAGATGTCTGAATTGACCGAATATTTAGACACATCATTTCTCCTTTTTAGATTTTTCTAACCCGAATTTAGGCCACGTTCTTTTGTACGTTGCGTTAAGTTGCAGTGGAAAAAGTTAAAAAGTAATGGTAATTTGCGTTATGTTGCGGTAGGGTTGCGACAAGTTGCGTTGCGTTTGGGTGTGTTAACGCATAAAAGAACGGGCCTTAGTTCCGTCTGAATTACTCGACATAAAAAAAAAATCAAAAACATCAATTTTATTTTATTTTTGCCAGTGCTAGACAAAATAGAATTCATTGTCTTTTTTTACTGAAGATAGATAAAATTTTAAGAGAAAAAGATAAGGGAAATGATAAAAGTCTTGTGTAAGACACATATTTTGTGTCTTGTCATTATAGAAAACCTATATATTTGTGAATTAAATTGGAAAAAAGTTATATGATTGACTTCTATAACTATAATAATATATATAAATTGTATAAAATCACACTTTTATCTATATTTTTAAAATTTTACAAAAAAGCGTCTAAAATATGCTCAACGGATGGGGTTCATTCGTTAGGGTGTCAATTTTAATTGTTGGCGTAGCCAACACATTCCAAGCTTCTTATAATTGATAATTAATAATATCTGTCAAAAAAAATTGGGGTTAAAAACGATAATAAGTATTGATTTTATAAGGTAGAAGACATTTAAAGAGTGTATTAGGGCAAGACACTTATCATCACCCGATAAATAAAGAGAGGTGGGTCCGGTGAGGATACATAGTGGGCCGATGTAGTGGGACCATTGTATGAGAATAACCCAACAATTCGTCAGCAAATACCAACAACGAATTTGACCGAATCCAAAATACTATACGCTTTTCCGTGTTTTTACTTCTTTGTTTAATTTTCCTGCATAATATACATTTTGATTTTTGGTTTTTGATTTTTCTGCATCTTAATTTTCAATACTAACTCTACTGATAATAATCCCAAACTTTGGGTCATTGGCTTCATTATGTTGCTGCGATGCAGCTTACGTAACTAAACGTATGTTATTACTTCATTTGGGTTATATTTATGATCACTTATTACTTTTCAAACTATTTTCTTTCAAGGCTCATTGTATCTAATTTGAAGATCAAATAAAATCAGTACTAATTTTATTCATTTTCTTATTTTTATTAAGACTCGCCCAAAAAATTAATATATGATATGATAAGCAATGAGATCATATCTATAGTTGAAATACGACATGATACGCAATGAGATCAAATTCATTATCTTCTCCCATTTTCCTAACATAATTAAGCCAACCAGTCTAGAGTTGTTAAAATTTTGACTGATCCGAATACTCGAATGTGATTGATCAATAATAAACTAGGTACACTCACTGATTTGTTTCGTTTAAGTTTCGACTTCAACCGATTTAACTGAAAATTCAAATACAATATTTTTCTTCTTTCAATTGTCCAAGCCAAACATTGACCCGAGTCCGTCGGAATTGTCCAATTTAGCCCAACCCAAAAAGTCGGGTGATGGTCATCAACTTCTCTAACGAATTTCAACATTAACCCATTCAATTGATCCAAATTTGACCCAGATCCAAATTGTCACCAATGCCACCAATCACAAAAGAACATATACAGCAAAAAAATAAAACCAAATAGTTGATAAATAAATTATAACATAACATCATTCTCAAATGTTAGAACTCAGAGGTCATTCGATTAATGAACCAGCTCCCTTTTATATATGGTAGCGACATTAGTCACTACTCAAACAAGGGAGGAAAAATACACATAAACAAAGAATCAATTAACCAAAAGAATAGAATGATTTGTTCAAAAAGAATGAAAGAAATTAAAAATAATGTATACATTTGTTGATTAACTCGCCATCTAGTCCTAACATTTGCCGGAGCCACCCCTGCCAGGGATGTGAGTGCATGAACTAGGCTTCGAAGGCTTCACCGGACCCTTTGGCAATGACTCGAACAACAACATTTGGATCATCGGGTCTTCTTTCAGCACCCTTGTCGCTTCGACTCGTTGGCAATTCATAACCAAAAAGACCATCAAAACTACAAGCAGAATAGCAAAGAACCCTCTTCTTTGAACTCGGTCCATCTTATAACTTGTTAACGTGCTCTTTAACAGGACTATACTGAGATACGTTGTTGTTGTTGTAACTGTTGCTGCTCTCGTCGGGATCAATTTTACTAGAGAGGAGTTTAGGTGAAAGAATGTGTTTGGTGTATGGGAATGAATGAATGAATGAATGAATGAATGAATGAATGAGGGGGTTTGGCTATTTATAAGGCTTGGAGAATTTTGAGAAAAATAAAGGGCGGTTGATTTTGACCAAAGAAGGTTGTTTACCGAAAATAATATAGTTAATTTAAAGTGCTTTGACATAGGATATAATATAACTATAAATAAAAACAAAAGGGAGGCTTTGTTTGGGAGGGTGGTTGAATGAATTATGATAAAAACACACGTTAAGCCTTGAATAGTTGAATTTCTTGGTGAGAGTCAGATAAAGGGGGGGAGTACGGGTGTACTTTTATGTTCATATTTCAAGTAGGTAAAGCCTTTGACTTAGGTAAATTTTGTTCACCTTCAACTTTTCTTTGTCTCCAAACTACTGTTTTATGGCCGAAAGAATTACCATATGAAAATGACAGATGAAAATGTATGATCTAATGTGATGATTTGATTTAAATTTGATTTGAAATAACTTGAAAAAAAATTAAATGCGACACGAATTGAACCGATTTTGGCCTGAATACACTCCCAAACTGACCTGTCAATATGTCACAGAGCTCTGCCATATAATCGAGCCTTGTACTTTGTTTATTATCAATTAGATTTATTTATATCTGTATTCACTAACAATGATCCATAAATTGCTAAAATCAATCGTTTGTAAATCCAAAGGAGCCTGTAAATCTCATAGGTAATCTATAGGTAAATATCAATCAGCTGAATATACCCAAATTTCCTCACATGTCCCCAAAAATACCCAATTTACATTACATTCAAATTCATAGTTGAATGAAAACCATTAGAGATTCAAAATCAGGGTTTACTTTTTTACCTATTCACAGATGAGATAATTTCATCAAAAACAAGGAGTAAAGTGGTAAACCAACCAATTTTCACCCATGTTTGAGATTCAATCTTTTGATAACATGGTGTTGAATTGGTCCAAAGGCTAGTTTAGCTATCATGACATGCAGTCAAGTATGGCTTTATTTGAATATCAAACTTGAAATTTTTCTGGTCCAACCCTTGAAAAATAATGAATATACTTGAATGCTTCAAACCACACCACATCACTGCAGCAGACACTCCTGGAAAAGATGCATATTTTTTACTTGTATGGATTCTCATTCACATCTGCAAACAATTCTTGTTCTCTGGTAGTTGACATCACACAGGAATGTCACCAAACATGTTTGCTTACTTCACAGTTCACACTTACATGGATTGGATTGGATTGTATCTTTTGTAAGTCAAAAGACGGCACGACAGAAAAAGTGTATCTCTGTCCATATATGCCATTAGTTGGCACCGCATTTTCTGATACATAACTTTCAGTGTGGATTCCGCTTATACAGAACAACATCTTTGGCAAGTCAGAAAACGGCACAGCAGAAAAGGGTATCTCTGTCCACATGCCCATCGGTATGTGGAACTTCATTAAAATGTCACAATCAGGACACTGCATTATACAACTTTCAATGTGGGTCTCACTTATATAATAACAGCGAAAACCCAGAAGTAGGTATTCTTACTTAGTTACTCCAATAGACATTTTTGCGTGATTTTCTGGGATGAAAACTAAAAAACCGGCGGAGAACTGTTCCAGGAACCAGCAGTTCAATCCAGAAATACAGTACAAAGCACAGAAGACCAAGTAACAAGAAGAAATATAGCATAGCATTGAATTGATAAGCAGTATAAGCAGTAATCGTCGGGATTACAATGGAGGTTATACTCATACATTACATAACAACAGTGTTGCTCGGACTTCCCACGCCCACATAGGACATTCGAGTGGGTGGCCGACACAGGCTAACTTAAGACACTCATGTCATGTGTACTACAATGTGTTTCTCAATCTCTAAAACCATGTCAGATTTTTATACTTCCTAACCTGAATACTCACTACAAAACAAACAGTTTCAGTAAAACTTGAACAAATATTACAGGTGTTAAGAAAAACCTTACAGTAGACCTATCAATTCGGGCGAGCAGGCAGGTTGGTTCCTGGCTGAGTTCAGTACGGGTCCGTTTTGTGTTCGGAAATCGTGTTCAAAACCCGGGAAGGCTCGGGCTGAATTTTGGGCCGGGTCAAATTCTGCCAAGTCTAACTTACAGGTATTATTTCGAAAGAGCAGCCACGAGCTTCTCCTTGAGATCCTCAGCCCCACCATTTGGAGCTCTGATGGAGAATGTATGGATGATCCTCTCATCGGTTGTGGAGACATCCGCCTCGGGAGCTATCACTTGGTGTTCTCTCAGTGTCCTGACAACTTTAGAAACCGGGTGAGCATCCAAAGGAAAGCTGACATGCACCACAGCATCATCCTGCCTTTCTTGGAAATCGATATCAGGGATAGGAAACTGCTGCGGTTTAGGGTTACCCGCCTGCTCCTTCTCGGCCTCAAGCATCCTGATCTTCGCTTGGAGATCGGTAATGTATGAAATCGCATCCCCAAGGAGCGAAGCTTTGTCCATTTTGGAAATATTTGGAACGACGGCTCTCAATGCATAGAACCGTTGGTTGAGCTTCTCACGTCTCTGTCTTTCCGCTTCAACATGGTTCAACGCTTCGATCCTCCCGTTTGCGGGTTTTCTTCCCCTCTTTCTCGGCTTAGAAGAGTCGCCTAACTCTGCCAAGAGCTCCTCGTGAACCTGGTCTAACGCGGGGTGGTGGTTATCCGAACTCAACCCCCCGAAATTGATCTCCGAAAACAACTTCTTCTCGCCATGATCTTTATGCTTAGGTCCAACATCACTCCCACCAATATGGGACTCAGCAGAAAACGACGCAGCATCTTCTTCCACTTTCGGAGCAAAACTTATGCTCATGGACCGCGGTTTAGACCCACCAAGACTAAGCTCACGCCCGAATATCTTAGGAAACGCCGCCCTAGCTTGATGCTGCACCACAGGATGAGACTCACCAAACACCCTCCTCACCATCTGCACTAAACTCTGCTCTTCAACAACCATTCTCACGGAACCCAACTCCAAAACCCCGGTTTTCACAGGCACAAACACGACCGTCTGAAACCTACCGCACCTCGCCAAATGTGCTCTCGATTGGTAGTGAGCTAAACAAGCATTTGCATCAGAAACCCATATCGGTCTCCCACTACTGAACGCTTTCGCAGGTCCCAAAGAAGAATCCAATGGAAACCAATAATACATTGAGGTCAAATACAACATTTCTACATCAGAAACTTTATCCAATGTTGCAGCAAAGTTATCCTCATCTGACCCCCCAAAACAAGCATGTAACCTCTCAAGAACCCTCTTTTTCACCCCATTCTTGTTGTCACCCTCAACACTCCCCTCATTTACTGCTGTCTTAGGGTCTCTACAATGCCCATCACCCCACATCAAAACTGACCTACCACTCTTTGAACTAGCAACCTGCCAAAAAATGGCATAATTCCAACTAGATCCATCAGCAATCTGACACAACCCTTGCTGCAGATTAAGGATTTCACCAGGGGGGGTAAATTCAGAGAGGGATTCATCACAAGCTGTTGACAGTAAAAATTTGCAGGCTTCAAAACCCACAACAGATTCCAACATAGCTCTATCCTCCTCCTTCAACACAAGATTTTCCCCCATTTTGAATGACCCGGAAAAAATCTCACACTAGAAATGTGATTTGATGATCTGGGTATCTCTAATTACATCACTAAACACAGATATTTGCAGGAGATCGATCTGGGTTATCTCTAGAACTTCAACAAAATCCAATCTTTTCAGAAGCAATTGAAAAGAGGGTTACCTGGGGAGAGAAATTGCAGAGACTTCAAATTCAGGACAGATTTTGGGAGCTCAGAGACGGATCTTGACTTGTTGCATTTGAAAGATCTGAGAATTAGGGTTAACCCAACTGTTCCAGTTTTAGTTATTGTAATTGCAATTTGGAACTCGTTTATTTCATTATTCTTATTTTTTCCCTCTTTTTTAGGCACGGGAGTCGAAAAACTTTCCTTTTTTCTTGTTAAAACTTTACTTTAGACGTGTTTGGTTGGTGCGGAAAAAGTATTACCGCCACGGGGCACAAGTGAATGGTGCCCTTTTTCTCAATCTCACTACAACTTGCTTTTTTTTTTTTTTTCTTTCTCTCTCTTTTGTTTTGAATGATTTTTTAGGGAATGGTAAATTTATTCTAAGATTTGCTCAATGAACTTATGTTCAATTTGTTGTAATGTTAATATACTGTATTAAGAGGGGTTAGAAGAATAATATACCGAACTTTTTTCTTGAACATTAATATATTGAATTTTGAGGGGTGTTGAATAATAATACTTCTTCTGTTTGGTTTTATTAGTCGTTCTTGGAAATTGTGCCAAAACTTTGACCGTTAATATTTTAATTTATACAATGATTCATCATATAAAATCGATGTCATTAGATTCGTAATAAAAAATACTATTAAAAAAGTATAATATTATATTTTTTGCAAAATATTTATATTGGAAATTATTGATTAAAAATTGGCACTGAAAACCGTAAATGACAGATAAAAAAGAACAGAGGGAGTATATTGGAAAATTGGAAAAAAATAATCCAAACTTTGGGGGTATTGGAAAAAAATAATCCGAACTTGCAACTTTGTTATGAATGAGCTTAACTTTAACCTCTATTATTTTTAGCATCCAACAACTAGTTAAACTCGTCCGAAAATTGACGTGGTGGTGGCAATATTACTCTTGAAGCATAATCTTAACTTTTTCTTGAGTTACAAAACGTTCCACGTATAGTATCGCCACCAACACGTTACTTTTTGAACGAGTTTAACTAGATGGTGGATGCTAAAAATAATTGAAGTTAAAGTTCAGCTCATCCATAATAAAGTTTTAAGTTCGGATTATTTTTTTCCAATACCCCCAAAGTTTGGATTATTTTTTTCCAATTTCCCTATATTTGAAACAATTTCAGTTGTAGGAGGCTTGGTGGTAGAAAAAACTAAAATCTTGACTAAACTAAAGTCATGACAGGAACTGCAAATGAGTTTTTGATTTATTTATTAAAAACGATGTCTCATTACTTCAAATTTGCCATAATCCAACCGTGCTATTTCTTTTAAAAATAAATATAATTTATTCTTATTTGTTTGGGCATGGTGACATGACATTAATTTAGGAATTTTCAAATAAAGTGCCAATATACAGTCTACCTTTATAACTCCCTTTGTCCCATATCTAAAGTTAATCTTTCTTTTTATGGTTGTTCCAAAATATTGTTTATCTAACTATTAATAATATTAAATCGGCTACGAGTCGTGTTAGATAAACTAATCCATCCAACTCAGAGTGCTTTTATTCCTGGCCGCTCGATTCATGATAATATCCTAGCTGCACATGAGATTATAAATAAGTTTCAAAATATGAAAGGGAAGAAAGGTTGGGTGGCCTTAAAATTAGATATGGAAAAGACCTATAATAGAATAGAATGGGGTTATCTGAAGGAGGTCTTACAAAAGATTGGCTTTCCCAATCAATGGATCATGTGGATTATGGAATGTGTGACTACGGTTTCCTATTCTCTTGTTGGTAATGGGGAAACGACAGGTTTCTTTTCTCCTTCTAGGGGTATCCGCCAAGGGGATTCTCTCTCCTCATACCTTTTTCTGCTTTGCGTGCAGGGTCTTATCTGTGATCTTTCTCGTGCCGCCTCTACACGTAGCAGTGGTATTGGCATTAAACTGTCTTCTAATGGGGGTAAAATTCCTTGTCTTTTCTTTGCAAATGATAGTCTATTGTTTTGTCGTGCTAAAATGGAAGACTGTCAACGATTACAGGTCATATTACATAAATTTTGTGCCAACTCTGGCCAGCTTGTTAATTTTCATAAATCGTCTATGATTTTTTCGAAAAATGTGTCTGCTCGTGACAAACGGATGGTGGCTGGTATTTTTGGGATAAACCGACACAATGCTATAGGAAAGTACTTGGGATGCCCTTTGTTTAAAGGGCGACCTTCCAAAGAAACATTTGCTTATTTAGTCGATAACACTCAAGCAAAATTGCAACCCTGGAAGGCTAAGTATGTTTCGAAGGCAGGGCGGGTTGCGCTAATCCAGTCTCACATGGAATCTATCCCGTCCCATGTCCTACAATGTTTTAGAATTCCAACAAGTACTGCAAATCAGATTGATTCTGTTAGTAGATCTTTTTTTTGGAAAGATCTCAATACAAGGAAAGGCTTACCTATGGTAGCCTGGGATAAGGTTTGCCGGCCTAAAGCCTTGGGTGGGTTGGGGCTCAGGAAGATGGAGGCGGTGAATACTGCTTTTCTTTGTAAATTACTATGGAAAGTATTGTTTGGTAAGGGGCTTTGGGTGGAACAGATTCGTGCTAAATATGTTCGAAACAGTAATAGTTTTGATATTCAGCCAAAAATTACAGACTCTTGGGCTTGGAAATCAATTTTAAAAATTAGACATATCTTTGCAAAGGGCCTTCGGTGGCAGGTTGGTAATGGTGAAAAAATAAAATTTTGGTTGAATAATTGGTGTGGTCAAGCTAGCCTTGTTGGTAAAGTGTATGGATCTTATTTTTCCCAGGTTGACACCGCTCTGCGTGTTGCTGATTTTATTAAGGAAGATAGAACGTGGGACATTGATTTGCTTTCTTCTATGCTCCCACCGGAGGTGATTGCTTCTATCCTCTCAATTCCTCTGTCTCATAATCAGTTGGAGGACTCTCTTTGCTGGGGTTTGACCAGTTATGGGGAATTCTCAACGAAATCAGCGACATGGTTAGCCCATGATGGAGTTGATTTTGACCAAGTTTGGGCATTTAAGTGGATATGGAAGTTGAATATCCAGCCTAAATTGAAGGTTTTTATGTGGCAAATGTTTCAGGATGCATTGCCTGTTAGAGCACACCTTGCTTATCATGGTATGAATGTTCTTCCGCTGTGCCCTTTGTGTAGCTCATCATCTGAAAATGAGGATCACCTGTTCTTGCACTGTGATTATGCGGATGATGTTTGGCAATTAGCTAAGCAACATGGGTGGGTTCAAAACACCCCAGAGCAAACTGATAGGCTTGAAGACTTTATCAATAGATGTAAGGGTTGTTCAGTACGGTCTGTTGATAGAATAGTTGCTTTGTTGTGGAGTATTTGGAAAACAAGGAATATGGTGGAGTTTAGTCAGAAGAATATACCACCGGGCAGTACGCTATTACGAGCAAAGCATGCCTCTGCTGAATGGCGAATTAGAGAGCGGTTGGCTGAATCCTTGGGGGGCTGGAATCCTGTTCCCCCTCTAACATGCTGACTTCGAAATGGATCTCGTGGGCTCCTCCTCCTGAGGGTGTGTATAAAATTAACACTGATGGAGCAAGGACCTCAAACAAAGCTGGGGGAGGTTTTATCATTAGGGATACTCAGGGCAAGGTGGTTCGAGTGGCGTCTTTCAATTTGAGGACTTCTTCAGTGTTGAACGCTGAAGCCATAGCCATGCGTAACGGGATTAGAGCTGCGGTGTCTAGTGGCATTAGACGTATCATTTTGGAGGGTGATAATCTGGTTCTCATTAATGTTGTCAGAGGTGTGTTCAAAGCTCCTTGGGAGATTGCTAAAGTAGTCCAAGATATTCAAGAATTCATGACGATGTGTGAAGAGGTGGTGGTACATTATATTTTTCGTGAAGGGAATCTAGCGGCTGATTGGTTAGCCAAATTTGGCATTAGTTTAAATTCTTCTTGTTGTTTCGATTATAGTTTTCATAGAGATCTATCCTTGATTGTAAGAAAGGACGCGTTTGGGAGATCCCTTGAGAGAAGGGCTTCCTAGCGTTTGTTGGTTTACCCTTTGTTTAATAAAAAAAAAAAAAAAAAAAAAAAAAAAAACTTTCTTCTATCTCTTCTAAAATCAACCCAAAATAGTACATACATGATGTTTCCTTCAAAATTTTCATTACCCAGAAGTAAACCTAATCACTAGGCCGGGGACCCTACCCGACTAGGCGACCTGATAAATAAGCACAACATATAAATTTTTGTTTAAAAAACTAACTGTAAAATTTGATGTTTGTAATAACTTTAAATTCGATCTTGATGTTCAATTTTTTGAATTTGGATTTTTATCAGTCGATATGTGCATTGAAAATTTAAAAATGTAAAGATTCCTTGCCAATGAAATCGGACAAAAAGGATAAATATCTGATTTTAGATTTTAGGATCAGTTGATCAGATGATCCCACGCCCGACCCGTAAGATCAAAGTAAGGGAACAAGTCAAGCTAGAA
The DNA here is from genome assembly GCA_029582165.1 of Portulaca oleracea. NCBI lineage: Eukaryota > Viridiplantae > Streptophyta > Magnoliopsida > Caryophyllales > Portulacaceae > Portulaca > Portulaca oleracea. Next base: position 65,584,488 of record CM055868.1, on the reverse strand, counting down.
GGGGCTATAAATATGGGATGGAGGGAGTTTATTTATGAATACATAAGGATTCAATGCAAGGTACAGATGCATTTTTATTTCCAAAATTCAAATGTAAACGAAAACAAGATTACAAGATCGAAGTCATTATTATTCTGAGCAAGGGCAAATCAAACCCTAAACCCTAAACCTTAATTAACCGATCTTGGGAGTCGAATCCACCTTTCCCTCTTCATCAACGAAGATCCGAACACGATTGGTTCGGAAGTCCATGGTTATGAAAGAACCTTTGGGCAAGATGCTAACATCCAACGCAGGGTTCTCTTCCTCAATCTTCTTTTTTGCCTCTTCCCCGTCTATTCCCACCAATTCTGGCCATTCTTTCTTCTCTGTAAAATTGACATTCATTAATATATGAAGAGTGAAATGAACATTTTAATTATTGAAATTATAAAATTGACACATAAAAGGGACAAAAAAAGTTAGATATTTGACAAGTATTTAAGGACGAAGTCAGTATTATTAAGTTAAATGTTAAAAAATTATCAGTTCAGCAAAAAACTTCAAGCAATAATATGAAGACCGGCCGAGAAATAAATACTCCCTATGTCTCAAAATTATCTTTGATTATAAAATTTGACCGTTAATTTATCAAGTTATACATTACATTGTTGAACACTTTTACTTAAAGAACATCACAAGTCTTACTGAGATACAACAACAAAAATAATGATCAAAGTATTATACTGAAGACTGTAAGAAGAGTAAAGAATTTTTTGCTTGTTTTTTTGGGTGACTGAGATAGTATATTTCTTACCTACTGGTGCAGGGCAAGCCACCTGATCCTTCTCCATTTCTCTACCTCGAGTGTTTCTGTTTCCTCCCTCTTTTATGCTTCTATTGATGTTTGATATATATGCCTAAAGTAAAGAGGTGTCTATTTATAGCTCTTGCTTGCTTTTAATTTTACATTATTATTGTATCAAGTATAAATTAACCATGGCATCTAGGTTACGTTGAAACTTAAAACCCTGAAAAAAAATATTCGATATGTTTTGCGATAATATTTTTAATCATTTTGGACGTTCCTATTAAGGTTCTGTTCTTTTATGGGCTGGTTGCGGTGTTATACCTCACCGCAACTTGCTATATTCCACCACAATTCACTACAAATACAATCCAACACAATCTACCATAATCTACCATAATCCACCACAATCTACTTTTTTTAATTTAATTTATTTTTTTATTAAAAGTTAAATTTTCCACAACCCATCACAATTTCACATTTTTCAACACATTTACAATTATTAAAACCAAAACTCTCCACAATCCATCACAACTTTTCCCAATCTACCACAATTCCACCATACCGCACCGTGCCACAACTGTATAAAAGAACAAGCCTTAAGTTTGTTTTAGAATATTATAAAGATGTCACGATGAAGTTAAAATTGATTAATTAAATTGTCATGTTTGATTAATTAAATTGCCATGTGAGAAAATATGTCGGCAAATTGCCAGGCGGGAATAAATTTTGCATGATTCTATCAAGTTGTTGCATGGACTACGTTGCCAAGGGGGAATCTATGCTCGCAATTTCTTTTTGTTTTACTTTTTGAAATGAAGATGCTCCACTAGATATTCATTTTATTTATGGACATGTACAATATTCGAAAATGATATGAATTATATAATTATAATATCATATATAAATTGTAAAATTATATTTTTATTTATTATTTTTTATATTTTAAGATAACATTTAAAATAAATTTGATGAACCTGCACATTGACGCAACCTACACATCCAAGCTTATTATAATTGATAATTAATACGAATTATTAAAAAAATAATGTTGAAAATCATAAGAAATATCAATTTAGTGAAAGGTAAGACACATAAAAGTATTAGCTTCTGTTTTCTCAACTCTTGATTGATATAGCGGTTACTTGAGCATTTCATAAATGGGTGATGACATGGGTCTTCTTCCAAGACATCAACAACAATAGCAACAACCTCCCACGAGAAATACGTATAAGTGTGATCTGGGGGTCTAAATATAGGCAGTCTTCCCCCAAAAATTAGTCACCAAAAAGATCCAAAAGGAAAATCTTTGAAAATCTACTTAAAAAAACAAGAAAGTTGCGATAGTATATAGAGATGCACTTGAGGAAGGGCTAAACGTTCCTGTACTCTTCCCCCCAGCCATCAAATGTCTTATGTTTCATCAAAGTTAATATATATTGCGTACAATTTCTTGTATTAATTTTTTAATAATTAGTATTAATTATCAATTATATGAAGTTCAACGTTCGTGGGTTACGCTGATGAATATTAATGCATTCTAACCGGATCAATCTCATTTGATGTACATATTTTAGGCATTCTTTTTAGATAAATTAATAAATACATGGTGTTACAGTTATAGAGTTCAACTATATTACTATTTTTCAATTTAATATATAATAATATTTAATCTATGTTAAAAAAGTGTCTTACACCAAGACTTAAAATACATTTTTCTATAAAAAAAAGGACTTAAAATACATTTTTATTCTGCAAATAAAATAGTAAAACTAGAAAATATTCATAATCATGAAAGGCATTAATTCATTTCTCATGCAGTAATCAACCGACCACGGGAGTCTGAGCCACCTTGCCATTGCGGTCGACAAAGATCCGGACCCGATTGAATCGCAAGTCATAGGTAATCGGAGAACCCTCCGGCAAGACGATGACCTCCAACGTAGAATTCTCTTCTTGGATCGTCTTTTTCGCTTCTTCCCCATCCTTTCCTACCAATTCTGGCCACTCCTTTCCTATATCATATCGTAATCAAAATTTATGAGTTGTCTTGAACTAAAAATGATAAGCATATTAAATTAAGATGTTTTATTAATTATTTTAATCTGTTGATTATCACTTGATAGCAAGTTGAAAAGTATCCATATTTAATTAAAGAAAATTGAATAATAATGCGTACTTAATTAAGGTCATTAGTTAATCCATACGTCCTTCAAAATACATCACAATTATTCCCACTTTGCCTCCATTAATTAGATTGTGGTAAGCGACCATTGGCGCATGTACACACATATATATAAGAAGGATAATCATACATTTAAAAATTCAAAGTAAGAATTATTGTAATCAATTGGTGACAAAGTAGGGATTATTGAATGTAAATTTCTAAATAGAGATTATTATCCAATGACCCTATGGTAGGGACTATCATAATCCAATTTTTCTGTAATTAATATTATTGAATACTTTTTTCATCTATCATTGATAATTAGCAAATTGAAATTAGGTAGACTATATATATGTGAGATAGGGATGTAATGGTAACTAGAAATTAAACTTGTTAATTACCTTGGTCTGGATTAATAATCACCTTAGGTGTCTCCATCTCTAATATGCTGTTCTCTTTCTCTTGGTTCTCTTTATCTTGGTGTATTTCTGTGTCTTCCATAAGGAATCAAGGGTGACAATATATATATAGGACTAATAAACAAAATATCTTCTTACTTTGTGGCCAATATTCTTCTTTATGTTAAAATATAATTATAAAGATTTGATGTTAACTTTTAGTTACTTCATATTCTTTTCATGGGAGAAAATATCTTGGTACTATAGCTCATCCAATTTAATTTTATATTGAGGGTGAAAGTAAAGTTTGTCCTTGGCATGATCTATTAATTAATTTCTAGCAAAACAACTTCTTTGGCTTTGTATTTTTTTTATGTTAATATGTGAAAATCATAGGAATATTATGTTGTGAATGAGCTTGATCGATTGGCTAGTTGGTCAAGGAATGTTTGGTAAACAATTTTATTTATAAATTGAGAAAAATGGCTTGTTAAAAAGTTTGATCAAGTTAAATAAGCTAAATAGATATTTGGTATACAACGAATTTACTTGGCTGATTGAGTCCAATACATTAATTTTCAAGCATATTGAATTGATGATTCGTAGAAATTTATTTAACCCAAAATAAAATTCTGATCCTATTGGAAAATATTTATCCCATATTCGACCTTTAAAAACACAGAGTATTATTACTACCTCTGTTTTTATTTATCTGTCGCTTAGGAAATCGTGTTAAAAACTTTGACCGTTAATATCTTAATTTGTATAATGATTCATCATACAAAATTAATGTCATTATATTCGTAATGAAAAATACTATTTCAAAATTATAATATTATATTTTTTATAAAAATTTTACATTAGAAATTATTGATTAAAAATTGACACTGAAAACTGTAAATGATAGATAAAAAAGAACGGAAGGAGTAGTTTATTCCCTCCGTTTCATATTAATTAACATAATTTCGACTTTCACGGTTTCCAATGTCAATTTTTGATTGATAATTTTTTACATAATATGCTATTAACAATTGCAATATTATACTTATATGATAGTATTTTTCGTTACAAATCTAATGATAATAATTTTACATAACAACTCATTATTATATACGTTTAATTAGAAATTTGTGTTCAAAATTTTTAGAATTTGATTTCAACGACAATTAATACGAAATGAATTTCGTATATCAAAACATACTCTTGCAAAAAGAGGCCGGTGTCAAATTATCTGACTAAAATTAACATTAAAATGGTATATGAATTAGCAGTACATAACAACTACGTACAGATACAAACCAGACTGACGAGTAATTAATTAGCTTAAGGCATTTGTAGGTAATTAGGGACTTAATTAGCCGACGGTAGGTATCTTAACAACGAGGTTATCTGCGTTAACAAACACCCAAACCCGATCACAACGGTAATCAAAGGTGGTCGGAGAGCCGTCAGGCAGGATTACGGCTCGCACGTGTGGGTTTTGCTGCTGTATCTTTCCGACGGCTTCTTGTCCACTCGCTCCCACCAGCTCTGGCCAAGCCTTCTTCCCTGCAATTGTATTTTTCTTAAGCGCAAAATGGTAAATATCTTAACGTAAAATGATTAATTATTTTATGTTTTATTTAAATCATTTATAAAGTTAAATGTAAATATGTTCGAATCATTATAAAAGTATGTTTCATTACTTTGATGATTATTACAACTTATAAATAATATAAAAGTAATTATTTATTCATTTTTTCATAAATATAAAATTAGCATAAAATGTGCATTTTCTACTATAATTGATAAAATTATGATATTATTTATATTTTTTGACTTATTTTGTAAGTATTATACTTTTATATTTGATAAATATACATAATTATTAAATCGCATAATTTTTCATATAAAAAGTAAAAAGCTAACGTATTTGTTGGGTATGATTTATATATAGTATATATTATGTAATTAATTTATTTAGGCATTAATCAGGAAATTACTTACCTGGAGTCCATGATATTTCTCTCCTTGTGTTTTGTATGTAGGGCTTAATTAGTTTGAGGGTTCAAATAATCAAGCTAAGTGCTTGCATGTATATATAAGATATTAACAAGCATTTTGGCTTTTATTATATTCTATCCTTAGTTTATTGTTATCTTTTTAGAAGGAATTTGTGTGTCTCTAGTTGCACTTTTTTTTTATTTAAATTAATGTGTACTATAATTAGAGGTGTTTTAGCAAAGAATCTATTCAATTCTTCTCATGTCAAATTATTAATTAAACTAGGCCTTTTTTTTCAAAGTAGTCAATGGGAGAGCAATTTCTTGGTTAAAGGTTTTTCCTACTTTTCTTTTTGTTTGTTTACGCTCAATAAACTTTGCTTTAAGATCAGGTTTATCAACATCGTCTATATATATTTAGATTCTGTTGAAACTCGTGTAAGCAGAATTATATTCAAATTTTGTTGTATTTTCAATTCTCACTATCTTCCTCGTTGTACACAACTAGTAATACGATAATTTCAAACAATTTGTGTAAGTCTTAGGACTATCCATGAAAAAGTATGCCTAATATATGAAGAAGTATCCTCCGGCAATATGAGAAACTGTCCGAGCAAGTAGTCAACTTAAAGAAATTGATCGGAAGCCTCTTTTAGTCGAAATGTGAGCGATAGTATGCAAGAAATGCTCCAAGGGAGTCTGGGTTTAAAGGTTGTAGAGGCACCACAACGAAATCTCTGCCTTCCCACTGTCCTGGGAAGATCAAAGGAGACCACTTTCTAAGCAGTAATCGACAGAGTCTGGAAGAAGCTGACGGCTTGGAAAGAACGCACGCTGTTAAGAGCCGGAAGAGAGATCCCGATCAAAGCAGTAATACAAGCAATTCCAAGCTACATGATGCAATGCTTCGAAATCTCAAAAATCTGTGATAAGTGTGTTTTATATATATGTAATCTTGGATTATTTAGAGTCAATTTGAGTGATTATTGATATGAATGTATTATTTTTATACTCGAATTCTCTATTTTATGCTTGGTTAGAGTTTGATATAGTTTTGTAGGAAATTGGTGTTGAATTGAAGAAATCAAGCTTAAAATCAAGAAATCAAGCTTAAAATCAAGTATATAGAATCCAAGAGGATCACAATTGAAGAATAAATCCACCCCAAGGCCCAAATATTGGCCCAAGAAGACGTTGGAGCCCGACTGGCATCAACACGGGTGCCAAAACACCCAAAACGACCCGTTTCAGCTTCCAGAAGGTCAAAAATCCATCCCCAGTGAGCAACGGGGTCCGTGTCAGGTCAACACGACCCGTGTTGACCTTGACACGACCCGTGTTGACCTGGAACGATCTGTGTTGCTTTATGCTTCACTTTCGGCGCTTGCAAGTGGGTTTTTGCTTTCTATCATGGTGTCTTTCGGCTGTCTTTGGGAGCAATAATGACTCCACAATCCTCCATTGCTGTCACCTAACCATTATTGATCCCCTTTATAATGATCAATGCATCCATCAATTAAGGGGAGAGGATTTGGAGATCAAGATAGAAGATTGAAGCAAAGATTCAAGTTTGGAGGAGCAAAAGTCCTTCATAGTTCATTCCTTGCAAGATTGTTCTGCGTTTGGTTTATTTCTCATTCTCTCATATATTCTTATATGCTTATTAGAATAGATTTTGATATGTATTGTGTTTTGAACATGATTAGTGAGTAGTTTCCCTTTAGTTTAGGGGATAAACCCTTATTAGTTTCTCTTATGGATTGAGTTTTATTGGATTGAACAAGTTTGTTAATCTAGTTTGAATACATTTTATTTAACCTTTGATTATGTATGTCATTGTTTTTGACTGGCCATCAAGAATATGGAATTAGATTGTTGAGTGAAGTACTGAAAGGAGAAATTCGATAATCGGAACCCTTAGGATTAAACTAGTTATGAAGTGAACTAGACATAGAAGACTTTGTAATTAGGGGTCATTGGATAATTTGATCTTCAACTTAGTTAAAATTGAAATAACCACGACAGTAGGTGATCAATTTTTGCTAACGATCTGTTTCAGTGCCAAAAGCTCGCTACGGATTAATTTATGCAATTATCGACCCTAAAATGTACCAAATTAGTGACATACATGTTCAATCCACTTGTTTGATTCATAGAGTTACTTAGGTTTTATCCCCTGAACGTCTTTTTCTTATTGATAAATCCAAGTAAATTGTGTGTATATTTATTTGTTAATCTTTAATAGTGAACATAAATAGAATTAGATTATTCCAAACAAGAAACCCGATCGACTTAGCAATCAACTAGGAGGCTAGTTCAGTGCGTTGAAAGGAAAAGTCCCTGTGGAAATCGACCTTGATACTAGCTACACGAACACCCGTGCACTTGCGGCCTATCAACCTGCTGTGATGAAATTGAGAAGCTATGCCGACAATTCTGGTGGGGCTTGAAAGATGAGGGCAGAACCATGGCCTGGATAGTGTGGGAAAGAATGTGCAGTGCAAAAAAGAATGGAGGGTTGGGATTTAGGCGAATGTAGAGTTTCAATCAGGCATTACTAGCAAAACAAGGATGGAAACTAGTCACCAATCCACACACACCGGCGTCAAGGGTTATGAAGGCCATATATTATTCCAGAACAAGCTTTTGGGAAGCAAAATCAGGGCATCAATCGAGTTTTGCATGGAGGAGCATATGAAAGGCGAGATTCCTGGTGAAAGAGGGGGCAATATGGAATGTGGGGAATGGGACGTCAATCAGAATCTGGGGGGATAAATGGCTCCCGAAATGCCCCCATCTGGTTAACACACCACCAACGGTGCTAGATCGGAATGCGACAGTGAGTGAGCTTGAGCTAATAGATCACGAAACCAGAAGCTGGAAAGTGTTGTTAATTTGCCAAATCTTCACAAGCGAGCAAGCAAGTGAAATCACACAAATCCCACTTAGCAGCTTCAATGACTAGGATAACCTCAGATGGACTCATTTAAAGAGTGGAAAGTTTGAAGTAAAAAACGCATATCATCTAGCCCAACAGCTGACAGGGAGCAGACACACAGCAACATAACCTAAAACCTCTACGGATTCGGATGGCAGATGGATATGGTTGTGGAAGGGCAAAGCGTTACCCCGGACACTGGACCTGGCACGGAGAGCAACTCATGAAGGGCTTCCCACTCGGGAGAATCTATAAAAGAGGGGGGCAAGGGTAGATGCGAGATGTCCAATGTGTGCTAAAGACTAAGAAACGATCACACACCTATTTTTAGACTGCCCAATAGCGGCAGAGATCTGGGCAAAATGTCCACTGCGGTACGAGACTCAAAGCAGAACAACAAGGAACTTCAACGATCGATTGGTGTCATGAAAAGTACAAAGAAGTGGAGGAGGATGTGTGGGGGCTCTTTATGCATACCATTTGGCTCAATATAAAGATCCTCGCATATTTCAATATGCCCAAAACAAAAATCCTCGCGGATTTCAAGAGGGCCCAACACAGAAATTCATGCAGATTTTAGGCTGGCACGAGACTGAAATCCTCGCGGATTTCCAGTTGGCCCAAGACAAAATCCTTGCGGATTTCAAGCGGGCCCGAGACACAAATCCTCGCGGATTTCCATTTGGCCCATGACAAGAATCCTCGTGGATTTTCATTTGGCCCAAGACAAGAATCCTCGCGGATTTAAATATGACCTAAGACAAAAATCCTCGTGGATTTCAAGAGGGCCCATCACAGAAATACGTGCAAATTTCCATCTGGCTCAAAGACAGAAATCCTCGCGGATTTCCAGTTGGCTTGAAGCGAGAAACCTCGCGAATTTCATCGAACCGGCGATGAAATAACTACTGTCAACCGCCAGTCACTTGGTAATCGTCAGTAAAAAACCGCCCAAACCCACTTCAAAAATCCTCACGGATTTCTAGTAAAAAACCGCCAATCTAACCAACTGTTAAGCAACTGCCGCCAATCACCAGTCCCTCGGTAACCACCGGTCAAAAATCGCCCAAACCCACTTCGGAAATCCACGCAGATTTCATGTGAAGTGGAGGCTTTTGAAATTGAAAATCAATTGTCTCAAGGTGGCTATAAAAGGGAAGTTCGAGATCATTTTTTGAAGAGGATTTTCTGGACTATAAGGTGACACTCACACCTCACACTTAAGGAAAAACGCCATTTTAGGAGGCTGAAATCCCCGCATTTTTTGTGACTCCTAGGGTCTCAGGTCCTCGCAGATTTGCAACTTTTGGGTTCGATTAAAGCTTGAAATGCTTGTGCAATCGGTTCGGGTGTGTTCACTGTCAAGAAATCCTCACGGATTTCTGTTCAGTAGGCACACTTGAGGCACTTCGTGAGTCACCCGGTGGGCTGCCTTAGGTCAGACAGTGGCCTAACCTAGCCCCACCGCCATCGGATCCTCGCGGATCTTGTCCCAGTTGGCTTGATTTAAGCATGTTTAGGCCTATCATGGGCAGTCCATTGCCTAGAGTTGAGGCCCAGGTTGTCCTGGACCAGAGATCCTCGCAGATTTCTGTCTGGGAAGCTCGCGCCGACTTTGGGCCGAGTCGTCATGTTGAAATCACCAAAAAGAAGACATGTTCGAGATTTAAATTTAGTAAAATTAGACATTCTTAATAACGTGAAATAATAAAAATCAGCAAAACTAATATTCGTGCATAAAATAATAAAAAATACACCCTAGAAAACATAAGCAACCCAACGTCGACTCGACACTTCGTGGGGGACCGTGCCCTTTGTGCAGCGGGCCCTACATATACATATTTTAGACAATATTCTTTTTATATAAATTTTAAAAAATAATAAATATGTGACATTACCGTTATAGAGTTCAAATATATTAGTATTTTTTCAATTTAATTGTTCGATTCGCAGTTTAGGGGTGTTTTTAGGAATGAAAATATTCCTAAGGGTTGTCGTATCCGCAGGGATGGGTTTTTAGGTCATTAGGAAATTGGTTTGTGAAAGGTAACATTTTCAAATGCAGAAAGCAGTAAATAATTTAAAGGGAAGCAAATTAAACTAATCTAAGTTGAAAAGCAATAAAAGCTAAAGCAATAAAAGAAAGCATTGAATCAAAAGATGAACTAAAATAACTTTAACAGAAAATAAATCTAAACTAAGAAAGCATTTAAAAGCAAGAAATAAGAAAGCAATAAACTAAATTCTAACAACGAAATTGGGAACGAAAAATCATACCTTTGATGAACTAAACTTCAGTTGTACTTCACTTTGAATAAACTAAAAAGTTGTGAATTGGATTACTAAGACTCCCCAGATCCTCACCGTTAAGGAGAATTTGTGAACTCTTAATCCTCCTCCTCACTAAATTGTGTTTGGTTGTTTTGAGACTAAACTAATAAAAACTTTTAGGAAAACTTTAACTTAAACAAAATTTAAAACTAAAGAAACTTTAATTAAACTCAATATTAAACTGACTTAATCTTAACAGAATCATTCTACTAATGAAACACTACTAATATTGATATAACCCTAATATTGAAATAACCCTAATAAAACTAAACATTAAACTAGTTAATAAATTCACCCTAATACTAAACTTACCCAGTAACATTCTAGTATTAAAACAACCTTAATAAAACTGAATATCAGCTAACTAAAAATCTAACCCTGACTTATTAAGATACTAAAACAAGCAAAAACAACAATCTAACCCTAACTCTAACTATTGACCGAAGCAAATGAGAAAGAAAGGAGAAGAAGAGATCAAATAAAAGAAGAACAAGAGAGAAAGAAGAAGAAAGGACGAGGAAGAAAACAAAACAAACTAACAACAGGACAATTTCCAAATCAACATGCAAAATCGAAACACAAGACCCAAATGCATTAAACTCAAATGTATATCAATACCCAGAACAATTAACAACAGAATTCAACTACACTTTATCACTCAAATTTAACCAGAAATTCGAAGAATAACTCGAACAAAAGAACATCTAAACCAAACTCAGAATCAAAAATTCAAATATTCAAGACAAAAATCCCATAATTCGACTACTACAATGAAAAACAGAATTTAGAACTTTAAATAACCTAAATCTAACATAAACATCCCAAAATTCGAAAACTTCAAATATTCAAAATAAATTCTGGAAATGAACTTTGAAAACCTAAAATAAGCCTAAAACGAACCCTAGATCTCGATTGGGTTGTCACCCCCCAATTCCGACCTTCGGTTCTTCGATTAATGCCATCTGCTTCCTCCCTTCTTCTTCTTTTATACTTGAATTCGGAGTTCTCCTTCTTCTCATCTTCGACCACCGAATCTGCAAGAGAAGATAAATTGAATGAGAAATTGAGAAAATAAGAGATTTAAAGAGAAATTGAGATGAGATTAGAAGACTAAAGATTTTGGTTGCAAATGGATGTCGGGCGCAAGTTGCTTGGCTGGGAATCCGAGAAGAAGAAGAAGAAGGGTGAATGATGATGATGAAGGTGGATAGTGGTGTCGGTGCAACTGGGCGAAAAAGAAGAGAAAGAAGAGCAGAGAGATTGAGACGGGGAAGAAGAAAAGAGAAAGAAAGAAAGAGAAAGGGGAAAAGGGAAAGCAAAAAGGGCGAAAGAGAAAGGAGATGTAGACTGGGAAGAAGAAGAAAGGAAGAAGAAAGGGAGTAAGAATCCGACGAAATGAGAGAGAAGGGGAAAGGATGAGAGAGAAAGGGAATGAGGGAAAAATGAAACGGGGATTAGGGTTTGGGAGGGTTTAATTCGGCTGGGGAAATGAAGGGGTAAACGGGTCGGGTAAGCGGGTAGGCGGGTAGTAGGGTTTGGGTACGGGTTAGAGGGTTAAGCTTGGGCTGTGGGTAGCGTCTGGGCCTGGGAAGCTGGGCCGAGTGAAAGAGAAAGAGGGAGAGTTGGATTTGGGTCGAAGAGGGAGAGAAGGGGTAGAATGTGGGCCGGGGTAGATGGGCTGGGTCTGGTTTAGAATTAGGTTTTCATTTTATTTAATTTATTTTCTAATTTTATTTATTTTATTAATTTGATTTATATTTAACAAAAATAGTAAAATTATATAAAATCTAATAATATTGCAAAATACATAAAAACATAATAAAATTCCTAAATTAATTATTAAAGGCCAGCAAAACTCCTTATAAAAGATATTAATTCGGCTCGAAACGAGACCGAACATTAATATATAACACAACGAGAAGAATATGTTTGAGCAACAAATTTAGAATAGTTTGAGCAAAAAAAAATTATTATTGCATTAATTTAAAATAGGGCAACTAAATAATTTTGTGGTTAAATACACATGTGGCAACAAAACTTTTTTTTTTGGTTGAAATTGATATACATATGGTGACAATTAAAGAAAAATGGTTGCCTAAGGTTACTAAGGCAACAAAAAAATTTTGTTGCCCATCACAACTACATTGTGCTACAATTATTAATAATTTTTAGCGCGTACTTTGTGCTTCGAGGATAAAACTACCAAATCGTGACAAATTTTTTTTGTAGCCCCATGTTAAAAGGCAATAAATAAGACAACAAATTTTTTGGTTGCCCAAAATAATTTTCTTGTTGTGTAATAATGTATAATCTATGTTAAAAAGTGTCTTACACCAAGACTTTTCTCATTTTTGTAAATATATACATGGTAATAAATATATCTTAATTATAGTTTTAGTTTAAGTCATTCACAGCCACATACGTAGTATTACATAATTGGAGTTTGAATTATTGTTTATAATTGTTTGGATAATTTTTTTCCCCACATGGTAAAAAAAGGTTAAAAAACAACCTTCTCAGGGTATCCTTCTATTAATGCATCTAGCTGAGATATGAGCGAATACAATAGTAAAGAAAGAGGGGGAGAGGTTGGAATTCCATAAGTTTATAACAGGATAATTTTGGTAGTGGTTAGTCATCCAACCTGATGCGTAGTTTGCTTCACGGATAATGAAATGATTACATATAATGATATACTTTTAATGCCTTAATCCAATATAGCTAGCTAGCTATATTGGAACACATTTTTATTTTGCAAATAAAATAGTAAAACAAGAAAATATTCATAATCAAAGGCATCAATTCAATTCCCATGCCGTGATTAACCGATCACGGGAGTCCGAACCACCTTGCCATTGCCGTCGACAAAGATGCGGACGCGATTGAATCGCAAGTCTAAGGTCACCGGAGAACCGTCAAGCAAGACGATGACGTCCAACTCAGGATTCTCTTCTTGGATCGTCTTTTTCGCTTCTTCCCCGTCCTTTCCTACCAATTCTGGCCACTCCTTTCCTATATCATATAGTAATCAAAATTTATGAGTTGTCTTTAATAGAAAATGACAAGCATATTAAATTAAGATGGTTATTAATCATTTTGTTGATTATGGCTTCTGTGATAGCCAATTGAAAAGTATCCATATTTAATTAAGAAAAATTAGGATTAAATTATAATAAACACCTACTTAAGGTCATTAGTTAATCCCTCCTTCAAAATACACCACAATTTTTCCCACTTTGCCGCCATTAGATTGTGGTAAGCGACCATTTGTATACACACACACACACACAATATATATATATATATATATATATATATATACACTAAAAAATTCAAAGTAGAAATTATTGTAATCTATTGGTTGCAAAGTAGGGATTATTGAATGTAAATTTCTAAATAGAAATTATTATTTAATGAATATATTGTAGGGATTAATGCAATCCAATTTTTCTTTAATTAATACCATTGAAAAAAAAATCATCTATCATTGATAATTAGCAAATAAAAATATGAGTATATATGTGAGATAAGGATGCAATGGTAGCTAGAAATTAAACTTGTTAATTACCTTGTGGAATAACCACCTCAGGTGTCTCCATCTCTAATATGCTCTTCTCTTTCTCTTGGTTCTCTTTATATATCTTGGTGTATTTCAGTGTTTTCCACAATGAAGGATGGGTGACTATATATATATATATATAGGAATAATAAACAAAATATCTTCTTGCTTTGTAGCCAATATTATTCTTTATGTTAAAATATAATTATAGAGATTTTGATGTTAACTTTTACTCCCTCCGGTCTTTTTATATTTGTCATTTACGTTTTCAGTGTCAATCTTTATATTCTTAATATAAAATTTTTAAAGAAAAATATAATATCATAATTTTTTAATAATATTTTTCATCACAATCTAATGATATCAATTTTGTATGATGAATCATTATATAAATTAAAATATTAACGATCAAATTTTTTAACACAATCTCCTAGACGATTGATAAATAAAAACGAAGGTAGTAGTTACTTTATATTTTTCATGGGAAAATATCTTGGTACTAGAGCTCATCCAATTTAATAATATGATATTGAGAGTGAAATTAAAGTTTGTCCTTGGCATCTATTACTAACAAAACTTCTTTGGTTTTGTATTTCTTTGTATTGTAAAGGCTCACACTATTTATGTTAATATGTGAAACTCATAGCAAGGTTATTGTGAATGAGCTCTCAATACATTGAGGATATTGACTATAAATTTACTTAACGCCTAAACCCTAAATCCTAAACAATTTATATTAAATATGACTTATTGAAAAAGATAATTTATTGAAAAATTTGATCAAGTCAAATAAGTTAAATAGATATTTGATAAATAACCAATTTACTTGGTTAATTGAGTCCAATACATTAATTTTCAAGCACAAAGTATTATATATTAATCTATATCAAAACAAAAAGAGGTGTCTAATTATCTGACTAAAATTAATGTTATGTTATATGAATTAGCAGTACATTACAAGTAGGTACAGATACAAACCAGAGTGATGAGTAATTAATTAGCTTAAGTAAAGCATTTGTAGGTAATTAGGGGCTTAATTAGCCGACGGTAGGTATCTTAACAACGACATTATCTGTATTAACAAACACCCAAACCCGATCACAACGGTAATCAAAGGTGGTCGGAGAGCCGTCAGGCAGGATTACGGCTCGCACGTGTGGGTTTTGCTGCTGTATTTTTCCAACTGCTTCTTGTCCACTCGCTCCCACCAGCTCTGGCCAAGCCTTCTTCCCTACAATTTCATTTTTTTTTTCTTTTGGGGTTAATTAAAACTAATGAAAGTAATATGCAAAGGACAATGCGTCTTGCATTAAATATCTTGAATTGTCCATAATTTATATTTTTTGTAACTTTTATTGATATTTTCAGTACGTATTAGTTAACATTTACTAGGTAAGTCAATAAATAGAACTAATAGCCTTATTTTATCAAACATACTGGATAATACATATTTTATGTATAATTTTTTATTTATGAAAAAATATAAATAAATAGTTTTATATAATTTATAAGTCATAATAATTCTTAAAGTTATGAAATATATATTATAAATGATTTAGATATTCTTATATTTAATTTTTTAAGTGATTTATATGAAATTCAATATGATTATTAATTATTAACCATCTTGACTCGAGATACTTATCATTATTTTGCATTTGGGAAATATATTAGGAGGAGTGGACGTAAATCTGGAGGTACATAACAGATGACAACACGTTGAAATCATTTGGGGTAAGTGTGGTCGAGGGGGAGTCTGAGGAGATTGGGATGTGTATGGTATCACTTCACTAGATATTTTTGTTGTGGACGTACGGACTAGTTCTAGAAGACCCACGTAATGTAAACATGTTGAAATCATTTTTTGGGTGGAAAATATTTGAATTTTTTTTAATTGTTTGGAATGCAAATAAAATAAAAGTAATAACAAAGTGTAATTAAATACATAAAAAAATTGTAGCGTTAACCATATATATATACATTAATTGTTTTTTTAAAAAAATGATATGATTGACTTCTATAATCATAATATCATCTATAAATTGTATAAAATATTTATTATATTTATCCATAATTTTTCTAATTTACAAAAAAGTGTCAAAATATGCATGAAAGATGAGGTTCATTCGATTAAAATATAATTCGTAATTGTTGGTATAGGCGATAGATTATAAGCTTCTTATAATCAATAATTAATAATACCTATAAACAAAATTAGTATAAAAATCATAATATGTGTTACTTTTATGAAAACTAGGTTCAAAAGTTGCTTCATATAGTACCAGCCTCGACTCAAATATTAAATACATAAATATAGAACTATAGAAGTAAATAAAAACCTAAAAGTATTAGTTAAAAACATGATTTACATATTAAGTAAATTAATTTATTTAGGCATTAATCAGGAAATTACTTACCTGGACATCCAACCTCTGAATTCTGAGTCCATGACATTTCTGTCCTTGTGTTGTGTATTTTAGGGCTTAATTAGTTTGAGGGTTCAAATAATCAAAGTTCTTGCATGTATATATAATAAGAGATTAAGAAGCATTTTGGCTTTTATTATATTCTTTCATTAGTTTATTGTTATCTTCTTAGAGGAATTTGTGCCTCTCTAGGTTCACTTTTTTTTTTTTTAAATATGTGTACTATAATTAGAGGTGTTTTAGCAAAGAATCTATTCAATTCTTCTCATATAATCATATTAGATTATTAATTAAACTAGGCCATTATTCAAAGTAGTCAATGGGAGCAATTTCTTGGTTAAAGGTTTTTGCTATTTCTCTTTTTGTTTGTTTACGCTCAATAAACTTTGCTATTTAAGTTCCATCGAAACTCGTGTTAGCGAAATTATATTCAAATTTGTTGTTATATTTTCAATTCTCACTATTTTCTTTAGTGTATGCAATTAGTAATACGATAATTTCAAACAACTTAAGTCTTATAAGTATCCATGAAGAAGTATGCTCAATAAGATTATATTTAATATATGAGTTTTGTATTAAGGGCCAAGGCAAGATATTATTTAAGAAATGTCTTATTCAAAATTCATATTTTTTTCAATTATTGAATTTAATATATTCTTTTAGTGCTTTTTAGAAAGGGACATGTTGTACAACTTTTACTATCTTAGACCATTGGGATGAACCTCAATCAATGAACTAGAATCGGATTCTTCAAGGCAACAAAAAAGATTGTAGATCGACCTCCATTAATTCAATTCAACACCTCAAAAATATCTCTCCTAATTAATATTATCTTATGTTAATTAGAAGAAACTAGCTAAAGTTTCTCAAAAGTTATACCATTTATGTAATTAAGTTTTAATTAAGTTGACACGATTCCAATAATTATTCTACAATACAGTTGCTTTGACTCTAATTTGGATCACTCGTACATCCAATTCCTTCAACTAATGCAAAATCATCCCAATGATTACCGCTTTTAATTAATACTCCCTTCATTCCTGAATATTTTAAATGAATATTGTAAGCACTTTGAAGATGAATTCTTCTTGAGTATTTGAAAACCTTCCCCCAAAATCTTCATTCTTACTTTATTCATTTCAACGGTGGTGCTAGTGGAGTGTTCTCTTTAGAGGTTGTGTGGTGTTTTCTTTATCACAATCTTGGTGACTTCTTTGGGTCTATCTTTGGGTGTTGGTGGTTCTCTTATATACATCCATGAAAGATCCTAGTTTAAGGTGGTGAGATCTTTTATCCTTGTTCATACCTTGTTAATTTTGTTGTTGTTCTTATTGTTTATGCTTAAACCCTAAAAATGGTGGAAGAATGTGAGTTCTAAGTTGGGGTTTTCTTAAACCTTAGGTTAATTGTTGGTCCTTGGCTATTTAATCTATCTTTGCTAGTCAATTTCCAAATCATTTTTGGATGCTAATATATTGACCTTTGGGGGTATTGGATTGTAATATACCGACCTTTACTATTGGGCAACAATATCGCTAACCTTTATACCTATGTGATACTATTATACCAATAATAACTAAGAGGGTAGCGAACAAATCTCTGTGCTGACGTAGCTGGTGGAGAGAAAAAAAACCCTGCTCTAACCCAATAATCTCATTAACCCCTTCGTTTTTCTCATTAACCCACGTTATAAGACATGGTCATGTGTCACATCAACAAGGGGCCCGGTTCACCACCCCCTTGGTCACTATGTTGGGGCCAATTTATTGACGTGGGTTAATGAGAAAAACAAATGGGGTTAACGGGATTACTGGGCAGGGCCCGATTTTTCCCCCTCCGCCTGCCATGTCATCACGGAGACCATTTCACCAGTCACAATCTTCTCAATCACTGTTGGTATAATAATCTCACCTAAGTACAAATGTCAGGGATATTATTGTCCAATAATAAAAGTCGGTATATTACAATCCAATACCCTCAATGGTCAGTATATTATCATTCAATATCCCTTATTTTAGTATAATTTTCCCAAAAATAAAGTACAAGGCCCATTAATAACAAGCCTAGCCACCAAGCCAGCCAGGCCCATTCTTTGAAATTTGGGCCACAACAATTAAGCTGCATTGGGAAGCCCAATGGCCCAGCAATCAAGGCCCATTGTATATTGAACACTTTTTGCTTGATTTCTACGCTAAAAATCTATTTTCCCACCTTTTTTTCCTTTTTTTTTGCGGGTAACTACATCCTACAGCGTACTTTTTAAGCCCTCCTAATTCCATCACGATCACGTACATATAAATTACTGTAAATTGTTGACACTCATTTAATTATCTGCTTTTCCACTCTCAAATCATCATCGAAACACTATGATCATTGATCAGAGATACAAGCATACCAAGGTTAAAATGTCGTTTCCTTACTCTTTTTTTGCACATCTTTATCGTTAATTGTTGTGTTTATTTTCTGGGTTTTTGAGTTATTCAGCCATGAATCTTCAACCTTTTTCTGGGTTTGATTCGCACCTAGGGTTTAGGGTTTAGATGTACCTCTGTTACTTTTTTACCCTAAAAGGTTCAGTTTGTGATTGGATTATGAACGATGTTTGTAATTTGTCTTAGCGGGGTTGTAAATTTCGGCAGTATTATCTTTTTTTTTTCTTCTATTTTTTCATTGAATTTTTGTTCTTTATTGTTATTATTTGAAAATATGAGGAAGATGGTTTTATATTATTATTGTAAAGGTGATAATTCCTGTTTGTTTTAGGGTACTATTTGTTTTTGGTTGATAAGTAAGTGGTTATTGTATTGTGTAGCTGCTTCTATGTTGATTGGATTCACTTGAGTATAGTTCTATTCACAATGTATTATTTGAATATTGTAAATATTGTAAGTTTCAATAATTTGAATACATTTTGATTATCGCCCTGAATTTCTGGAGGTAATTTTGTTACAGCAATGTCTCCATCAATGATCTCTCAGGGCGAATCCTCTGCAGCTAATTAGCCTAATCCAAGTCCCTTCGGTATGGTTTCGTCTCGATCGTCTATTTATGTCAAACTCATCTTATTTGTTTCTTTCTTAATGTAATATACGTCGTATTGCTAGTTTCGTGTCTAGAGAGAAATTGTCCTTTAATCCTCGACTGTTAAAAGAACTGATTTTTGTAGAAAATGAAAGCCTTTGTTGCTCAGTGCCTAAAGAAATTTGTAGAGAACACGAGGTCCTTTGATAAACGGTTCATAGAATAAGAATGCGAAACAGCTCGGGAATTTGTTGTTTGTGTTTTCTTTTTCGGCATGGCTTTCGACCTGGGAGAAGTTATTTACCATCTCTAGTATTGTTTGGCTGCAGTTTAAGGCGACATTCTTCTGCACAATTGTATGGAAATCCTATGTATGAGATGACTGATATTTGAATACCACAACATTCATGATCATGAATCCGATCTTTTAAAAATCTATTTGAAAGTTACTTGAAACCGTTGTGGAAGTTCTGAATTTCGAGTTCTTACGGTATACTTAACATTGCAACTATGATGTGGTTTTGAAAATGACTGCTAAGCTTCACATCAATCTTTTGTGCAAGATGAGCTTTTTCATGAGTAGTTGATCCTTTCTCGGTGTCTATAACTAATCATCTCTTTGATGTGTTATACGTAGTTGATTCTTTCCCATTTGAGGGAATGAGCTCGTTTTCTTTCCCTACGTTTCCGTATTGCAATCCAATCAGTACTACTGAAAATATGCCTAGCCAAGCTGCTTCAAGGCCGAGTTTCTTCTCTATAACACCGCTTACATTTCCCCAAGTTATGCCAACATCAATACCCAAGAACCCGTTTGATATAAAACCATCGTCTTCAGGTGCAAAATCTTTCGGCTGGGGTTAGTATATTTTATCTCACAATCATTTTACCAACTTGTAACGAGATTGTAATCTGGTGATTTCGACTATCAGGTTTACATAGTCATGTCCCCAACAGCCAATGTCGGGGGAGTTTCGTAGCTCCTTACATTCCAACTCCGGATTCTGAAACCGGACAACTGGTCTCGATATCAGCTATGCCTGCTTACAGTGACAAAAGCCATGAAGAATTAAGAGCGGAGGATTATAAGCTTAGGAACTGGAGCGCAGGTGATCTTGGTTCCCTTGTAGTAGCATGCGTATTAAAATTATGTATAAGCTCCCTAATGTAATCTTGTGCATTGTGCAGAAAACCCATTCGAGTTTTGTTCCTCTTCCACATCGAGAGCATCCACTGATCCAAGCCAAAAATACAGTTTATTTGGTGGTAAGTGCTTAACTGTGGCTAGATTGAACATATGGTAGACTTTCAAGGCCCCTTGTTTGGGATTTCTCTGCTGTCCACTCACCTAGTTTTGCCTCCCAAGACATTTACTCTGTGATTGATTTGTGTGTGGACCTGTTTTACGTTTCGTTTGATAGTTTGGGTGTTGTAGTTTGCTTTGTCTTGTTTTGGGTCTGCCGGAATCAACCTCTTCATGCATTTCCGTGCATAGGGAAGACTGCCTACATCTGGACTAATAATGTAACTATGAATTGGTCTCAAGAATATTAGGTTTCACGTCAATCTTACATGCAAGAGGAGTTCTTTCATGTGTGGTTGATCCTTTCTTGGTCTCTGTAATTAATCCTCTGTTTGATGCATTGTGTGTAGTTGATCCTTTCCCATCTGGACCGTTGTCTGGAGGTACGAGCTCGTTTTTGTCCCCTACAACGCCATTTACATTTCCTCAACCTACTTCGGCGTCAGTACCCAAGAACCCTTTTGAGATGAAACCGTCATCTTCAGGTACACAACCTTTCAGTTGGGGTCAGCATACTTTATCACACAATCATTTTACAAACTTGGAACAAGATTATATTCTCGTCATTTTGACAAACAGGTTTACATAATCATATTCCCAACAGTCAATGTCAAGGGAGTTGTGTAGCTCCTTATGTTTCAACTCCAGCAAATGAATTTGGACTACTGACATGCAATATGGTCTCAATATCAGCTATGCCTGCTTACAGTGACAAAAGCCATGAAGAATTAAGAGCAGAGGATTATAAGCTTAGAAACTTGAGTGCAGGTGAGACTGATTCCCGTGTTGCAGCGTGCGTATTAACTTAAGTATAAACTCCGTAACAAGGGATTTAATCTTGTGCATTGTGCAGAAAAAACATTTGAGTTCTCTTTCACATTCGGAGCATCCACAGATCAAAGCCCAAAATGCAGGTTATTCAGTGGTAAGTGCTCAACTGTGTCTCGATTGGACATACAGTTTATTTTGCCACAAGGCATTTTTACTGAGTGATTACGGTGTGAACCTGTTTTGCATTTAGTCTGATAGTTTATACTTTATAGTCTATCGGGTGTTGTATTTTTCTTTCTTTTTCTTTTTTGGGTCTGCCAGAATCAGCATCTTCATGCACTTCCGTGCATGGGGAAGGTTGCCTACATTTGGATCTCCTCATACCTCGTGTTAGCGGGACTATACTGGGATACATTGCTATTGTTGGGTGTTATAGTTTGCTCTATTATTTTGAGTTACACATGCTGATGAATGACTCTGAGCTAATAACAGGACCATCGTCTACCTGTGGAGGCGTGTTTAGCTCTTCAAAATGCGGGTTTCAATCAGAATCAAGTATTTTTGGTTCCAAAAGTAGCACAAACCAGCAACCCAGCAACTCGTCCGGACCATTGTTTGGGGGTACGAGCTCGTTTTCTTTTCCTGCATTTCCACATTGCAATCCAATCAGTACAGCTGAAACTACGCCTAGCGAAGCTGCTTCTAGGCTGAGTTTCTTCTCTACAATGCCATTTACATTTCCTCAAGTTACTCCGGCATCAATACCCAAGAACCCATTTGAGATTAGACCGTCATCTTCAGGCAAGAGCCATGAAGAATTAAGATCAGAGGATTATAAGCTTAGGAGTAGCAGGAGCAAAGGTGATCCTTCGTTCTCGTGTTGTAGCATCTGCATTAACTTAAGTTTGAAGTCCCTAACCACTAACAGGGTATAAATTTGCGCATTTTGCAGCAAAACCATTCGAGTTCTCTTCCACGTCGAGAGCATCCACAGATCCAAGTCCAAAATACAGCCTATTTGAACCGGAATCGAGTCTTTTCGGCTCCAAAAGTTCAAACCAACAAACTAGCAGTCCACGCCAGGAGAATATTCCCACGAGCAACCCGTTTGGACAACCTTACCAACCAGGGAATTATGGAGTTCCCTTTGACACAACCACTTTGCCGGGATTTGGACAACCATACAAGCCAGGGAATCACGGGTTTAACTGGTCTTCTCCTTCCTTTGGCACAACCACTTTGCCCGGATTTAACAGTCACAATGCAGGTATATATTGCTCAATCTTGATATTACTCATATGTTTCCGAGTTTCCTTCAGAAGTGTTTCTCTTAGGATTTGAAATTTGGCATTGTCTTTGTGTTCGTAAGTATAATGGTCAGGATAATTCGTATTTGGTAAGCTCGCATATATAGATTTCAGCTTTTTCCCCCCTACATTCGTTCGTCTTCAAGACAAACCCTTTTGCAGGAAGTTTGAGCTCTTCGTCCCAGGACAAGACCGGCTTCAGAGGTTCATCCGTATGCAACCAATGCAACAACACATTTGCTTCTCCATGCTGGCCTATTACCGGATGGCCGGGATGGGGTACCCCGGCATTTGTCCCTTGTTTTCATCATTTTCCGAATGCACCGTCTATTTGGGGTCCTTTCGGTATGGGGTTCTTCGGGGTTAACCCCTCATGTGGACCTCATTCAACTCCCAATACATCAGTTCCTCCAACCGACCCTGACAAAGTGCCAAACACATCCTTGTCTTTTGGGAGTCCGATAGAAGTATCCGAAGGAGGTCCAAATGAGCCTCAACCAACAAAAACCGAGTCTAAACCTGCAACTGCAAGTGATTCTGCCGACCATGCAGATAAAGACAAAGCAGATAATGTTCTGTCAGTTCCCAAAGGTCTGGAAATCATTGTAGAGAAGCTCGGAGTGAATCCATGGGCAGAATCCTCGGCCACTAAAGAAATACTTCCGTGTGAGGAAGCCGATGAGGATGAAGCCATCGTTGCACTTGCAGAGTTTGCAGTAGAACAACACAATGCTATGAACCAGGTTAGCGAACAAAACAAACACAAACCCTACAAATTCTTAAAGTTTTAATGCCTATAGCTAGACTTCCTTAAACCAAAGTTTTTGCATGATGTGCAGGGTTCGAAAATGAGTCTCACAAGGGTGGTCGGGGCATGTTTAGAGGCAGTTGAGTGTGGAAGGTACCACATTGCAATTGAGACAAAGGACGCCACCGATAAACCATTGAAGAGGTTCTATGTAGTGGTCTTGCAGAGGAGGACTGATTTGCAAACTCTTGTCCTGCTCCAGAAATGGCTGTCTGGGGAACCGAAATACGTACAAGATTCATCAATGTAGCTCCCTTTCTCTATGTATGTCTGAAATCTGAATCAACCAACACTCTGATTTTCAACCCCCTCAAAAAAAGGGAAACCCTAAATTTGCAGAAGATAGTTAGCAACTGTTCGTAACGCCATCGAGTTTTTGTTTGGTTTGATGATGTTGCCAAGTATGTGTAGTGAATGCTTAGTGTAAATATGAAAGGATTCTGGTCGGATTTTCATGGAAGCAAGTTATTGCATTTGTGTATATCTTCACAGTGAGCCAAATCACCATTCCTATCTATATTATTATCTTCCCATTCACAAACTAGAAACTACCAATAAAAATGTCGTCTACATAAAAACAAAGCACTAGTACAAAAGTAAGTTAACACAAGCTCTCTATACCAAACAGAAATATGAATTCCAATGGAGGGAAAACAAACTACCATATTTTCCAATTTTTACTTTGTTTTACTCCTTTCTTCAATCCTCACCGGAAAACCACCCTTCATCTTCCCGGTCAACCCCGGCACATAAACCGGGTCAAACCCCTCCTCCACGGCCGGAACCACCCTGAACTGCCGCAAGATCCGCCCCACCACCCTCTTCATCTGCAGGTAAGCCATCTCCTTCCCCAGACAGACCCTCGGCCCAGCCTGGAAAACCGGGAACGAATACGGGTCCCGGGGCACGAACCGCCACCTCGGGCCCTCCCCGTCCTCCCCCTCCTCTCGCCGGAGCCACCGCTCCGGGCGGAACTCCGGCCAGGTGGGCCCCCAGAGCTTCTCGACCCGGCCCATGGCGTACGGGTGGTAGGTCACCAGCATGCCCTTCTTCACCGGCGTGCCGTCCGGCATGACGTCATCTCCGGCGGCCTCCTTGCTGTCTACGGCCACCGGAGGATACAGCCGCATGCTTTCCGTTATGGCGGCGTGCGTGTAGGCCATCTCCTTCACTTCTGTAAACACAGATTGCTCGGTTTCTTCACCGTGTTTTTCGATCTCTCGTAGAATCTCTTCCTCGACATGTTTGTTGTTGTGCAACAGCCAGAAAAACCAAGTCAACGCAGCCGACGTTGTGTCTCTTCCTGCTAGAATGAAGCTGATGACAATGTCAGTCACAAATTTCTCATCAGAATGTCCTGATTTCAGAAACCTTGACAGCAAATCTTCTGCTTCTTTTTCAGATGATTCCTCCTCTGTTTTCTTCTCCATTTCCTGCATCTTTCGCTTGACAATGGAGTTTGCAAACTCCCATATCTCGCGACTCGCTTCTCTAACTCTCCTTTCGGACCCGATATTCAGAAGCCTCTTCACCTTCCAAACAATCGGGAAAATCACCCTGAATCTCTTCGCACTCAGCATCGTGGCCTCCTCGAAAGCAACAGCAAATTTTGCCTGGGGTAAGGACGGATTCAAGTATTCCGGGTCATACCCGAATGAGATCCTGCAAATATTGTCGAAAGCGAACCGTTGTAACACATCCTGGAGGTCTAAAACCTTGTTACTCTTCGCTGCATCCGATAGGACCGGGATCAAACGGTCAGAAAGCTCGGTTTCAACGACTGTCTCGATGAATTTTCGCAACGATTTGGTGTTGAATTCGTGGCTCGCGACCTGCCTCTGAAACTTCCAAGTATCCCCATCAGCATTGAAAATTCCATCCCCTAGGAGATCCCTTAGAATGTTCTGCTGGTAGGGCCCCTTTTGGTAGTTCGCGAACCGGGTTTTGAGGATGTGCTCCACCGTGGCAGGATCGGCGGTCATGATGCTCGGGCCCCGGAAGGGACGGTGGAAGATGAACGTCGAGGTGGGTGACGTGGCGATTTGGTTCAAGATCCATTGGAATCTCTCAACTACATTTTTGTGTTTGAGTAAGGGGATTAGATGCCCGATTATCGGGTACGCTTTGGGAGATTTGCTTCCATTTTTCGTCGATTCGATCGAGAAAAACTTGGTGACGAAAAACAAGAGAAGTAAGGGGAGGAAGATGAGCAACAATGGAGGTGAGAATTGGGCAAAATCAAGAAGCATGGTTGATATGATGAGCTTTGAGTTGGAAGACTTTGGGATTAACAGTTGGTATGAAAATGATAAGTTTTGTTTGGCAATTAGTTAAAAGGATGGGGTTAGGTATTTATAAGAGTCTAAAAGTGTGTTAAAAAGTTGTGTTTTTTACAAACAAATATTAAATGATTAGTGGAGATTTTTGAGTGGAATTGTCTTACATAATAATATATAGTATGAATGTGTGATGGCAAATGTGAAATGACAACGTGCCCACGGTATTGTGTTATGCTACGTTGTGGAAGCTTCTTTGTTTTGGTTTGGTTAACCATTAGCACGTTGAGTATCCGTATGAAAATATATCATGACATCATTATTTGATTCAATGATATTTTATTATAATACAAATTTTTTTTTGGACCATCAGAATACAAAATAAATTAGGGATTATTGACGAATAAAAGATGAAAGTAAGGATTATTAGAATTCAATTTTCCTAAAATAATTTTTATATGATTTATTGAATGAGATAAGATATTCAAAGCATTGTTTGGTAAGTTTTTATAGAAAGATGATCATAATAAACTTGACCATTTATTCAGATTTTTTTTCAAAAAGTTTTCTCAAAGTTTAATGGGAAATTGGACGGTAATATACCGACCTTCAGGGGTGTTGAATAACAATATACCGATCTTTACTTTTGGACTGTAATATCACTGACCTTTATAGTTTGGTGACATTAATGTACCATCAAGAATTTACACCCTGAAAATTAACAAAATTAACCCCTAATCCTAAAAACACCGAATACAAACACTCAACACTCCTAAAAATACCTAAAAATGGCACCGGTTTTTTTGCACCGCCTGCCACATCAGACCGTCAATCGGTTCGCCGCCCACAAAATCCTTGAAGGTATATTAATGTCACCAAACTATAAAGGTCAGTGATATTACTGTCCAAAAGTGAAGGTCGGTATATTGCTATTCAACACCCCTAAAGGTTGGTATATTACCGTCCAATTTCCTAAGTTTAATTACATCCAAATATAGATAAAATAAATCAATTTTTTAGAATTGACCATTTTCACAAGATTTTTGACCAAACAAACGCTTGAACCCTCTTAAACATTTATACTACCTCTATCCCTAAATAATTGTCCATTTTTCGAAATTTTTTGACGCTGACTTACTTCACAAATTATATGATCTAATATAATAAAAAATTATATTATTATTTTTTTTATATATCTTTCTTAAATGGCGATAATTTTTGTATTATAATTCATTATAATTGTGTGAAGAATTTTAAAAAAAAAAAAATTATTATTGATTATTATATATGAAGTATTTGAAAGCATAAAGTGGATTAATGATAATGATAGGTTAACTTTGACCTAGTTAGTCCAAAACAAACTAATAAAGTAATGAGAAAGTGGAGGACAAGAAGCGAGAGGTCCCAAATCTTATAGGTAGCAAATTTGCCCAAACAAATTAATAAAGTAATGAGAAAGTTTATGCAACCATTCTCTATCGTCATCAGTGACATTTTTTGGTGCATTATTGCATACGAAAACATTACCAACTTCTTCTCTAACTTTATTTTCTCTTCTTCTTAGAAAATTCATGCACAAATCAAAGACTTGATTCTTGAGAAGTAAGCTTGCATTACTCATCAGTCATCATCACCCTCTATGTCACTTATTTCTTTTGTATCATCTAAATTGTCTCATAAAATAATTATTAATTTAGCTAACAACGAACAGTAATTTGTCGTCAAATGAAACTTACGAGATCACGATGTTTCGATCCTTTCTTCAACCCTAATGGGAAAACCACCTTTCTTCAACCCTAACAGCTAACGGACACTAGTTTATCTCCAAATGAAAACTATGAGATCACAATGTTTCGATCCTTTCTTCAACCGTGACCGGAAAACCACCTTGCATCTTAGCGATCAAGTTGTATACATAAACAGGCTCGAACCCCTCCTCCACCGCGGGAACCACCCTAAACCTCCTCAAAACCCCGGCGACCACCCGTTTCATCTGCAAGAAAGCCATTTCCCTCCCCAAACAAACCCTCGGCCCGGCTTGGAAAACCGGGTACGAATACGGGTCCCTTGGAGGGACGAACCGCCACCTCTTCTCCCCCGCCCCTCCGTCATCTTCCAGCCACCGTTCCGGCCGGAACTCCGGCCAATGCGGGCCCCACAGCTTCTCGGACCGGCCCATCGCGTACGGGTGGTAAATTACCCTCATGCCCTTCGTCACCGGGGTGCCACCTGGCAGGACGTCATTGGCCGCCGCCTGCTTGTTGTCCATTGCCACTGGTGGGTATAATCTCATGCTCTCACACAGAGCTGCGTGGGTGTAAATCATGTCTTTTACTTCTTCGAAAACAGAGGAATTCGAATGCGAATGCTCTGTAATTTTTTCATTGCTCTGTTTTTTGTCGTCTCCCTTTTTGACCTCCATTAAAATCTCGTCCTCTACCTCTTTGTTCTTGTGCAAAAGCCAGAAAAACCATGTCAAAGCGGACGACGTCGTGTCTCTTCCGGCGAGAATGAAGCTGATCACGATATCGGTCACGAATTTCTCATCGGAATGTCCGGATTTCAGGAACCTCGACAGCAAATCCGAGGCTTCTTCCTCTGAAGAATCGCCACCTGAACATTTCACCATCCCCTGTTTCTTTCGTCTCACGAGAGAATTCGCAAACTCTCGGATCTCAGAAACTGCTTCTCTAAGCCTCTTCTCGGACCCAATACCGAAAAACCTCTTAACCTTCCAAACGATCGGAAAGAACGTCCTGAATCGCTCCGAGCTGATCTTCACAGCAGTTTCAAACGCGACAGCGAGTTTCGCCTGTGGTAGATTCAAGGACAAGTATTCCGGGTCATACCCGAATGAAATCTTGCAGATATTATCAAATGTGAATCGTTGGAGTATGTCTTGGAGGTCCAAAACTTCATTGTTCTTCGCGGCATTTGACAACATTGGGATCAATCGATCAGAAATCTCGGCATCAACCACATTTTCGACGAACTTCCTCAAGGATTTGGTGCTGAATTCGTGGCTCGCGACCCGCCTCTGAAACCTCCAAGTTTCGCCATCCGCATTGAAGATGCCATCTCCCAAGAGATCTTTGAGAATGCCCTTTTGAACGGGACCCTTTTCGTAGTTTGAAAAGTTGGTCTTGAGGATGTGTTCCACCACAGCAGGATCAGCGGTCAGGATGCTCCGAACCCCAAACGGACGGTGGAGGATGAATGTGGAGGATGGAGATGCAAGTGTTAGGGTACATAGCCATTGGAATAAGTCAGTCTTGTTTTGGTAAAACGCGATCATATGCCCTATCAGAGGGTATGATTTGGGGAATTTGACGTCATTTTTGGTTGTTTCAGATGAGGAATTTCTGTGTATGAAGAAGAACAACAGGAGTAGTAATGGCAGAAAAAGGGATAACAATGGAAGTAGAAACTGAGTAAGGTCAACCATGGTTTGCATGCTGTTTTTTTCTGGGTTGATGGAGGAAGAAGATGCAGACTTTAAGGTCAACTTTTAGCAAAATAGAGGGTTGATGTGTAGTAGTAGGAAACATGAAGGGAATCTATTCATATGATCATGTGTTCAAGTTGATATGAGGCAGAATTAAAAATAGGTTCAATTTTTTTTATAATTTCAACTGACATAGTAGTTTCTCCTTTCTAAACTAATCAAAACTGCAAAATCAAAGTAGACCACAAGAAAATAAGCATACGCAATGAAGCAGCTACAAGAACTTGTTTATGACCTTTTCGATGCAGCGATTTTGGTAAGACTGCACATATATAAGGATACAGAAATGTGTTTCGACAAAGGGTAGAGAAAAATCGATGTCTTCATTTGACTGAGAGTATTACAATAGAATGAAAATCATGATCGATCCTAGTTTACGTACATAGGTGATTTCGGCAAGGTAAACAAACATACATAGCTGTTTGTTTGGATTCTGAAGCAAATGATCCAGCAGATCACAAAGATGCACAATAATTTACAGTAGACCATTCAGTAGAACATCAGCAGGAAACGTACGTACATAGGGGCTGCTGCATATTTGATGTTAAGCGGCAAGAGGAAGAGAATACTAACGCGGTGGACGTACGTACATCTGCAACTCATTTGTTCCAAGGATCAAGCTAATACCGGTGTTCAACTACAATGATCTCTGTCAGCATCTTGGCAAATGTTCATATTTAACGTACTAACATTGCCAACTGTTTTTCTTCGGATCAGTTGTACCGATCAACGATGGTTTTGAATCTATGGGTCCTTCTATTCTGGCTCAGACCTGTTCACACAAACAATGCTAAAGTCAGCCGACATTAGTTGTATGTATAGCTTGATCCGATGGAACTTGTGCGATAAAAGCAAAAACAACTCCTAACGTTGGTCTTGCTCATATAGGCGTGCTGAGATGTTGATTCTACGCAACCCACAGTTTGTATGGTGTGATCTTATCATGCAATAACAATCCTATGCCTAGACTTCAGACATACATGTATCTCAAGATCACGTAGGACTATCCAAGAGCCATCGATACTCGCTAGTGTGCCCCACTTCAACGGATTCATGCATAGGTAGTTAAGAATAAGCTGAATACTTTCCCATGTTTTGTTGAACAAAATGCAAAACTAAAGGCAAAGGATAGCTAAAGAAACATGAAAGTGCCAAAAAGGAACATACCCGTGCAAGCTCCTAACAATCACAACACATCCTGGAGTCTGATCTTCCATTCTATGACTCAAAATCGATTGTTTCCATATTGGACTCATCCATCTCTTCACCTTCCCCTTCTGTTCCTTCTTCGTCTGCAAAATCATCCGGATACTTAATCCGGTACAAGTCAAGTTCCGCTTGCAATTCATCAATCTCCCTCTCCTTTTCAGCAATCATGTCGTTGGCTCTGTCCAATGCTTCCATATCGTACTCCGCTTGCTCCTCCATCATCCTCAGATACTGCAGAGACTCCATGTTCAACGCCGCCTTCTCCTCCTGCAACTTGTTTATCATCGCCATTGCTTGGTTTGCAGCTATGGAGGCTGCGTTCCTCTCCTCTTCGAGTTCCTTGTATAGATTCTCAATGCACTTTGTGCTGTACTCAAGTTGCCGCCTCAACTTGTTGATATGCTTCTCACATTCTTTATGCAAGTTTGAAGGCGACACTGAAGATTCAACAGAAACTGAAACAGGAGCATGAACAGGAATAGGAACAGGAGTATGAGTGTTGATCGTCTGTTGTGGGGCCCGGTTGTCAACATGTCCATTGACTGTGGTGTGATTAGTAGGGTGGGATGGTGGTGGTGTTTGTGAGGTAACCAGGGTTTCATTCGATGATGATGATGACTCAGTAGTGCCATTGCAATCTGTTCTGACAAGAGGTTGTGGAGGTGATAACGTCAACGCTTGTGTATACTTGTTAGTGGTAAGAGCAAGGTCATCAAAGGCTGAACTATTCGGCTTTGATGCAAGCTCGCTTCTTATGTCATTTGGTGGTGGTCCTTTGGCCATCACAATGGAGGTGGTGTCCAAATCGATGGATTCCCATTTGTTCGTTGTAGGTGTTGCATGATCGACATCACCATTTTCCTTAGTGCCCACCCCTGTAGATCAATCAATCTCTCAAATCATTATGCAAGATTAACAAACAAGGAAACAAAAATATGGTTTTGAAATGGGTTTTGTTTTTAGTTTTCAAAAGGTTTTTTCTTTTTTGGTCTCTTCATGCACTCCTATGCATGCGGGGAAGACTGCCTACTTCTAGATCCCTGTAGACAGTAATATCAGGAAAGGGAAGAAGCAACATAAACTTACATTTCTCATTTGATGGTCCATGAGGCGGCTGGATGTTTGTAGACGGGGTTGTATTCTTATGGGAAACATTGTCAGAGAGTCCAGATGGACCAATATTCTTCGGGGTAGAAACTCTGTCACCCTCATCCGGCACCACAATCGGGGTGATTTCATTAGCAATGGATGAAAGAGGGACGTTGTCCAATGTACTGAGTTCACCAATAGTAGTAGTAGTAGCTGGGGAGGGTTTCATGATACTAATATGTTGTTCTAAGTTTAAGTTGGTCTCTGTGAAAAACTGCTTCCCTTCGCCGTTAGTTCCCAAACATGTAGGAGTTGTAGTTTCACCTTTCTCAGGCTCATCATCCGAGTTCATAAGAACGCTCGCGTCGAGTGTCCTATGGAGCAGCCCTGGTGGGAAGAAGTCATCATAGAGTCTTTTGGGCGAATTCGGACCTAAATGAGACCGATACTCATCTCTAACATTTCTCTGATGCACATCGTCGTCAGAAAATGGGAAATCAGACTCAGAGTCAGAAATGACCTTTTCCTTGCTATATACTACATGGGACCAAAAATCAGACTCCTTTTGTCCAGCCATAAGAGGTGATGGTCCAAATTGCGGTTTTTTCTTCTTCAACCCCTCTGATCGATTCAAACACTTATGAACAGGAGATTTAGGCAAGGGTATATCGGGCTTAGACACATTTCCAGCTAGTTTGGACTGAACTGACAACTGCATATTTGGTCTCGATCTCCACGGCTTGGTACAACAAGAGCATGATTTCATATGAGTGTCCATACTAAGAAACGGCTTTTGGAGACAATCCAATCTCAACTTTCCCACCAAAAGTTTGTGCATTTCGGGGTCCTTCTTCGCAAATGACAACAGACATTCCTCACAAGTCTCGTGGACATCGGACAGTTTTCCGTGGCTTTGACACAAAACCCAGGATGAGACCTCCGATTTGTGGTGATTGCAAAGCAGATTTCTGCAGAAATCGGGGGTCTCTCTTTCGAACACATGATCAAGCCTTGAGCATAGTATGCAAGGCACTGGGAGGTCACAGTATTGGGCAAACTTCGTAAGGAAGTACGAAAATGCAGCATCGAGGAGCAGGAAAAACAGCAATAGCCACTCACAGGCTGCTGATTTTAACACAATGGCAACACCGCGAAGAAAGTTGTTCACTTTGGGAGGAGGGTTTGCTTTGGTTGCCATGTTGTTGTAACATACAATGCAAGGGTAATCTTACAATGAAGCACATGAAGTAATTAGACAACAATGCAGCTTATCGAAACAACGTAAACTCCAATCCTTCCATATCAAAATCGATAGTCCCATCCCCGACATCAAACCCTAAAACCACCAAAATTGACAATATCCACAATCCATAAACCAGTTTACGCGAAACTAACACAATTTTCCAAAGCAACCAATCTTGTCTTGATCAAACCCATCAATCAAATACAAGAAATCATCCAAATTCCAACTCTAGCAAAGGTTTCAGAATCAATGAAACAATACCCTAATTCTGCAATATCCACAATCCATAAACCAGTTTAGGAGAAGCTAACACAATTTTCCAATGCAACCCATATGCCAGAATTTTGTATTGATCAAACCTATTAATCAAATACAAGGAATCGCCCAATTTCCAGCTCTGCAAAAGGTTTCAGAATCAATGAAATAACACCCAAATTCTGTAATATCCACCATACATTAACCAATTTAGGAGATGCTAACACAGTTTTTCAATACAACCCATTTGCCAGAATCATGTCCTGATCAAACCGATCCAAATTCCAACCCTAGGAAATATTTAAGAATCAATGAAATAATGCCCAAATGCAGCAGTATTCCAAACAATATAACCCAACATTCCAAAGCGATTAATTTCGAATACCCAGATGATTATAATGTCTGACAATTCAGATAATGTGCATTATAAACAAAACGATTGAAAATACTGTAAAAAAGAAGGTTGGATTTCTGGGGAGAGAAAATGTTGCAGAAGATGATCGAGAGAGATACCTGATATGGAGGATGAAGATGGATCGAAAATGGGGGGGATAAAATGAGATGGATTTGAAGAGAAGAATGAAATGGAAGTTTGATTGATTAAATTAAAGATTAAAAATGAACCAACTTTGATAATGCCGCTAAATTACAACCAACATCCATTGTTTGTGCTGTTGAAATTCGACTGACCGTTGAACCTCATCCAACAGTATTTATGCTTTTACAAAAAAATAATAAATTCTCTTTTTCTTGGCGGTCATTTTCTTTCTTGCTAGTATCCATAAGTTGTAGTATTTATTTATGCTTCTAGAAAATAAATTAAGTGTAACATCCTTTAATTTTCATGTTTTCCCTATTTTTCCATAAAAATTACTCCCTCCGTACCATATTAATTGTCATTTTTTGGAAATCGTGTAGTTAAATTTCAAAAATTTTAACCATAAATTTCTCAATATATAAAATGAGTTGCTATATAAAATTAGCATCATTAAATTCGTAACGAAAAGTACTACCATAAAAGTATAATTTTTAATTTATTGTAAACATATATTTGTTATTACTCATGAGCATTAGTGAGTCTTAGTTTAAGTTAATTATTTAACTTAGGACATGAACAATTACTTATGAATGTTGAGTTGTGTTGATTAATATTGATCAATACTCCATTCCTTCCAAACTACATGTCACTATGTGATACATCATACATCCAATTAACTTCTATAACTTTGGGTTATTAATTATTCAATGTATATAATAATTTAAATTTTAGAATAGAGATAATGAGATTTACCGTAAATATAATGATATAACACATATATTATATCGTAAATTTAAGGTTCAAGGAGTGCATTGAATACTGTAAAAGTTCACAATTAAGGAGCAGATGAAGTACTTAATAATAATAAGTATATATCTATAAATGGTTTGATAAAGTAGCAATGAGACTTTCTTGTGTGAGACAGTCTTATTATAGTATATTATCACACTACCATATCATAATTAATTTTGTTTTCCAACTATTCCTACTATATGCAAATGATATCATATATCGTGGTGGACCTACCTATCGATGAATTTTATGATGAATTTACGATGAATTTTACAATAAATATTGATGATTTTTTAAAAATTTAACTCTTTGATAGGCTTACAAAAATACTACAAAATATACCATAACAATCACAATAACTTCCCATAAAATTACCTCAAATAAAAGTTATTAATAAAAAAAAAACCCTTAGATAACAAACACATTATCCATCTGTTCCATATTAATTGTAGTATTTGAAAATCGTGCAATCAAATTTCAAAAATTTTGACCATAAATTTCTCAATATATACAATGAGTTATATAAAATTATCACCATTATATGCATACCAAAAAGTACTATCATAAAAGTATAATATTACCATTGTTAATAACATATTATGTAAGAAATTATCAATAAAAAAATGATATAAAATGCTGTAGAGCAAATTATGATAATTAATATGGAACAGAGTAAGTAATAAACTCATGTGAAGTGGTTGGTTGGTTGATTCACCATTCAAACATAAAAAAGACATGTTTTTCTTTTGTGAATTTTTAAATATGAAAAAATAGGGATTCACAATTTCCTTCCCCACAAAGAGGAGATGATGATTGATGTATGTAGGGGTAAATCGGAGAAAGAAGAGAAGGATATGAGAATGAATGGTTGGATAACCCAAAAATACCCTTTTTCTTCCCCAAACACAAACACCCCTTCATTCTTTCCTCAACTCAATACTCTTTCTCCTCTTTTGCCCCTCCAATTTTCTCTTCCCTTCCACTGCCCTCCCTCTTCACAATTTTAAGGTTTTGTTTTTCTTTCTTATTCTCCTTTTTCTTCTCAATCTTTAATTCCCAATCCCCCGCCAAACTTATTCCCACACTCCCCACTCTTTCCCCAATTTCTGCATCCCTTTCAACCCTAATTTCTTGATTCATCCATAGATTTTGAAGTTTCTGACGCTTCACTATGTTTCTGCTTCGATTTCGCAGGTTTTGGTTTAGTGGGTCGTTGCAAGATTCGAGTTTTCGGTACTTCCCGGATCTGAATTGGGTAAATTTTCGATTTCCGATTCTAGGGTTCTTGGTATTTGGGGGTATATTCTGTCTGATTGATCGATTGTTCATGGGTTTTGTGTTTTGATGCTGAATAGTGCGAGATTCGATCGCTAATTTGTGAATTCCCCCTCTCAAGTTGATTCTTATTGTGTAGCTGTGATGTTTTGATTCGTTGCGTTTTGTTCTGTATGTGATTCGATCGATTTTGGATTTTTCAGTTTTGTTTGATAAACCCTAGTTGTTGTGCAACAACTGTGTGTGATGAATTCATCGAAGGAGTTCTGAAGAGGTTCTGCTGGAGCTAATATCATATCCAGGTTAGAAACTTAGCTTACTACTGATAATTTTTCCAAGTTTTCTGAGAGTGAAATGGATAGTTGATAGAGATTATCTTTTCAACTTAGATTGTAAATTGTATTGCAAAATTTAGGGGTAAGATTGCTACACCGGATTCCTCTATACATCGTCTGGATGGGATTTTGGAGTAATCGTTTCATTTTTCGGTTTTTTGTGAGACTGAAATGGAGAAGTTGTTTATGGATTCATTTGTATGTGATTCATATGAACAGGATTGCTACAATAGACAGACATTCAAGAGTCTTCCATGGCTACTCGTGATTTGGCACTCGGTTCCCTCGGACAGAAGCAAGAGTACGGTTTTCTCCAAAACCATGATTTTGTCTTGAGCCAGAATCACGATTTAGGAAACGGGCACGGTCTTGATTTAGGGCAGAATCATGACCATGGTTTAGGCGTTCAGCACGGCGGTGGAGACCATGATTTGGGCTTGGCGCAGCATCCTGACCATGGCCACCACCATTTGACGATTACTCAGATTGATGAGAACGATGTCACGCGGCTTCAAACACACGGCCGTGAGTACGATGATCAGGGGGACCCACAGCATAGTCACGAACCTGAGGACGACATCAACCTAGGCCACACTGATGGCGGGGGGAATGTGGCTGATGATCAAGAGATTGTTGAGGAACATGATGATCAGAACCACCATAAGTTAGATCTATCAGATGCTAATGATTTCGATGGTGCCTTAGAACCGATTGTTGAAGAAGAAACAACAGCTATGGTTCCCTCTTCGGAGTTTGAAATCCAGGAGCCGGAGTATATTTTCTCGTCTCCCCCTGTTGTCCAGTCACGAGCCCTAGTTCCAGCCCCGGACCACGAACTACACATAGGGCAAGAATTCCCGGATGTCCAAAGCTGCAGACGGGCTCTTAGAGACACGGCCATAGCTCTCCGGTTCGAGATACAGACGGTCAAATCTGACAAAACCCGGTTCACTGCGAAATGCGCGAGCGAAGGTTGCCCTTGGAGGATCCACGCTGCGAAACTCCCGGGGGTCCCCACATTCACAATCCGGACCCTCAACAACAACCACACTTGCGACGGGTTGACCCACCTCGGTCACCAGCAAGCCACGGTCCAGTGGGTTGCCAACTCCGTGGAGCAAAGGCTCAGAGAAAACCCTAATTTCAAGCCGAAAGAGATCCTAGAAGAGATCCACCGTGTGCATGGGATTGCCTTGTCGTACAAGCAAGCTTGGAGAGGGAAAGAGCGCATCATGGCTGCTGTTCGTGGGTCCTTTGAGGAAGGATACCGACTTCTCCCACAGTATACAGAGCAGATCAAGTTGACAAACCCGGGAAGTATAGCCTCGGTTTATGGAACTCCGGAGGACAACTGTTTTCAGCGCTTGTTTGTGTCATATCAAGCTTCCATCTATGGTTTCCTGAACGGATGCCGCCCTCTTCTTGGACTCGATAGGGTTGCTCTGAAGAGCAAGTACCTCGGAACGTTGCTTCTTGCAAGCGGGTTTGATGGAGATGGGGCGGTTTTTCCCTTAGCTTTCGGGGTTGTTGATGAGGAAACTGATGATAATTGGATGTGGTTTTTGTCCGAGTTGCACAACCTCCTCGAGCTAAACACCGAAAACATGCCCATGCTCACCATCCTCTCCAACCGGCAAAGAGGGATTGTTGAAGGAGTGGAAGCGAACTTCCCTACGGCATTCCACGCTTTCTGCATGCGCCACCTCAGCGACAGCTTCCGGAAGGAGTTCAACGACGCGACCCTGGTCAACCTCTTCTGGGAGGCGGCGCGGGCCCTGACAATCATCGAGTTCGAAGCCAAGATCCTTGAGATCGAGGAGATCTCAGCGGACGCTGCCTACTGGATAAGGCGGCTGCCGCCCCGGCTATGGGCCACGGCCTACTTCGAGGGGCTCCGGCTCGGGCACCTGACCGCCAACGTCGTTGAGTCGATCAACGGGTGGATCGCGGAAGCTTCCGGGCTGCCCATAGTTCAGATGATGGAGAGCATCAGAAGGCAGCTCATGACCTGGTTCAACGAGCGGCGCGAGGTGAGCATGCAGTGGACAAGCACCCTCGTCCCGAGCGCCGAAAAACAAGTAGCCGAGGCGATCGAGATGGCTCAGAGCTACCAAGTACTCCGTGCCAACGAGGCGGAGTTCGAAGTGATCTCCCATGAGGGGACAAACATCGTCGACATCAGGAACAGATGCTGTCTGTGTCACGGGTGGCAGTCGTACGGCCTGCCATGCGCGCACGCCGTGGCCGCCCTGCTGTCTTGTCGTCAGAACGTGCACCGGTTCACTGAGAGTTACTTCACTGTCGCGACCTACAGGAAGGCGTATTCTCAGACAATCCACCCGATTCCTGACAAGACTCTGTGGAAGGAACCGCAACATTGTTCCTCACAGGGGAACACGAAGGAGGGCGGCGATGGGAACCCGGGAATCGTCGCTGAGGTCAGCATGAAGCCCCCGAGATCGCTGCGACCCCCACCGAGGCCCAGGAAGAAGCGGGCCCGGGCCGAGGACCGGGGCCAAGTCAAGCGGGTCGTGCATTGTAGCAGGTGTAATCAGACAGGACATTTTAGGACTACTTGTGCAGCCCCTATATAGATAGAGACACAAACAAGACATTGGCACTCTTTTTCCTCCTTGGTGACAATGTTTGTTAGTTTATCTTACATTAGGGTTGAGTTGTCTTTTTATTTTTCTTTTTCTTTTTTTCGGTTTCTGGGGTAAGCAAGAATTAGGGTTGAGTTTTATACTTTTGTGTTAGGCTGGATTTTGCTCCAGACTATGCAATGGTGGCACTGCTGAAGTCTTCAGTGTTAAGTTGTATAATTTTTAGTGTTAGTCAAGGTTAGATTGTTTGTTTACTCCATCATAAGCAACTTGCACTCTATATACCCTTCTAGCTACTCTTGAATATAGTGGGTTTATGTTGCAAATATCATACATCTATGACTAAAATAGATTTGGATTATTTCGGGTTTAGAAAGATTGAAGTTTGGTTTTGCCAAAAATAAATAAATAAATATTGCGCATGAATTTTTGGTCTCAAGCTGAAAAACAGTGTTAGAAATTCAGGAGTGGGAAGATGATTTATATCATTACATGCATTTAGGCTACATATTGAATGAGATTGGAGCACAATGTTGGACCAATTTGAGTAAAGGGAATCTGAAGAATTGATTTTGCTTGGGCTACAATTTAGCTGAACCCAAAGTATGGGCCTCAATACCAGAATATATGCTCATTGGATATCATTTTCAGAAATTATAGAAACCCATAATCAACTAAAATAGAAACCCAAATCATTGTGAAGTGTCAAATGATCTCACTAAAAAAATAATGTACTTACTTCATTTCTATAAGTTCTTAGAGCTGAGCCGTAATCTTATTATAGAAAATTTATTCGTAATTTTCAGAAAAATAATGTACTTTTCATTTCTATAAGTTCTCTTTTAAATGGCGATTAGTCATGTTTTAGATACCCTTCAGCTGGGCGTAAAGTCTTTCAAAATAAGCTAATTTTTTAGGATGAGTCTCTTTCAAAATAAGCTAATTTTTAATTGAATGTCAATCAAAACCCTCTAAATACAATGAACTAAGATTAAAGCATACAATGCCATATTGCCATGCATTTTCCAACCATGTAATTATGTACTAGTAAAAGTTATTAGTTGGATGCTAAAAGATATGGTGAAAAGTTTGGCTAAATTTCTAGTGTAATAATTCAAGGGCCTTGATCATGTGACAATGGGAAGATATAATCACCCATGGAAATGGACCTAAACCACTAACCCAAATTGTTACAATACCTAATTTTCTATTTTTTTAACTTTAAGATGAAACAATGACTGCATATTGATGTCCAAAAAATTAAGAGGATGTAAGTATTTTATGTTGGTATGAGTTCTCAGTTATGTTAATCTAACATATCAATTGAACATCAAGACAATAGACTATAAAAACTTATTAGTCCATTCGTGTAAAATCCTTTTTTATCAAATTTTAAACTTATAAACTTATAACTCTCGTTGACAAAATAATGAAATAAAATAAAATAAAATAAAATAATCATCGATAAATTTCTTCACCAATTGAGATGATCTAAATAAAATGACCCAACCAAACACATCATTACTTTTGTTGAACAAGAACCTTTTGTACATTAAAATTTATCAAATAAAAGGGAGCCATTTATGATGTCAAAAAGGTCTCCAATATTCTCTTGTTTATAAAGGAACCTCCTTGCAAGTTTCCACTTACAATTCATGGGCAACTTCACCCTTTCTTTTTCTCTCAAATCTCTTTGCTCTTTTGCTTCTTCTCAAGATTGGTTGAGGGGAATGTCGTCTGGTTCGAGTTCATCTTATATATAACTAGTTATGTAAAAAAATGATTTCGGACCAGGCTTCATTCCCCTCAACAAATATGTATAAATATATAGTTCAATACATCTTTGCTTTCAAATTTCATGTCCTTCCCTATACAAAGCTGCTCATATGAAGATCGACTTTTACTTGCACTTATCAGTTATATAAACTGACATTTTTTGTGTTGTTTACAGATGATAACGAGTGAGCAGGTAAATATGCCAGAATCAACATCCCCATGCACTACATGTGTGTCTCTCTAAACCTCGCGCTAACGTGACTATACTAAAAGTTGCTATTGTCTTACAAATAATGAATTCGAGGAATGTGTGGACTAACTCAATAATTATGATCAACCCCGGTTTATCACACAGTTTTCGAGCAAAGCAAAAGGCCAAGCGAGATTACTGGCGAATAGACTCCTAAAAGAAGGTGAGTTTTCGAGCTCAGTTATGATCCATTTATAATAAGATGCATTATACGACATCATTTTATACTACGGACTCATCGGAGAGTCAAAAGCCTTACATTGTTCCTATGTGAACGAGCTATGCAAAAATTATAGTCTCAGTCAAAAGTTATGGTCCGATAAATCTTAGGCGAGACTGTCTAATACAAAAATATATTTGCCTAGTAATAAAAAATTTTCGAGGTAGCATGATTTTCACATGTATAACAATTTAAAGAGATATTCACAAAAGTAATATAGTTATATTTTTCTAAAGAAATTAATATTTCACAAAAAGGGATTTCAGACATGAAAAATGACTCCTAAGATGAAGGAAGGATTGAAACAACCAATCGCTACGACCCACTTGTCACATTTACATAATCCTAACTCAGAGCATAACAATCACAACCATTTGCAGGGAGGGAAAGAATTTTCCATTCATTTCGAGAATACAATCCACAATCTTCAACCGAAAATGTAGCGAAAAAACACAAAACAATCATTCATGAAATCATGGGAACTGCATTCACCTGTTCCTTCTGATCAAATCTGATGTGCATTTCGTCGTCCATCAATGTAAAACAGACTGTAAAAATTTCAACATTGATAAGTCATGAGATCATCAGATTACCTTAGCAGAGCGGGCGCGACTCAGATCATCATTGTGTCATCTGCAGGGCTGATTGCGGTTGCTGCTGCTGCATCTGCATATTACCGCGAATGCAGGCTTAAACCGAGGAAACTCGTTCCCAGGATCAAAGTCGACAGATCTGGCCGGGTTGTCAAGCTCGAGCCCTTCTCCAATTA
This sequence comes from Portulaca oleracea, assembly GCA_029582165.1. Lineage (NCBI taxonomy): Eukaryota > Viridiplantae > Streptophyta > Magnoliopsida > Caryophyllales > Portulacaceae > Portulaca > Portulaca oleracea. The sequence goes on along the minus strand of CM055868.1, from coordinate 65,542,555 downwards.
TGTAGGTATGTCTCATCTTTCCCGACACCGTCGAAATGAGCCATTTTGGGTAAACTTGGCTGCAAAAATGGTTCACGAATTAAATACCCCAAACATCCCGCTGCAAAACAGGGCGTTGGGAAGTCTAATGTAGCAATCTTACCTCGAAATTTGGTTCTGATTGACCCAAGATTTTAAAACTGTTTGCTACAAAAACTTATTTCGTAATACGAATGATCTCTCTAACTCGTCCCTTGAACAACTCTGCAGCGAGGCAATTAGGAGTGCCAGATAGATGGCAGTGTCCGAAGCTCACAAGTCTGGCATCGGATTACATAAACAAGCGAGACGGTTTTGAGGAGAAAATCTATGCTTACTTTTCGCGGGAGCTTGATGGCGATTCTCTCTTTGTCAAGCTGGTTGAGGAGTTCGAGAGATGCATACTCAGCTACTTTGCCTTCCATTGGAGCTATGCTGATATTGCACTCACACAGGTAATTATTGGCAAATCGCCTATTCGATAGATAGCTTACCGGGGGCAAAAAAAACGCCTATCGAGGGTATTTTGGCTCTTCTGACTTGGTGTTCGGTAAATTGCCTATTCAAATGGTTGTTTAGACCCAAACAGTCGATTTCCAATAGGTTCAAATGAGGATCTTATTGGACACAACTTAGTCTCAAAATGACTATTTTATTCAAAACTACACCAAAAACTGCATGAAATAGCGAACTTATGTTTACTACAAAAGCGAAAGTTCAGAATTTCACCTCAGAAGACCTCAAGATTACCTGGTGTTAATTTCAGGTGCTACTGGGACCAGAACCTGGGCCGAGAAAGAAGCTCAAGAACATACTTCTTGCAGCATCGAGGTAGTGAAGAGATAATCTGACTTTTCTGCATTCTGAAAAACAAGAGAAAGTGAGAATATTATGGCTAGAACATGTTTTTGCCGAGATTAACAGTGCGATTTGATGGCCCAGGGAGAAGAGAATTGAAAGAGTGACCAAGAATTTAAAAGTAGCAAGAGTATTCAACACACTGGTAGAAGAAATGAAGGCAATTGGGCTATGCAGCCCGAAGCCAGAGATCGATGAATCCGAGTGCACAGATGTGATGGCCCCAATAGCTCACAAAGATAGAAGCCCGGTTCTCCTCTTCATGGGAGGTGGAATGGGAGCCGGGAAGAGCACTGTCCTTAAAGAAATACTCTATGAGTAAGATTATTACCAATTTAATCTCACAATAATTGCCGCGTTTGGTTGGAAACCTTTCCTAGGAAAATTCTGTCATATGGCCCATTATCACTCTCAAACTCGGTAAACTTTTTCCCCTATGGGAGGGTAGGTAAAGTTTTTCCTGGGTTTCTCTACCAAACGCACCCTAAAATGTTCGAATAAGCATTCATAAATGTACCAACTGACATCGGACTTGCAGGCCGTTTTGGCAAGAAGCATCAAGGCAGGCAGTAGTAATAGAAGCAGACGCGTTCAAAGAATCCGATGTCATTTACAGAGCGCTTAGCTCACGGTGCCATCACGATGCAGTCCTCACTGCAGAACTGGTACTACTCTCTCTTCTTATGTAACAACAACACCCACTGTGGGTCCCACATACATACGTGCGGTTTATCTAACAGATGTTTCAGTTTCTAATCTCTCTTCTTATATCTGAACTAAATACTCTACGAATGTTTAGAATTCCAAGTCATGCGGAATTAACTCTTTTCTTGGAATTGTATTGCAAACAGGTTCACCAATCATCCACAGATGCAGCATCATCGGTACTGGTGACAGCATTGAACGAGGGGCGAGATGTTATCATGGATGGAACCCTATCTTGGCTACCCTTTGTGCTACAAACAATAACAATGGCTAGGAATGTTCACCGTAAGAGGTACCGCATGGGGCCCGGATACCAGGTGGCGGATGATGGAACAGTCACAGAAAACTACTGGGAACAGGTCGAAGATGAGGAAGTTGGCAGCCCAAGTGTCCAGAAACGAAGGCCGTATCGGATAGAAGTTGTTGGTGGCATATGTGATGCCTATTTGGCAGTCATCAGAGGCATAAGGTAAGTCTGAATCAATGTACAAACCAAATTTGTCGTAACATTCAGTCTGAATCCTAGGAAAAACTTTCCCCTTGGGAAGAAGTCTACAATCTAGCACAGGAAAATTTGGCAACTTGGGAAAGTCGACCAACTTTTCCAGGAAAATTGTCCAACCAAATGCACCTATTTGAAAAATTCTTAAGAAATCCACAAATGAAAGTAACATTTTCTCCACAGAATGAGTAAGCAGTCGTCTAGATGCTTCTCCTCGTTCTGTTTTCGGCTTTGCTAGCATAAGAATGATATCAACATACTGAACCTGATGAAATAATATGAAGGTATGGGTTGTCTATGCAGGAGGGCTATTTTGTGCAAAAGAGGAGTGCGAGTAAAGTCACAACTAAGATCACACAAGAGATTTGCAGATGCTTTTCCAACCTACTGTCAACTAGTGGATCAAGCTAGGTTATATTGCACAAATGCATTGGAAGGCCCCCCAAGGGTAATGTTCTCCCAGTTTTTGTCTTTCCTTCACAAGGCTTAAAACTTCTAACATGCAACTAAATGCATGCATCAACAATACAATGATGAGCAACAAAAAAAATAACAATCCCTAGTGTAGTCACCCACTAACGTGAGGTCTAGGGGATCTAGATGTGCCACGTAGGCTACCATCCCCATGCATGGGATGTATAAAGGGGCTAATTCCAGCGGACCCACAAAAAAAAAAACACTTTGAAAACCAAAAACAAAACCCTTTCGAAAAACATTTGAAAATCCGCTAGGGAAACAAGGGGAATTAGACAGAAAGATAACTCAATACCTGTGTGCTCCAAGCAACGAGAATACAATGACGAGCATGATCTGCAAACAAAATCTGACAAAATGAATGTTATGTGCAGCTGATTGCGTGGAAGGACAGAGACAAGAACTTACTCATTGATCCGGAGGAGTTCAAGTGTTTGAAGATGGTTGGAGAGTTGAATGAAGAAGCAAGCAACATATACGAACTTTACAGGAACCCAAACCCGGCATGCCAAGATGGATCTATCTGGAAAGATATTGTCTCCTCGCCTTCAAGATTGAAGGTCCAACAGGAACTCAAGTGTGCTATTCAACGAATTGAAATACAAAGATAATCCCACAATAGGAATCCATAGTTTTCAACATATTAGAGACCAAACCAGTAAAGATAGAATGGATCACATGTGAATACTACTCTCAAGGGTGCTGAACGAATGGTAATTTTTCAGATATAGATCATCGTGTACCAAATAAACAAGTTCATTCAAAATTTAAGTAAATCATACCTGTAGTGATGTGCCCGAAATCTAAGAATACAACGAACAGCATCATCAGTTGTGATACACATATTATGCACTCTACAATATGGAGATTATGTTGTTGCACAAACTAAAAAATACATGTTAGCAATCCAAAACAAGCATATTGTTCTCATATGTCTCTCACCTGTCAACATTGTTCGCATCATGAATCCCTTAGACAAGTTAAGTTCAAAGTTTGTATTTTATCTAGCTTTGATCAAACAAACCACACATCATATCGTTACACCAAAATTGAATGGCAATGACAATAATACGTGCGAAGAAGCTCAGCAGTGCAACAATGAAACTGAAACTAAGCGTAAACGATCCCCATCAAAAACTTCGAATTTCCAATCAATGTCTCATAAAACAAAACACTCAATTGACATCAGCTAATTGGTTACATGTCATTGCATTTTTGTCCTACAGCATCAAAATTGGCATTTCCTTTAAGAAACAAAGAAAATCTATAACATTTAAAAAGAAATACAATACATCCGCGCTACTATACTACGCTCCTCCAAGCTGGGGTTCCAAGACCTCCATCACATTCGCCACGGAGCAACACAACCTTCCTTCTGCAACCAAAGAACAAACAATCCCCTCAATCTCCTTCACCTCCTTATGAAACTCCGAATGCAAAGCCAACGACGAAAAGTGCTCATCAACAACCAACCCAAGACACTTGACAACATCCTCAAGCTTAGGCACCCACTTACACATCTCCAACCCCAACACATCCTCCGCGGTAGGACACAGGACGGCTTGAGGAAACCTCTCATACTTCCTCAACCACTTTCCCAAATACCTAACCAACCCCATCATTTCCTCAGGACCGAGCTTCCCAATCGCGCTCGAGAACACCACTTCATCAACACTCGAACACACCAAGAAATGCAAACACAACTCAGCCCAAGAGAACCCATCATAAGCCATCATGAGCAATACACAAGCATCCTTAGCCAACTCCAACATGGTCCCATTTAGGATCCCATCAGTCACACACTTAACAGCCAACAAACCCTGACTCTCCCACTCTTCCTTCACTGATTTCATAATCAAGACGGCATCTTTGGAGGGCGAAACAAAGTACCTCAAAACCCTGAACAAATCCGAGGCCGAAAGATCAGAAAAAACCCTCAAACACTTGCATATCAAATCAGACCTTCTCTTAACCACCAAATTGTACAGCAAAACCGAACGAGACCCATAATCAACAAGCTTATTAGAAATTAGGGTTTCCACCAAAGGCCACAACTCGAACAACACAAAACCCTCCACAATCAAACCCATAACATCACTCCCAACCAAATACCCATACTTCTCAAGCAATTTATCAGCATAAAACGCCCCAGAATCGTTCCTATTAAGCCCTAATCCTAACCCTACCTCGCCGAATTTCTTCTTGACGATTTCTTCGAGGTGGGAGTTAAAGATGTCTAGGAATTTGTCGGAGTCTTCGTCGGAGAAAGCTGAGGAGTTCTTGAGGAAGCGCTTCAGCTTGGCGCATAAGTTGACCCGGGAAGTGACGACGTCGGAATCTGGGCCGGAGATTTGGAAGCCGTCGAGGGGTTGGACGAGGGTAAACGGGTCCGGGTTATCGGAGGCGGATTTTAGGGTTTTGATGAGTGGGTCAGCGTCGAAGCTGGGTGGGTATCCCAAGGGTTCGGCGGTGAATTCTGGGTCGGTGGTGGCTTTGATGATCTTCTCCAGTAGAGTCATGGCGGACGGCGGCGAAGACAGCGGAGATGGTGAGGAGGCGGCGGCGGAAAGGAAGAAGGGTTTTGAGGAGGTTTTAGGCTTTCAGCTAAATAAGTGGTTTGGTTTGACTGTTTTGAGTATTTATACTCTCTCACTTTTTTGCTAAAGTAATTGTTTGTAGTTTATTTTTCTGTAATACCTCAAAATCCTTTAGTGCATGTTTTCGAGCGCATGTTTTCATTTGAATTATCATTAATTTATTTCTTTTAAGATAAGAATTTATATTTATGTTATAGGTTTATTGTTATTAACTTAGTTTCATTGTATATGTAGTATAGTTTAGTTTTTCATTAGTGAATATTCCATCTTTATCAAACAAAATAATATTAGTTCTCGGGAAAAAATAATTTCTAATACTTAAATTGACTAAAATGTTATTTTCAACGTTTCTTAACTTTGTAACTAAACTTTGTTGACACTCTTGTATTTTCATTATACTATTGCGTTAACTGACCTTCATTTTAAATTGCGATTATTAAAATCTCAAAACCTATCTGTATATCTCATTGACCAGTCTCGAACTCCAAGTGATTAACTGATTATTACGGTTCGGTACCCTTGAGTTGTTGTTCTTACCTTCTCCCTTGTCGAACACATAACAAGAACAATCATATTGAAATATGACAGTTACCAAAATGACCTAAACATTGCTAGAACTACAGCCAAGTACACCTTCAGAAGAAGTGAAGAACAAGCATTGTTGTGTTATACTCACGTACTCTCCATTGTCCATAAACATTTTAGGATACTTTACCACCATATAACACAAAATTACCGACTACACTGGCTTCTTGCCTTCTTCATTCTATCCATGAAAAATTGAAGATCATGTCAGGTGACTAATCCAGCATGTTTCCATACCAACTCCAGCATGATCTATTATTTTAGAGGGGTAAGCTAAAATTGGATAAAATTAAGTTCGATAAGTTTACATAAAAGTTGAGAAATAACATGTTAAAAGTATGAATAAAAATGAGCAAATTGGGTAACAAGGCTGTCAAGCTTATTCATAACAGCTGCAAACAGTGCACTGCAATTTTCAGGCCAGTCAGGATTTCAGCAAAAAGAAGTGAAAAACAGAGAGGTCCTACCGGGAGTCGAACCCAGGTCGCTGGATTCAAAGTCCAGAGTGCTAACCACTACACCATAGAACCACTCGTTGATGTGTATTCAGATAGAAATGAAAATGAAACCAACATATCATTAACCTCCTTGTAGTTAACCAGTTTTGCTTCTTGATGTTGCTCTTTGATGTATTCTGTGAACTAATTACCAGGTTCATGCTGCTGAATGGTAACCAAAGTTTCAGAACTAGATCAGGAAATGACATTCATATAACTCTTACTATACAGATTATTAGCCTTCTTTTCTTCTCCCATGCATAAAAGTGCATAAAAAGGTTGATTTCATGGAATCCAAAAAGACATGTCATTTGACTTGGATTATGCTCAGATGATTCAGAATTGACAAAGTTGACAAACTATAAGACATCTAGACCAACACAATCATATGGCTGGCCTGCATTTGACATGAGACAGAAATATGACAATTACCAAATCATCTCAACTTTAAACTAAAGCAAAGCACAAATTTGAGAAGAACAGGAATCATGATGCAACCAAATTGCAGCTTATATATGCTCTTTCTAAACATATGGGATCACACTGATGAATACAAAACCTGCAGATGCATGCAGGGCAACCACAAACCTGCATGTTCCTCATAGTCAACATTTGGGATCCTATGCCGACATAGGTTGGTTCAGGAGGTTTGACACTTGTTACCCTTAAGCAAGGCCTTGACTTCGAGTTTTGTGAATCGAGAAAATCAGCGATGGGAGAGCTCTACCCCATAATGGGCCAACAGCAAGCTCGACCTCTAGCAACAGTGAGTGCTACATCAAAAATATGAGACCTCAAGAGAATGTTCACCAGTACTGCCTCAAACCTGCAGAGTCAATCAAGACCTTATGACCCAGTGATGACCCTGATATCATCGCAGCTTCATAAGTTTCAAAAATGAGAAGCATTTGCTACTACTGTCGCCCGTATGTTGATATTCTTACCTTCCTTCGGTTTGTAATGTACGTGAAGATGACGAGACCAACCTGCCTGGCAAATAGCAAGGAGGAAATATCTGCAATTAATCAACAACAAAGCTTATTCATAACAGCTGCAAACCTGCAACACTGCAATCTTCAGGAGTTTCAGCTATATTTTTATTTTTTTAAAAAAAAGAAGTGGAAAATAATGAGGTCCTACCGGGAGTCGAACCCAGGTCGCTGGATTCAAAGTCCAGAGTTACTACACCATAGAACCACTTCTTGCTTAGGGAATCCAGTGGAGTTTACAATAGTGGCAATAAACGACTAAACCCCCAGCGATATACAAATGTAAACTGGACCTATGAGCTTTTCTAGTTAACCAATTTTGCTTCCTGTTATTGCCCTTGGATGAACCCTGTGAACTAATTACCAGCGCAGGCCTTCAATGCCGTCATTCATGTTCGCAACCTTTGACAAGTAATGGAATAGATTTTACTCAGCATGTAATGATTAACCAATCTTTTATGAGCAGATCCTGAATTAATCCCTGATGCAACATGTTTCCTACGGTATATCCGAGTGCGGATGAGAATGAGACTAATTATTCAATCAAAGCAAAGGTGACATCTCATTTCTTAAGACGCATTTTGGACCATGGCTTATATTTCTGTATGCATCAACTTCCTTCGGATGGTCATATCCCAAAGTGTTTCTCGCCTTCTGGGGTGCCAACTTTTTATTCTTTGGATTCAACTAACCATTACGACATCACCAAAGCATGATGGTGAGGTCGAAGATCTGGTGTGATTCGTGTGACACTTAGTCCGATTCTGTGCTGTGTTGTCTAGTTGATTTAGAACATGAAAGCTGTTTTACAAAGTATGTCTCTTCTACATCCCTCAATAAGATGAGAGACTGAATGTGACACATAACTACTACATACACCAGAGCATGTCATCCTCTGATCAATGACAAAAGCATGACTATCTTTGCAATTTCGGTTCCAGTCCAACAACATGGTTATCTAAAAGCAGGGAAATATATCAAGAGCGCAACCAAGGGTCAGCTGTCAGAATGACTTACATTATTGATGCATAATTCAAGTGGATTTTCTTCAAGATCCCTCCTTCCCTCGCCTCATCTCAGTTTAACCCTATCTTCACATAGCTAGGTAAATTGTAATTGGCAAATGTTGCAACCTCAGAATTTACTGGTTCACATACCACTTGAAATATGGTCAGATATTTCAGAATTGACAAAGATGACAGGTTATAAAGCATCTATACCAACACAAACATATGATTATCACGCATTTGACATGAGATAGAAATATGACAGTTACCAAACGACCTTGACATTAGAACTAAAGCGAAGCACCAACTTGAGAAGAACAGGAATAATCGCAACCATAATCGCAGCTTATATACGCACTTTCTGAACATTTTATGGATACTTTACCACCAGCTGAAGTAACCTTCCCAAGAGATACCACCTACCTACCTGGGATCACACCAGTGAATTCAAATCTAAAAGTCTTCCCCGTGATATCAATGGCAATCATGCAACACGACAACCACATACCTGCATGTCCCTCAGTCAACATACGGGATCCTCCAGAGCTATTTATCAACATATCGGATCTCAACACATGTTTACCTGCAGTGCCTCAAACCCGCAGAGTCAGTCAAGACCTTACGACCCAGTGATGAACCTAATATCATCACAGCTTCATAAGTTTCAAAATGAGAAGAACATGCGACGAGAATGTATCATGTATAAAACTTAAAAACATAATAAAATAAAGTGAAAACTATGAGGTCCTACCAGGAGTCGACCCCAGGTCGCTGGATTCAAAGTCCAGAGTGCTAACCACTGCACCATAGAACCACTGCTAACCACTAAATTAACAAAAAAGCTCCGCTCCCAAGCAAAAAGATCAAAACAAAACATCTTAAAACACTGTAATGCCAAGAAGTTTCAGGAAAAGTTTCATAAAAACATATAAGGTCCTACCAGGAGTCGAACCCAGGTCGCTGGATTCAAAGTCCAGAGTGCTAACCACTACACCATAGAACCTCTGCTTGATTTAGGAATCCAATGGAATTACAAGATATATCAGCAATACATCATTAAAGACCAGTCATGTGCTTGGCACGCTTCCCGAGGCAACCCGAGCCTCGTTGTTCCATCATCCGTCCGGGACAGGTTCGGTGCATGGCCGCATGTCGACAGTGCCTTTGACGAGGTTGCCATGCCACGCCATGCATGGACGCTCGCTGTCGTCGACTGTCGCTGGCACTGTCGCTGCCCCAGCACTTGCCAAGCACCTCCCCTATAAAGAGCTTTAAGTGAATAACTCCATCTACGGCCAGTGGCATAGTTTTGACAAAAAAATGGGCATGGCTTTTTTTTGAGTTCTAGATTTTTCCAATTTTTTCCGAGGATACCCCTGGGTAGATAATAATGTTAATTTACTAAAAATCATTTTTCGGAATTTTTTCGCAGCCCGGGTTATTTAATATAATTTTTTATTTGCGAAAACGGAAAAAATTCCAAAAAATCGTAGAAAAATCAGAAAAATGCAAGGCGAGTTTCTAAATTCCTTAAAAATCAAGGGGAAGTAGACTGCAAATTATTTTGCACATCCGACGTCGGATGCCCCGGGTTTTAGGCCCGGGATCGCTTTTTCCCGAGCGGGCACGGGAGGAGATGAAGGAAGGCTCCAAAAAATCACTAAAAATGCTGTAAAATAGCTAAATGGGACAAGGAAATGATCTGCAAAATTTGAGGGAAAACGGACGATCGAAAGCTCGAGGAGTGTCCCGGAACCGGGCGACTTAGAGCGTCCCGAGGCCTGGCCAAAGAATCCCGGAAAAAATCCGGAAAAATCACGGAAAACCTTTAAAAAACATAAAGAAGCAGCCCGCCAAGTTTCATCCCAAGCGCACGAACGAAAGCCACGGAAAAATCATTGTCACAGAGTGTCGTCGACAGTGTCGCTGGCTGTCGTCGGCACTGTCGCAGTGTCGTCGGCTGTCGTCGGCACTGACGCAGTGTCGTCGGCTGTCGTCGGCACTGCCGCAGTGTCGTCGGCAGTGTCGCTGGTGACGACACTCTCGCAGTGTCGTCGACAGTGTCGCTCGCTGTCGTCGGCACTGTCGCAGTGTCGTCGACAGTGTCGCTGGCTGTCGTCGGCACTGTCGCAGTGTCGTCGACAGTGTCGCTCGCTGTCGTCGACACTGTCGCAGTGTCGTAGACAGTTGACCACAAAGTTTCCAAATTCAAATCAAAAGTTCGGTCCTGAACTGCTAGTAACAGGTAACGTAATAACCACGGCAAAACTAACCCCTCCATCAATTATAGAATCAACTTGGGCTACAAACTTGCATCCTTTTCCCTTTTCACGACTCGTGAAAGTACAGGGGCAACAATAGCAAATCCATAACCCCGTGAAAATGAGCTCAACCCTAAATAGAGACTCAAGCTGCCTACCAAAATCGCATACAGATGGTGATCTCAGGCCATCAAGGGAGGTCGCACGTCAGTTGTCTCATTACATGAGCCACACTTACAATTTTTTTTTCCTTTTCACGGATCAATGAACAAACATAAGCAACAATTCCAAATCCATAACCCCATGAAAATGAGCTCAATTCTAAACAGAGAATAATGAAACAAAGATTCAAATCTGACCATGCTCTCTACCCAAATAGCACACAGAAGAGGAAAGAAGGCGACATGACTGAAAATTCTCAGGACACATAAAAGCATAGTCTAATACTGATCAACTCCAAGCGACACAAAAGTACAGGCAAAAGGGTCTGCATACACTCAAACAATAATAAGACCACGCGTTACTTTCACCAGATAGAACTCATAGATCAATTGCAAATGGATATATAATCAGGTCAATAGGATAAATTGAGCCAAGCAATAATCCTACTGTTTTGTGATACCTCATCAGGCTCAGCTGTCCCCAACCAACTGCCCACCACACAAAGACTTGTTGTATGTAATTGCTTCGATTATGTTTCCAGTGATAATATTTTTCCTATTAGCATATTGATTTGAATCCTCAAGGGATACAGAAAAACACTAAAGCTCTACTAAGGAGGCTAAAACGAGACTCCATATTTCACTATTGTCATTCTAGAATCAAAAGAGTGGATTGCCATATTAGGTTTCCTTGTGCGGCTGATTTTTATTATTAGCTCTACTTAAGTTTTCCAATTATTTTCACATTTGCTACTATTTGTATTTCATTGGTTGTTTCTCCACTTTGTTTGCACTTTGCACCTTATTTTCCTTCCTGTTGTTTCTACCTCCGCTATGTTTCAACATTTTCATTGTCAGTTCTTATCAGACACAAAATAGCATCCTAGAAGAAGATGCCTCGTAAAACCTATGTTACTCCGACTCTTCATATTCCATGCCGTGCCCGTATCGGACCCTCGATACTCAGACAAGGTACGACACTCGACACTTCAAATTACAATGAAAATGTGCAATTTTTCTTACAAATAGCCGAGTCCGACACCCATATCCATGTCCGATATGGACAGGCGTACCCGAGTCCGAGTAACATAGCGTAAAACCATCGTTTATTTTCCGATTCGTAAAGCATTAGGCAATAAAAGCATCTAAGTCTAGCATCCACAGAAATAACCCTCTCAACAATTCATAGAGATCAGGCTGCCACATCAAAAGTCTAGAAACACCCCCCCCCCCCTTCTTCTTCCTCCCAAAACTCTGGCATGACTCAACGATTAGGGTTAGAGGTGGTGTTATACATACTTCCCAGCCGGGGCTTTCGTACTAGTACTCCCGAGTCACAGATTCACCAAAATAGGCATGCATTTATCATATATATCATCAGCTATCAGCCTATAACTAGCAGCCACAATAGACAAATGGTAACTTTCAAGTCTGGCCAAAAAACACACAACCACCTCAGAAATTCCAGGCCTAAAATATAACCTTCCTGAAGATATTCTAAAGTGTCATCACAAGATTCCAGATAAACATCACCAAACAAAAGAAAAACAGATTTGCCCATCAAAAAAGCAGTAGATCAAGTACTGCAAATCTAAGTCATATCCAAGTGACTAAAGTGTGACTAAGGTCTGCTCACCATCTCCCTTCATCCTCCTTCACAAAACAAGTACCAAGTCCAGTAGACCATTAGAGTTATGAAAGCTTGGTCTTTAGTTACTGGACCTTGTCCAAACTATTTAAAGGATCACATACTTTGGAGCTACTATAATTCCATCCATGTCTTCAGGAACTAAATTTTTCATCAGTGACAGTTGGATTTGGGTCTTGAAAAGTTGAAAGGACGTTAAGACAGAGTCAAAGGTTGCAACTTTTTCATCCTAACAATGAGAAGAGAAGCTCAAAGTGATATACGAGTTATAGAGCATTTCCATTTTAAGGTTCTTACAATTGAAATGAAGTCAATGACAAAAGCACGATCAGATACTTCAATGAACATACAAAATACACAAATCACACCACCAAATCATTAACATTGCAATGGCAGTCAATCATCAACGTTATCTTTGCATAGAATTACATGAATAAACACATTCAAAAGTCAACTTTCAGCATGACTTACAATCTCAAGGCGTAAGTTCTTCAAGATTCCTCCTCTATCATCTCCATCATATCTCATCTGCAAAATCAAACAAACAAAATCAACAAAAGAACCAACCTACCCATCTCTTCATATAAAGACGAGAATTGTAAACATTAAACCAGTAACTTCACCCCATTTGGCTCCAAATAAACCCTGACGATCCAGATTTGGCCAAAAAAAAAGACAGCAGTAATAATAGAGAAGCGATTGAGGAACTCTGTAATTTCATCTCATACTTCATTGGTAATTATCTAAAACAACATCCAGCTAACCACCAATTATCACAACTACAGGGGGAAAAATTATAAAATTAAAAAGAAAAAAACACCTGAGCACCAGGTGTGTATGGGGACTAGAACTCAACAACATACACCAACTGAAGACCCCCAAAAATTTACACATCTATCCATCCATCCATCATTCCTCACTTCTTTCCTCTCTTCGGCATGGCTCTCTTCGCCGGCGACTTCACACTCTTCGGCTTCACCGCCGCCGCCTTCTTGGCCGCCGGAGCCGCCTTCTTCGCCGCCGGTGCAGCCTTCTTTGACGGCGTCGACTTGGCGGCTGTCTTCGCAACCTTCGCCGTCGGCTTCACGTCACTCAGCGCCTTCCTCTTGGTTCCGGTCGACCTAGTCTTCGCCGGAGCAGCGGCTTCCTTCGGCTTGGCTGCCGGCTTAGCCTTCGACTTCGCGGCTGCAGCTTTCGGCTTTGCGGCGGCGGCCTTAGGCTTGGCAGCGGCGGGTTTAGGTTTGGCAGCAGCGGATTTAGGTTTGACGGCGGCGGCTTTAGGTTTGGCGGCGGCGGCTTTAGGTTTGGCGGCCGCGGCTTTCGGCTTCGCGGCGCCGGATTTTGATTTCCCGGCGGCTGCGGCTTTCGGCTTGGCCTTAGCGGCAGCAGGCTTAGCCGACTTCTTCTTCTTCGCCGGAGCAGTTTCAGATTTTGGAGCTGGTGATCGAGCTGCTGGAAGCTTGTACGAACCCTTGACCTTAACGATCTTTCCAGAAGCTACGAATTTCTTCAGATTAACCAGTAGAAGCTTCCTGAAGTTCGGCGGGAGCTGCTTCTGCTTCTCCTCGATGAATTTCTGGATCGCATACTGACTCGATCCGTTCCTCTCCTTCAAAGTCGTGATCGCCTCTTTGATCATCTGAATTTCACCGATATTTCACTCAATCAGATCGAATAATCAACCGAAATGCATAATTCAACTAAGATCAATCGTCACAAATTCCAACTCAAACGATTCTAAGCTCTAAGTTCTAACCTCAAAGTACGGTGGATGAGTCGGCGGATTCCTACTTTTCCTCGGACCAGATGCCTTCTTCGCCTTCGTTACTTTCTTCTGCTCCGGCTCACCGGCGCCGGGGTTCTCGCCGGGATTCTCCTCGCCGGCCGACTTCTCCTCCGCCGGCGGGACATCGGCAGGGGCGGCGTCCGCCACCTCCGGCGCAACAATGGGTTCCTCAGTTGCCGCCATTAGCTAGAAATTCAAGCTCCCTTAATTCACCGACGATGATGATATGAGTTTTGAGTGAGGAAGAACGTTAAGATGGAGGGATTTAAATAGTCAGAAATGTACGTGGGAAAGTCCTACGTGGAATTGTGTGATTGGCTGATAGGACCCTCACGAGGATCGAAGCCCATTTTCGAAATTTCACGCGCTGGTCGTTGGATAAGGAGTTATCAACGGTTGTCAAGGGCGGGTGGGACGAGAGTTGGGGTGGAGGCCGAGCATCAATATTTGGATGGATTGCTTCCACTTTTGGGGTTGAGGGTGTGTTTCTTACCTTGATTCATATGTCAATATCTTGAGCTAGGGTTAATGAAATTTTGTGGGGTTTGTTTCATTGTGTAGATTATTTTCTAAGCTTTCATATGAGTGCTTACCCGAATCGATCCATGGAGGAACGAGAGAGATATTCCGTCTGAAAGCGACAGTGGTCATTTTTAGGGTTTGGTTTGAGTTTGTTGCAGTTTTGGGTGATTTTGATACGGATGTGTTACTCGAGTTCAGTTTTAACTCACTACATTTGATACTAGAGTAACAAGGGGATCTAAGGAATCAAGAATCGTCGAAATTGGTTATGATTTGGACATTCAAATATCGATTCGAATATCAGTAAAGATGAACATGCTTAATAAATGCATCGTGTGTAATGTATCCTACGTGTTTTGCACTGTTATACCATGAAAGCTTACTAGATCCGACCTAAAATTCAATAATATGCTATAAGATGTTTGCGATATACATAGTTGCACACCTGATAAATTTTGATATATTTTATTATATGTACATTAATGTTATACTGAGAAAATTCATGTTTGCTTTGTGAATATGAACTTTCCCATCCACATGAAACACGTAGTATACTTCTCTTTACCGGAATTCTTTACTTTGCCTTCTTTAATAGCCAGTAAATACTCATCAAATTCTAAATATTCATTGTTAGTCAAATAACTACGCATCATATTTATTATGAAATGGAAAGTTACCTTATATGTTAAAGTTGTATACATCTAAATATGCATATATTACAATGAAAAAACATTGTCTCAACGTAATGTCATTTTGAACCTATATTAGCCAACTTCTAATATATATTGCCAGAAACTACAAATGAATACATGCAAATAATTCAATTGAAACAGCGGTTATAGTATTAAATGGAACGAATGCAACATAAATAGTGTTCCGACAAATTACTTGGACAGTGATTACTAGTAAACCTTGCAAATACATATAAGAATAGATGCGATACACAACATTCCAAATCATACGTGAGAGTTCGATTATTTCCTTATTTACTTCGAATAGCTCCTTAAGAGCGCATGAGTGACTTAACTATTCATTAAGAAAATCAACCATTTATGTCATATTCAGTCTATTGTATCACACATCCTTCAACCGTATATAAGGCATATACAATAATCAACCATTTGCTATTTCGTCGCTCTTTTAATTAAAGTGTTAGAGAAATAGAGAGTGGCTACATGCTAGTGCTAGTTTTTCGTTTGCTTAACTAAAGTAGTGTTTAAATATACTGGCTTCCAACATTCCAAAATCAGTGCACGTAATTGATGGGAATTTTACATGAACAGGCTTTATTCTAGTATTATTGATACCTAGTTGGACGGACTTCCTCCTGGGTTTGGAAAAATACCGGGTCCGGTCAAATTTTTCATTCGATGAAAAATCAATTACTTGCACCGTGTTTGATCGGAGCAATCCGGACTCTAAGACCATACCGGGACCTAGACCTGGATGTTTGATGCCTGGACCTGGATGTTCGATGTCCAAATTGTAGAGGCGAGGTCCTACTTTTCATGTTGGATTTATGGATCTTCGAATTGTCCGATTGACTGATATTCGATAAAGGTAATTAAAAGTTAACCCAAATTTCCTCACAAACAAGGTCTAGACATTGTAAAATCTCTGAAATGATCGAACTCAGTTTTTTTTTACCGAAATTAAGACAATTGAAACCTAGGTTTCCTTACTCAGACCCAACGTGATTTTAAAACGGACAATGACCCACTGGACCCATTGACCGTCTCTTAAACTTTGATGCACTTCTGGTGACTGCACTCGAATGTTTTAGGTCGGACAAAATCAAGACATTGAATTGGTCAAAATTTTGCAAAACCTACTTCCATCTATATGAATGTAACTTTTATAATTAAAAAAAAGGCCCCATATTTAATGGATGCTTTATAGTATACTACGAGTAATCGTATATTCATTATCAATAATACCATAAAAATTTAAAAAGGTTGTCTCCAACCAATTGAAAGATTCTTGTAAATAATGAAATAAATTTCCCAACAAATAGCTCATGACATCCCATATCTCAAGATTGAAGTAGGAACATACATTCTTCTTCTTCTTCTTCTTCTTCTCCTCCTCCTCCTCCTCCTCTTGTTAAAGGGAGTGAAGAGCCTCGAAATACAATACATACATATATCAACTTTCTATCTGTAACTTGGGACACTCTAATTGAATATGACACTTTAGTACATTTCTATATAGATCTCTATATTGCATTAATTTTTCCATTCTCCGGAAAAATGACATGTAAAAGGGAAAGAAATATTTTAACTTACCATTCGCAAGCGCTGGTGTCTTTGAGATTTTTGCTCTCAAATTTAAGATATGTACATGCATGTATAAACTTACTTAAGGATCACAGTATCGCTAATAAGCATAACCACTAATCTTAGGTCCATCAAAATTAAGCTTGGCCATTTGGCCTAATGACATATTCCATTTGACAAAGATTCCCCGTTGGTATACATTTTAATATTACAAGTCGCTATAGTTTTGCTCGCCAAATGACCATAGTTTCTTTCATCTAGTATGCATTAGTGACTCTTTCCGTTGCGTTCAGATTTTGTGACTGTGAAATTATTAACAGAGTCTATATATGTCTAAGTTTCATCAGTTAACAACTTAAGGCCTCATTTTTTTGTGCGTTGTTTTTGCGTTGCGTTGCGTTAAGTTGCGATGGAAGTAGTTAAAAAATAATGATAATTTGCGTTAAATTGCGGTAGGATTGCAGTAAGTTGCGTTGCGTTTGAGTGCGTTAACGCATAAAAGAACAGGGTCAGGCAAGGATTGTCATACATAATCATGATAGATTTATGTCTTTATGATAGGGTAGTATTGTATTGTATCAAGAGGCACTAGTGTCCTATGGACAAGGGTCATGCTGGAAGGTGACACGGTCCGTGTCATGGCTTGGCACAACCTGGTTTGGCCCGACTCCCCATATATATTAATTCATTTTCTCCCTATTTTAGCTATATGAATGAGATTTTGGTTGCAGTCTTGGATCATCGTGACCATATCATTTAGTCATCATCTATTTCCATCAATCCCACAATTAATAGAGTTCTAGAGATGATAGACCTCGACTTTATCGCCTTAAATCACGGATTTTCAGGTTTGTTTGACCCACTTTGCCAAAAAATCGACTTGGTTAAACTCATATTTGTTTGTTGTAGCTAAAAGTGCTTAACTTTGTCAATTCTATGTGAATTTTGATCGATTTCACAACGCTTTTATGATCGTTGAATGAAAGATGCGGAAACTGCAGAGAAGTTAGGATGATAACCGAGTGTGAAAGATCCCAAAGAAGGTGTACGCAAATAATAGCGCGAGCTAGCACAGTTTAAGGGATCATTTTGAGGTTTTCCAGTCCCGCGCACACGACCCAAAATCAGGCAAAAGACTCCATTATTGGTGCACACCCAGTTTATAGAAGGAAGGTGCACCACATCCAAATCTCACAAACTATAGAAATTTATTATTGTTGTCGGTGCTAATGTTGGGCCTGGGTTATTAACCCAAGATGATTCGTCCCTGTTGGGCTGTTACCAACAATTGGGTAGCAAATGGATGTCCATATACGTTGCAAAGAATATTACTTTTGGGCCTTTTTAGTTAATATTTTGTTAAACGGTCACGAGGTGCACTTATCGAATCCCATGTTGTCTATATGCTGTTATGAGGATTTATTCTTTATAATTTACTTTGAATTGAATTATTTTAATTTTCAAAAATTTTATCTCAATTTATTCTAAATTATTCTACGGGAGCTTTTTGTATAATTTACTGTAAACTTACTATAGACTTCAGTAACCTTATTTTTTTCAAACATTATCACCTACAAAGATGCTGATTCCAAGAAATATATCTTTTACAAATTCTAAACGACTTCAACGTGAGTCCAACTTTTATACTGAAAACTAATAAAAATTTCAACGATAACTTGAACAAGTAGACGATTCCGACAATGGACCTGGAATAATGTACACACAATATAAAGCATGGGAACAAGAGCAAGAAAAGAAAAAACAGGAATATTTATGGTAGGTCTAAGTGACAATGATGCTTCATGCATAAAAAAATCTTCAACGCTTACAAATAGTTACATACTAATATGTAATTGGTGCTCTCAAGCAACAAGAACAAATTTGATTGACTTGCACATTCACATCACATGATTTGTCCTTTATATTTACTTCATTTTCAACAAAGACAACACAATGTATAGGTCAAATATTCTTTTTGTTATGTAGTGGTGCTATGTAGCTTGCTACATTATGCTTCATTTTTTTGTCAAATTGTACTATGGTTATTCATTGTGATGTAAAAACTATTTGTATTTCTAGGGATTCCTTGTGGGTTTGTTTTGGATACACATGTATTGACTTTCAACGAACATAAACGGTAAAATTTTTAAAAAGTTAACGAACACGTCGATGTGAGTCCTATGGCTATTATAGTCTACGTAGGAACAGGGGCGGGGAGAGCTTGTCTGGTCAAATATCAAGAATAGGACCCACATTGGATGTTACACTCAACTAGGTACAATATTGCGTCTTCTCCACAAGCATATGTTTGCTGAAGTAAAGTTTGTCTACATCTAGACCTTTTTAGATATTGTTGAAATACGACTGTCTACATCTAGATTTTTTCAGTCTAAAATGGATGACCTTGATCCAAGCTATGGTTGCTTGCAAGCAAGGTTTAGTTCAAACTTCAAAGCACTTGGTAAAGAGACAACCCAACCACAAAGAAGTCAAGGGAAAAAACAGAGAAGGTGCCAAAAAACAGTTAATAAGCATCCATCATCAATTAGGCCAACCTTCTTGGCAACTTCTAACAATATGTCTATCATCCTTCCAAAATCTTGCCCTATCATCTTGAGATTTTGCATAATGAAGCAAATATGTGGTGCCCAAAACAGGACAACTCATACTACACCAAATCCAGAACTTCCCAAATGATCATTCAGTTAGGCCTATGTTGCTTGTACTCTTCATCAATCCAAAATACAAAACAAAAAAGCAAAACCCGATTCGCGATAAACAGATGGTGTCTTAAACATGGAGGATATAATTTCCTTTTTACACTTTGAAGCCCGAGTTTGATCAGGAGGACTTTTTTGCCCTTGTTCTACCTAGCAACGCGATCCCAATTTGTCAACAACAATGCTTGAAGATATACTCTTGAAATTCCCCCAAAATAATGCTCCCAAAATGCAAGAAACCTATTCCTACTTCCTAATGAAATTACCTTAGTCAGGACTCAGGAACTATGTACAGGAGCAATTGAAATGCAAGATTGTCTATGATGATGATCAGGATCTTGATGAGAGTTTCTGATGGCAATCACGGGCACTGGATCGATCATGTGGTTGCTGATTGTGATGGTACACGGGGGTGATTGTGCTCGCCTTCGTATGTAACGATGAGCATCGAAGGATCTTCTAAGGACCTCTCGACGTGCTTCCTTGCCGGGCAGCCTCTCATGCTGCTGCACTTGTAGTAACCCCTGCATGAAGGCAAATCAGAATGTGTATTTGGTAAAAGTGTTGCCATTCAAAGATACCTTGCATGTTTTCTAACGCGCTGGCAAAGGAAAGATTTTATTGGTGATCTGTAATCAAGTGAAATGGTTTTGTTTTCGTATCTCAAATTGGTATTTTGGGTCAGCCGGAATCTGCCTTTTTATGCAATCCCGTGCATGGAAATCACCGAGGATTGTTGTTGTTGCATATCAGGAAGGGCGTATCATGAGCTAAAGAACCTGAATAGCAGGGTGAAAAAAGAATGCAAGCCAATGTTTCTTCTATTGTATGATGTCCAAAAAGGGTAGACGAATCTTATCCAATGGGTTACATCCAATAACAAAGAAGAAACCGGGTTACCATATGGCAACTTCAGAAATAATATGAACCAATTAAAGTTTTAAGTACATGACGATCCAATGTAACATGCTTTGGACTTGATCTAATGATCTCTATAAGGAGTATTGACGGCCATTTCCAATGAAGTGTCAACCTTTCTAAACACGTAGAGCATGAAACAAACTCACTCACTTTACGCGCCAAACAAATTTAGAATTCATTTAAAGAAGACCATGCATTCTATCAACAGTGCACCGTAAGGAATTCGATGTGAAAATACACAATAGGGAACTTTTGTTATGCCTCAACAATCTTAAGCTCGGATACCAAGTAGGTTTGAAGAACAAGAAGACCGAATTTGGGTTCTTGAAAGACATTCATGCATTAGTCAATATTGCTAAGCTTTAGCTAGTACTAGTGTTTAGCCGACACTCAAATACACATCCATTCAAAGCTACATGGACAGTTTAGACGATCTTTTCAGTTTATTTTGGTTGAACTTATTCTGAACGTTTTGCGAGAGATACTTGTATAACTTCTTATGAACTCATTCGGAACATATTCTTCCAAACTTATTCCAAAGTCAATTTATTCTTCTCAAAATTAAGTTGAAGAGAACAGGTCCAAATGACGAACATAGCAATACAGAACATCAAATAGAGTATGTATATACCTAGGATGAGGAGAACCCTTGATCGGCTTTTGACCATATTTTCGCCACGAATACTCATCCGGAGGGATATCAGCCAGCTTGTTACTGATAGCAGGAACCTTGATTGATCTCTTTACCCTATGCTTCCTACACCAAGCACAAAACCAAATCATCATCAAAAAACACACTTAAACACAACACTAATCACAATACAAGAACCTGAATCGATCTAATCAGTCAATCTAACCTCTTTTTGGAGCAATGACATCGACCGCTGCTTGAACATTTCACACTCCCATCTTCTCCCTTACCAGAGCACCTCTTCCTATTATGCTGGCTCAAGTTCTGATCAGACAACTGACTCGCCCCGATCAAATTAGCCACACTCCCATCGATACTCAACGAAGACACAAACGATCGAGTTGAACTCATTGTCGGGTTGTCGAAACTCAGACTAATCCCACTGCTACTCCTCCTATACATCATCATCATCTCAGCTTGATGCTGCTGTTGAAGCTGGAGATTCTGATATGGCTGAAGGAACTGATAATGTGGTTTTGGTGGAGTTGATTGAATTTGAAGAGGGGTTGTTTTCTTCCCACCTGAACTCAGTTCCAATGACAAGTTTGCCCCCAAAGACAAACAACTTTTACCAGTTGTGGAGCCATTCTCTTGAACTGGGCACTCATTCAAGCTGGGTTTGAACAATTCATGAGCCTTGATTGGTTGAATCTGAAGCTGATCAGATTTAGGCTCATTTGGGCACTCTAAGAAGATGTTTTGGGGATAAGGGTTAGGGTTAGGGTTAGGGTTAGACCTAATTCTCTTCACTAATCTAGCCCTCCCATGACCTACTACTTCTTCACCATTGCTAAGAAGAGATATAACCCTTTTAAACTTAGCCACAGCCTGCTCAGTTTCTAAACCTAAATTCCTCAACTGGGTTTGATCTTGAGGTTGAGATATGATGTTAAGAACCCTATGACAACTTTCAACAGCAAGTTTGTTGGCCACCTCAACTCCCTCCATTTTAACAAATGAAGCAAAACCCTAATCAAAACAGCAAAAACTTAACCTAACTTCCCACCCCTGAAAAACCCAGCAAAATTTCAACCACCATGGATATAAACACTCCTCAAAACCTGATTTTTAGACTACCCAGAAGTGAATTTCAACCACCCAGTCAGGTTGAAGTGTACAGATTAACACCAAAGGCTGAATCTTTGAATAATCTACCAAAGAATCAGTCAAATTCCTCAGATGAGAAAAGTCCCAGAAGTTGAGATTCAAATGGGGCAGTGTTGAAAATCTAGTATGAGACTGACCCAGATGAAGATCAGAGGAAAAAAATGCAAAATTTGTGGTTCTAGAGAGAGAAACAGTCAAAATAAGAGATGGAGAGAAAGCAAGAACAGACCTTTAATTTGGTGAAGTAAACCCTATAATTTTTTTCTTCTTTTCTCACCCTTCAAATGAAGCTCTATTCTTCAAGATTTGAAGGTGTGAATGAGAGGACTTGAACTTCTTCTTCTACAGAGACAGACTGAAGTGCACAAATTTCTCATCTTTTGTAGGCCTCATTTTAAAATTAATTGCTCACAACCCAGAAAAATAAAAAAACAAATAAAACTGAAAAGAGGAGGCAAAATTCATGAGGCAGAAGCAAAAATTCCACAGAGAGAGAAACATGTAGAGAGATAAAGAGGGGCAGTGACTGATTTAAATAAGCAACAAGTAGAGTAGCATTCGATGAAATTGAAATTTATATCTTGATTCCGTTTTATTTTAGTTTAGATAATTTTGATGAAGCTGAAATTGGATTTGGACAATAGAAAAAGGAGAATTTTTATGTCTGAATATTCGGTCAATGCCACCAACATCAAAATTCGAATGAAAAATTTATGTCCATACCCAATTTTTATTGGTTGGACAATGCAGATATTCTGTATCTGATAAAAGTTTGACAACTCTAGATATTGAAAATAAAAAAAGAAACTTAAAACTTTAAATAAAAAAAGAAACTTAAAACTTGCTGTTACAGATTTTCAGGTGGGTCCAAATTGATGACCTTTGTTGTAAACAAATCAGAAATGAATTTACCAAAACAAAACGGCTAAAATTGATTGATTGACTGGTGAGTAGGAATTACTTGGTGAATAACATTACTCTTTTTTTTTTCCTTCTTCGCATTTGGATCCAATGAAGAGTTGTGTTGTGTCAATTGCTCACTTGTTTGTAGAAATTCTTTGCATTCGTTGACCCCCTTTGTTAGAAAACAAAGCTTATTAATTATTCTTGTCTATGAGTTATTAATTGAATATAGTAGGGAATATGGATTGGACTAAAAAGCAAGAGGATACATTCATAGTTGTACTCATAGAAATTTAATAAGGAAATATATTAATTTTAGCTTGATTATATTTATCGGATTCAAGTTAAATCAATTAACTACACCAATTCGACTAATAGTTTAATGAGTGCTTTTGCTCTTTTAATTTATTTTTTATGTTTAATATGTTATTGGTATTATGTGAGCATTTGATGTTGTTATCTTATTTTAGTTCTTAAAATTACATCAAATGATGTCAGCCTTTATTTCAAATATTTGGTGAAATAATTTGGTTACACAAGATCAAACATTTTTTGTGAGAAAGATATTGGCTCGGTTTGGCATGCTTTAAGAAAAATTGAGCTTTGATTCTCTAATTTCTAGTGAGTCCACTTCAAATGATAGTTTCGACACATACTCAAATAATTCATTTAGTGCTTTCAAATCTTACATTGACATTATCATGTCTAGTTGTCTAATTGTCTATTCAAAGAGCAACTATCATCGGTTAGAGATATATAACTCAAATGATGATATAGAAGCTGATGTTAAACTCATTCTAATTCACCAACCTATTATTACATTGATAATATTTTAATACCTTATTCTTTACATAAGTCAGTCACGATATTACCGATTCAAACTTACTACATATTTCCAAATTTGTTATAATAAACCTTTTTCCATTTACCTATACCAATAAATACGTACCTATGTCTCACAAAAAAAGGAAAAAGATTAAAAACGGACTGTTTTTTTCCCTCGCACTTTTCTCCCTCACGATAAGAGCCGTTGTGAAAGGACAGCCAATAAGACATTGCCAGCGTGGAAAACCCATTGGACTTAAAGCATGACACGTAACCCAATGCTGGTGACTGGTTTAGATTGAAAACCCAAGGAATGTACAGAGAGAGATGTTGCTAACGTACCCCACCGGTGACAGAGTGGAGCCGGTGACAGCAGTGTGGGTAGGCCCCACAGTGAAGAAATCCGTTGACTTTTGTGGACCTGGACCATCCTTTAAATTAATTGACGTTTATTGATTAATTTATTTTAATCTAATCTTTATTTATTTAATTATTGTTTCTGTGTGTGTCCTACGTGCGGTGCTCTGAAGTCGCAAGTGCAGATTAGGTTGTAATTATGGGTGTAGTTAATTAGGAGTTAATGATGATAATGATGGGTGTTTAAAGATTTTGGAATAATAAAACATTTTATTGACTTCTCCTTTCTTTTCTTTTGGATAAACTAGTGTTAATTCATATATATATATATATATATATATATATATATATTGTCAAATTTAATTTTTAATGAAAATAGTTCTACAGTAAACAAATGTGTAAAGAAATTATCATCAACAAAAGTGAAAAAAATCTTTTAATTGCCAGATTGATATTGCATTTGTTACCCCTTCTGTGTTTCAAAATAATTGTTTCTGTTTGATCTTCTTTTTTTCCCAAAACAACTCACTTTAATTAACTAATAATAACTCATGCATTATATTAAACTCTATCATTAAAAATTTATGGTAATAGAAAAAACTTATATAAAAGTAAAATATTATAATTTCTGCAAGCAATAATATATTGACTAAAAATTATAATCAAAGTATTATATTCAAGATCATAGGAAATAAAAATGAAAGAGTATTCAATAATTATAAGAAGTTCATGATATAGTTAGCTAGGATAATATAAAAAATGCACTAATTGCATTATGTGATCATCATATGATACAATTCAATGATCTTATTATGATCTGATCTTATCATGGATCTCCCACTTTCGTTGTATATGTACATATTATCATCCCACTGAATCGGCCCAAGATTTTGCTTGGGACACTTGCTATTATTAATTTAGTTTATTTGCATTGTCAACTGTCACCAAACTAGCTAGCTATATGTTTCTTTTTATTTAGGTATTAATTAATTAATTATCTCCTCATTATTATTTCTTTATTTTTTTTTGAGTTTGTCAAATCTTGTTTTAATAACTCCAACTGTTTCTTCACTTAATTTGTGTGATTTTTTTCCAACACACACCCCTAAAACATTATAGAGATTGTTTTATTATTTATGCCCGATAGCTGGCATTACATTCCTCTAACTTCTAAGCACTTTTTGCGTTGTAATGGCTTAATTAATTGGTGACTAATTCTCTCTATATTTATTTTTCTTTCATTTTTTGCTTCATTTGGTCCATGTACACAACTTTAAATATTACATTTCGGGCATATATTAGCAAGGAGGAGAGTTACTAACTAATGGTAAGTAGGTTAATTAGACATGATAAAGCCATGAAAGCCATACATAAGTAGTGATTAAAGTCAAATAAACATGATACGAAGAAATGAAATCTTCAACAAAAACATAAAAATGCATTTGGTTTATCAAAAATTCTGAAAAAAATTGTTAATTATTTTATATTGACATATTTGAATGTAGGTTGACATTGATAAAAATTTTACAGAGTACCCATCATTTCCTATATTTCCCATAAAAGAATTTTCCGGGGAAAAGGGGCAATAAGAATTTTTTTTTTGAAGAAATCTTTCTTAACGATTTTTTTTTCTGGGTTTCCCTCTATATGTGGTCCAAATTAACAATATGATTTAAAATATGTGTTTTTTTTTTCTCTCTCTCTGTATATATATCTACGTAATTAAGTTACAGGAAGTAGCAAATACTATACTTTGTAAAAAGGAATGAATATTCAAAGGCCGTTTAAAACAAAGGGGAGAAAGAAAACGGGGAAAAGTAGGGGGGAAATTTGCATGCTTTTGAGGCACATGCAAATGCAAATGCAAGTAAAATGATGGTAGTAGCAATTAAAGCACGTCACTTTAAACTTGATAGATGGATGGATGAAGCTTTATTTGTGTGTGTGTGTGTGTTTGCATGGGGGCTTGAGAAAACATGCAAGACCACCAATAAAAGCTAAAGGTAATAACATAAGCTACCAATAGCATCATTACCAAACCAAATAAAGAGCCAAGAAAATTTGTTGGATTAAAGTGCCTAGGGATCCGAGTTGACAACCAAATTTGCGTCTACACTTGCTACATCTTTTGGTCTCCATCTCCAATTTTATGGTGGCATGTCATGGTTCA
The DNA here is from genome assembly GCA_029582165.1 of Portulaca oleracea. Lineage (NCBI taxonomy): Eukaryota > Viridiplantae > Streptophyta > Magnoliopsida > Caryophyllales > Portulacaceae > Portulaca > Portulaca oleracea. The sequence goes on along the minus strand of CM055868.1, from coordinate 65,515,975 downwards.
GTTTCCTCAAATTTGGCTTGGCTAAATGATAAATCGTAGCTTATATATAGTGTGTTTAGTAGTTTTTAGGGAAAAATTTTCTTTTAAGAAATTTTTCTTGAAAAGATTTCCTCTAACTCTTTTCGGGAAACTTTTTATCGAGATTGTGATGGAATCAAAACTTTCCAATTATATAATGAAAAATTAAACATATGAAAGTTTCTCAACCAAACGCCTCATTAGATTTTTATTTTGGACAGGAAATGCACTATTTTCTATTTAAACAAAGTGAACTATAATGTAAAGTGTAAACTACAACGTGAATTATAAAGATCAAAATGATCGGTCTAGTGCTTTGTTGGATAATGCCTTCATTGTTCGTGAGATGTTATTTCAATTCATATATATTCTAATATAAAAGAATAGGATTTACCTTATTTTCCCTTTGAATATAGAAAAATTTGACAGAAAAAATTAAAATCATTGAGCTAAATTATACCTTGGCCCGAGAGTGACTAGCTTCAAACCAAACCAAGCTGAGCTTTTGTTTGACTCCTCCCTACAATATCCAAAAAAATAAAAATAAGAGCAGGAAAAGGAAAAGGGAAAAGAAGAACAAAAAAGGTGGGCCTCCAAGTATGCTTGTGAATTGTGATAACCCTATAAAGATTGTGATAATCCAATGTTGAGTTGGGCCTAGACCATAAACCTTAAATGAATTGAATCATACGCTTGTGATAATCCAATTCCTTTGGGCTATTACTCCCTTCATTTTTTTTATTTAACTTTTTAATTAATTTTTCACATTTCATATTATCTATCATTTTATAACTCCAATAATATATTAATTACTCTTTATTTATTTTACCAATAACATTCATTGAATATAACATCAAAATGAACTTTAAATAATTATATTTAAATAATTTTTCAATTAACTACCCCACATTTTTGAATCCTCCATTTTAAAAAACTCTCCCAAAATATTAATTGAAAGAAGAGTAGCTTAACTTTTTTGCTTAAGCCAAACTCAAAGGGACAGTCTTGGTTAACGCTCATTCTAGGTATGAAATATGCTAATATTCTATGAATAAAACTAAGTTTCTAGTATAAATCTAATATGAACTCTAACTTTTCAGCTGCATAAAATTCAAGCATCAATGTTTAAAGTTTCAAACTTTGTACACACCCAAGCATAAGAAGCATTAGTGAGTAGTATTTACCAAGAAACAAAACACGCCCGGACTATGCCTTTCCATGTATGTTTTTTCACCCCAAAAAGCCTAAAAGCTTCATTGTGCTTCCCCTAGCAAAAACATCCAACTTCCAACTTCTTAACCATTTTATGTACATTTGATTTTCTTCTTCGACATCAACCGAAAAGGTTCAACCAGTACATCATGCTCAGTAGCTCATCAAAATCGGAGTCATCTTCATCTGTGGATATACCACCCGTGGAATCACTCGCCGGATTTGCTTCCAGAGATGCCTCCGCCTCCCTATAAAGAACCCCTTTTGGTAAGTAGGCGAAAAAAATGAAGCAAAGATTGTAATTGCACAAACAACTCCCATTGTGGTCCCCGCTTTTGCGGGGTTGGTCCGACACCCGGTTGTTAAAAAACTCATTCTGTGCTCCCTAATTAGCTTGATTACCTAAACTGAACAAGTCCGAATGCAGGTCCCACTTTGGTAGGGTCTCTCAAACACTTTGCATAGAGACCGAATCCACAAGACCCGAAAAAAAAAATGAAAAGAAAAAAGGGGGGCAAACCAAACCCTAGTTACCTTTTGGCATCTTGAAGGTCCTTGTTATGAGGATCTATCATCAGTCCCAGCTTGAATGCTTCCACTGCCTCTTCATAGTCCTGGTACCAACACACAAAAAAACCCAACATACCGTCAATAGATTTTCGTTGGAATTTCAACACTGACCTTTTTGATAGAAAATTCATGCTGGTTCTCTGAACCCGTTTTTGACCCAACCAGAAAAATACCCGAAAACACTGGGCATCGGGCACCAAATTTTCGTTGAGTATCGGATTCAACCTGACCCGAAATGAAACAAAATATCATACCTTCAGAAGTTCCCAGGCGACACCAACGCGGTAATAAGCTTTGGGCCAATTGGGCCTCATGGCGACGCAGGCCAATGCATCCTCGAGTGCGTTCTGTCCATTGTTCAAGCGTGCGAAGCACAGGCTCCTGTTCGAGTAGACAGTTGCGTCCTCGGGCTTTATCGATATGGCCTGTGTTAAAATGATTCCACAGATGATTAATCAAACAAACAAACTAGAATAACAAGTGTTGCAAAAGGTTGACAACAGATAGCACACTTGCCATTGTATACCAGTAGACCGCCTCGAGATAACTGTTCCTTTTGACAGCATCCGCTCCCTTTGCTTTAGCCTCGTGAAACTTACCTTCCATTTTGGCTCGTCCCTACATATAGAAAAGGAGCACCTTATTAGGGATAGCACCTAGCAGGAAGTAAAGCTGGCAAAATTTTACCCGACTCAAATACCTAAATTTGTCTGACCCAAAAAAACCCCAGTATCATAACGACCAAAACAGTACTTCTCCCTTTCGCACAGTTCAAACCCTATTTTGACCCGAATCAAGGTTTGTCCGAACCGTGCGACCTGGTCCAACCCGACAGAAACCGAGGTAACGGACACCAATTTCATGTCTGAATTTCGGCATTGTCTAACTTAACAGAACTAAACTTGACCTGGACTCGAAACTTTTGCCAGCGCTGCTAGGAAATCACCACATACCGCATTCTCAGCTTCAGCAGACTTGCCATACTTAAGTATTCCATCAACACTCCAATCCTTGATGCTTGGAATAGGGTTAGTTGCTTGAAAAAGCTCCATTACATCAGCTCGACTGCCATGCATCGCAGCTATTTCTATCGGCTTAAGATCAAACTGCAAGACATGTAAATTAGAAGGAAACCCGCAAAAACATCCATTTAGATGTTGTCAAAAGCAGTCCAAAAGAAATGATGTATGTACTCACAAAATTAGTGACATTAGGATCAGCCCCGGCCTTGAGCAAACACTTGATGATCTCCGTTTGTCCTGCAGAAGCAGCCATGATCAGAGGAGCCGTTCCACACACTCCATCCTGCTCAAAATATAAACATGGAGTCACTATCTATAATTCATAGCCAACGACAAATATCCGATACAAAACCCAATATGACAGTTAAAAAGACCAAATACGTCGCTAGGATTCTAAAATGACAACTAATATGAGAAGGGAAAAGTTAGTTTAAAAAGACAAACAATCAGGATACCATGTACTCACAAAATGAGGGGCATTAGGATCAGCTTTAGCCTTGAGCAAACACTTGAACATCTCAGTTTGTCCAGTATGTACAGCCATAGTCAGAGGAGTTACTCCAACATTACCCAAATTCGGATCGGCTCCACCCTGCTCGTGAAAAAAAAAATCGTGTTTCAAACAGTCACAAACACCTCAAAAAGGAAGAGTCGATATCTACGACCACAACGAAATTGAAGACTAGATACCGAAGCAGCAGCTCATGCACTCGTCTTGCTAGCTACAGATTATCTTGAAAGCAAGAAAGTAATGAAAAAGTCCAACGACGACATCATAATACCTCGAGCAACAGCCTCACACAATTAAAGGAATTTGCAGAAACGGCAAGCAGGAGCGGGGTGAACCTCTGATGAACTGAATTTGGCTGCGCATAAAATAGTCCATATGTTCAAGAAACATATGTGTAAAATGCTGAATTAACAGGAAGTGATCCATAAAAAGTTTTGGAAGGAAAACGAGAAATTTTCTGAGAAGAAATTACGAACATACATTGGCACCATTATCAAGCAGAATCTTAACAGCATTTTTCCTGCCGTTTGATGCTGCACAATGCAACGGCGTGCCCTTAATAGACTGCGCTTCCATGTCAACACCTTTTGAAATCAGCAACCGCAGCTGGTCCTGTCGTCCTACCACAACAATTGATAGCATGTACCCGTGTGATAATGCAGATAAGGCTGACCTTAATAACCAAAACAAAAACCAAGATTTTGCAACGTTACTCCAAAATTTGGCAATTTAGAGAGGTTGGTTCCGATTGACCCAAGATTCAGCAATCTTCCGCTACTTACTACTCCATGGAAAAGAAGCAGATGAAGTTTAAGGAGACACTTTACTTTCAATCCATTACAATCTAAGTTGAAAAAATGCAAACATCGGTAACCTTGATAAGATTATATATGCTAGATGTTTGCGTAAAGAATATTGATACAACTTTGCTAAAAAAGATGGAGCTACGCAGTATGACTTGTAATGCCCCAAACACATAGGAAGCATTTGTGAAGCTTAATATACCGTTTCAGGCAGCACAATGCAATGGAGTAATTCCCTGATGGGTTGCAGCATTAGGTTGAGCACCGTGATTCAGAAGATAAACACAAGTGAGATAATGTCCATCTAGAACTGCACAGTGCAGAGGAGTAAGACCTGTCCAAAGGCAAAAAAAGAAGTCGGAACGAGACCCTAAATTCAGAAGAACTCGAATCGAACGATCAATAATCTCACATGTTACACCTTCATTCTAAGTGTTAGTTTTCAGGTTAACCAAAGATCAAACATGGTTATTTCTCACTCTTTGGGACCAGAAACCATAATTTTATAGCTGCAAAAGTGAGTTAAGAAAATGCAAATCTGTCACATATTCTAAGACATACCCACCATAAACAACCAAAACATAAAGGGGTCCACAGAATACCCTTCTTCATGCTTCTCATAATCCTATGATACTATTGTCAAGGTATTAAAACAAGCCTCCTACTTATACAAAGAATCAGGATACTAATCATAGTTGTTGACTAAATTCCACTAATTAATTACATACTCAATTACTCATTAAATTAACACCCCCTGGTGTCCATTAGTCATTAATTCTTGAATTAATTAATCACATCAAAAATAAATTATTGCCATAGATCTTGTGAGGGAAACCCTAAACCCCCACCCATTGGTCCAACTTGATAGCATTTACAAACCTCAAAAGCAGTAAAGATGAACTAGGGGAGTGTTTGGTTTCCAAACCTTCCCCAGAAAGTTAATGAAATTTCCCAAGTGGACAAAATTTCCCATATTTGGCTGTAACAAATAGATGACAAAGTTTTAGTATAAGATCCATTATTTCATTCTCAAAATCCGTAAACATTTTCCTAAGGAAACCTAGGGAAAGTCTTTCTAAGTAAACTAACAAATGCACCATAAGTAAAGCCATCAAACATTCAAACATAAATGCTCCTACAAAACCACTACTCCCAATAAACAAACATTTGGTTCATATATCTTCACGTATAAGAACATGCAAAATGAAGTCACAAACAGAAAAACAAACTTCTAAAGCAAAGATTAAAAGAATACGATCGAATACCCTGATGATCTTGGACATTAACATCAATCTTAAGTTGCTCGATGAGGTAGTTGCAGACATGGGCTCTTCCCCCACTAGCTGCTGTGTGAAAAACAGTACGGCCATGGGGGTCTTTAGCACCCATCAACCCTTTCGCTTGTTCTTCTCGTTCACCCCCAAATTCCGCTGCTAACCCTAGAATTTCGCAACGATGAGCGGGAAAGAGGAAGAGCCCATTTGAAAACAGACAAAGACAGAGAAACCCTTTTTGTCATTTGTAGTAACAGAGCAGAATAAGATGGAAATATGAAGTGGTTTGCTACCTTTGAGGAGGTTGAGGTCTCCTACATAAGCTGCGTAGAGAGCAAACGGCATCGAATCGTCTCCTGCAACGAAGAAATGATGCAAACAATTAATCAGTAACAATGGCGACTGCAAGCTTAAGAGAGAGAGTAGAGAGAGAGACCAGAAGAAAAATGTGAAGAAGCCATGGCAGTAACTTCGGAGTTGAAATTATTACAGCGTGTCTTGTCTTGGTGATGATGGTGGCATGTATATAAATCCTATTATGGCGGTTCATATCCCATTTCTTTCCTTTTCTTTTTCCTTTTAAAGACAAAATTTCTTCAAAAATGACATGAGTCTAGATAGTTTAAGGCTCCGTTCTTTTATGCGTTAACGCACCAAACGCAACGCAACATATCGCAACATAACGTAAATTATCATTACTTTTTAACTATTTCCACCGCAACTTAATGCAACCCAAACGTAAACGCAACGCACAAAAGAATGAGTAAGTCTCTTATCTTATCATTAAAACAATATTATTGTACATAAAGACCAAATTAAAATATGATTGAATTTTATAATTATAATATCACATATAAGTTTTATAAGTTATCTTTTTATCTATTATTTTTATATTACAAACAAAATAATTAAAATATGTTTAATAAAAGTGGTTGATTCAATTAGAATATCATTTGTACTCATTGATGTAATCCAAATTTCTTATCATTGATAATATTTACTACTAAAAAATAGTGTCAAAAATTATAAAAAAACCAATTTAGTGGATGGTAAGACACGTAAAAGTATTTTAGGACAAGACTTGTATTGTCATTCATCACCCTTTATTTTAATAATATTACTCATTATCAATTATAAAAATTTGGAACACATTGGTTGCGCCAACAATTATTAATAACATCCTAATCAAAAGAACCTCATTACGTGAATATATTTTAGTTTATGAAATATGTTAGTTTATGAAACTTCCTTTCTATAATTACATTTTGCTCAAATAATTACAAAGAACAAGAATATTGTTATGAAATATTATCGTGAATACCATTTTTCATGTGCTAAAATTATATTAATTTATGTTAGGCAAACCTTACAGTTCAAACTTTGTACCCCTATAATTATAAATAACCATATATTATGAGCCAATATCTGCAAACAAGGACCATTCAACTTTCCACATTTCACTGCCATGGCTTCTTCGTCTTGTTCTCTCTCTCTCTCTCTCTCTCTCTCTCTCTCTCTCTCTCTCTCTAGTTTGCAGTCGCCATTTGTATTGCAGATTATTTGTTGCATGCAGGACACCAACCAACGTCGTATGCTCTCTACGCAGCTTATACAGGAAACATAACCCTCCTGAAAGGTAACCTAGCCCTAACCCTCTTACCTCTCAGCATAAAACTCCATCTTTTGACCTTATGGTGAAAAGGGTTTCTCTGTCTTGGTTTGTTTTCAAATGGGTTCCTGAAATTGTAGGGTTAGCTGCGGAATTTGGAATTTATGATGGATGTTGATGTTGACCCTCCCTTTTTCAAGTTACTTGTGAATATTGGCAACACTATGAATTAGTTATTTTTGGGAGCAGGGTGGAGCAGATCCCAATTTGGGTTACCTTGGAGTGACTCCTCTGACGATGGCTGCTGCATCTAAACGACAACCCGAGACAGTCAAGTGTTTGCTAAAAGGTAAAAGAAAAAAGGAAAAAAAACCTCGTTGGTGGTGTCGTGGAATAAGTCTCGACCTCGGGAAAGTGGGACCCACAATAGGATTTGTTCAAATTTACGTAAGGTGGCCTACTTCGGATTAGGTAAACCTAGGGAAAGTGGGGCCCACAATGGGATTTGTTGTTCAGTACGTTTACATATCAAAAGGCTGACTAGGGATTATATGGTGAGTTTGTTAGCCTCTCACGAAAACAAGAACCATAAGTTGGGAAGATAATGGGTTGAGTTTGGTCGACTCCAAGTAGTGTAGCCCTAGACCCGATCCCATTTGTTGGAGCTATACCGGGCCTCTCGGTTCCGAAAAGCTGGACATGGACCTGGACCCATCGGGTTCATGGGTCCTCAAGTCTTAAATTGGTCCTAAGCAGGTCCAAAGTGGGTTTTGCACTTATGTTTCATTTTTGGTGGACATTATCGTTCACTGTTGTGTAAGTAGGTCCTATGGTTGTTAGGATGAGTGGATATATGCTTCTGTTTCTGCTTAATTTCAAAACCAACTTATTATTATTATTATTATTATTATTATTATTATTATTATTATTATTATTATTATTATTATTACAGGGAGGCAGAGGCGTCTCTGAGAGCAGCTTTGATGAGTGATTCCACAGTGCCTGAAGAAATGTGGGATCGTGATGATTTCATCCGCATGATGTACTGGTTGAACATTTTCGGTCGACTTTGAAGAAGAAAATTGTATGTCCATAACAAGGAGCTTAGAAACTTGAGAAGTTTCTTTTTGTTTTGTTGGCCAAGTGAACCAGAAAGTTGTGTAATACTGCATGTATGTGCCTAGCTAGAAGTTATAAGTGCATGAAGAATGCAGCCTATTATGGGTTGTGTGTGTGTGTATTTTGGTGCATCTGTACGTATATATATTGTAAGGCTTATAGTGGGGGTGCAAAACATGAAGTATGTGCTATGTGGCTGTTTTGTATTATTTTGGTGAACACGAGTGCTCCTAAGTTGTGCGTTACGTAAGGGTGCTTCGGTAAGAGTTTGTCATTTTGAAACTTGGAAATAGTCCAAGTATGATATTTGGGTCTAGGGTTGGGTAATCTTTTTTAAAGGTAAGAATGTAAGATCACTAAGATGTGAAAATCTAATCAAGTAGTCTTTTGTTTTTCTAACAAAAATATTTTTGGTTGGTAATACACTATAATTTAGGGACATTGGATAATAATACATTGAATTTTAAGACTATTAATAATAATGCATCTGTAATAATTTCGATGGTGGTTGACTTGGTGGAGGTTTTACTTTGAAGTGCTATTTTTTTTAAAAAAATATATTTGTCATCCTGTTTATGTATATTTTATTACTCCCTTCGTTTCTATTTAAATGTCGTCAAAAGTGACACTTCAAAGTATGACTGCTATCAAGTAACTACCTGAGTGTATATTGTTCAGTATTCTCAACATTCACTATATTAGAGTCATAAAAAGTTCAGTGTAATAATCTTTTCTTAAAAAATGAGAAGATATTATTTAAGAGAAAAATAACTCATTATTGATTTTATAAATTTTGACTAAATTGAGAAGATATTTATTTAAGAAAAAGAGAAGGTTTTGACTTTTTCCGCCTTTAACGAGGGGGATAGTATTAAGTATAAACCCTCCCCGCCAAATCAAAACCCTAACGACACAGCACCAACTTCAACTCCTTCCCATGGCTTCCTCCTCCTCTGCTTCTTCTGGTCTCTCTCTTACTCTTTTCTCTCACATTTCGCTTTCTTCATCGTCATCCCTACTAAAACCTGCGTAATTTCCTCTTTTCAGGTCAAGATCCGCGGTTATGCCTTCTCTATGCTGCTCGAAAAGGCAACTTACACCTCCTCAAAACTACGTGTACTTATCCCCAGAATTAGGGTTTCATTTCTCTGTCTAGGTCAATTCTTTGTTTCCCCCTCTCTCTGACCCGAATTCGCAGGGTTGGTGAAGGAATTCGGGTACGGGCGAGAAGGAAGAGCGCAGGGTTTGCTGGATGTTAAGGACAAAGATGGCCGTACAGTTGTTCATTATGCAGCTGCTGGGGATAAAACTCATGATGTTTGCAAGTACCTTGTTGAGCAACTCAAGCTTGATGTCAATGTCAAAGATTATAAGGGTATGAAATTCTTTTTTGTGCCCTTTCTTCATTGATTGTGTTTTTCTTTGTATTGTTATGTGGAAGATTAGTCAGTGCCTTGTAATAGTTCTTCTTTTGAGTTATTTTGAAGTTGCAGTTGGTAGGGTTTGCTTATGAATGCAGTCAAGATGACAAGTGAGTAGGAGGGTTTAGGGTTTAGTGTTTCATTAACAAGATCACTCTGTTCGAGTTTTGGGTTATTTATCATGTCACTAATACAACAACAACCACCTCCCAGGTCACACGATTTCGACGGATCCGAATCAGAATTTTGACTTCCAATGTCACTCTTTGATTGATAATTTCTTACCTAATATATTATTAACAATTGCAATACTATACTTTTATGATAGTATTTTTCGTTATGAATCTAATGGTGACGATTTTATATAGAAACTCATTGTATATATTGAGAAATTTATGATAAGAATTTTTGAAATTTGACTGATTGTACGATTTTCAAAGACTAGAATTAATATGGAATAGATGAAGTAACTTATTGACCTTGGGGGATGTTTCTACTTTCTATACCTTGCCATTCTCTGTTTTGCCCTTATTTTAGTACTAAGGACCCCCCCCAAACCAAAAAAAATTCCATTTGGTGGACCACATTATGTTTTGGGGTGGGGGGCTTCTGATGGATTGGTGTTAAGATTTATGACAGGTTTGTTTTTATTTTTTTTCTTTTTCAAATTTCTTTATTAAAAAAACCTTGATTGAAGTCATGCTTCATGGTCCCAAATGATCAGATAGTAATAAATTAATTACCATCTTTTTAGTGGTTAGCGCGTGCTGACGTAAGACTGCGTATATCTTGATCTTCATAAATCCATGAATGCAGAACCCACACTACGAGTTGCCATATTCATCTCTGACTACTTATGAGATATGAGTCTTTATGAATTTCAAGCTGCTGCTGAATGAACTCGACATATCTTATTCCAATGGTTGAGTTCGCGTCGCACAGATTTCATTCCCTTGCACACTTCAGCTATCCACAAGAATTACTCGACCTCGGTTTATCTTCTGGACCACGGTGCTCAACCCAACGCTAGAAACTACAAGGGACTAACTCCATTGCATTGTGCTGCTGAGATTGGTAACATTGAATTATGCAAATGCTTGCTTTTGTATCTTCCTATTTTGGTCAATCTCTAGCATATAATGTATGTGCATTTTCATATGCTTATGTAGTTACTCTTTTGTGGCAGGACAATCGGACCAGCTGTGCTTGCTGATTTCAAGAGGTGCTGAAGTGGATGCACAATCTCTTAGGGGCACCCCATTGCAAATTGCAGCAGCAGAGGGCATGGAAAGTGCTGTTCAGACTTTGCTCATAAAAGATGCCAATGTGTGTGAGAAATTTTCCTGCTGAATCTTTGTTTTTGTTTCCTCTTCCGTTGGCAAATTTCGATGCTGAATTGGGTTTCTATCAAAGAAGACGGATTCGTAAAAAAAGATATCGATAATTTAAGATAATCTGTCTCCTCTCCTAATGGCCAATACACCCTTCCGAAAAAAGAGAAATTGTAATCGATCGAGTTATTTTTCTTGCATTTGTGGATGAGTTAATGCTTGATGTTCCCTAGAAGGGTTTTTCTTTTTGGAAAAATCCTTCGTGACCTGTTTGTATGTTCAGTATATTAACGAGTCTACATTGGGAATTGTTGTTATTGTTATTGTTTTAGTAATAGTTGTTGTAGTAGTAAGTATCTTCTTTTCTGTACGATTGCAGCCAAATTCAATTTCTCAACAAATGCACACCCCGTTGATGCTAGCCATTCTGGCAAACTCTATTAACTGCACAAGACTACTGCTCAAGGTATTCTAATTTACTCCTCTGTAAATTTATTCAATTGTTCACTTATGAACACTGTACTTCCAAATTATTTTCCTTCAGTGGTTGTCTGTGTTGCATGTTGTCTTCCTAAGTCATACTAGAATGACTTCTCAATACGAATATGACTTGATAATTTGTCAATGGGTGACTTTTTGATGGTGTGCTATGGCTGATAAGTGATAAGTCATAATAGAATGACTTCTCAAGATGAATATGACTGATAATATGCTAATGGTTGACTTTTTTATGGGTGACTTTTATCATGCAGAATCACTACAAATAAATTGCTAGTCACCGTTACAGTAAAAAAAAATCACCACAAAACCTACATCTCTTGATAATAAATTCATGGTAAGCCAGTTTGTGATGGTTGGTATTTTCTACTTGCAGGCGGGAGCTGATGCCAATATGGTTTCTCATGGCCAAACTCCTTTGGAAGTGGCTATTTTTGAAGGACAAACCGAGATCATCAAATCTTTACTCAAGGCTGGGGCCGATCCCAATGTGCCTGGCATCGTGAGTAATCTTATTCCTATCTCTTTTGCTTTTCTTTTATTGGTTAAATATTCTTTCTGGGTAATGTTCTTGTCATTGCGTCTTCAATCTGTACGCTGAAATGTTGTTTTACTGGCTGCTGTTGATGAAACATTGCCCTGAAATTTTTTGTATTGCAATATGATTTTTTACCAGTAGAGATGGCTGCCATGCGCGGTAATCGTGCTGGTGTAAAGGCTCTCATGCAAGCAACTAAGCCTATTCCAAATGTTCGGGACTGGAGTGTTGATGGAATAATTAAGTATGTCAATTCTGATGAAGCTGAGAATCTGGTATGTACTGTTGAATTCGTTCATTCATCCTCTATAGGTTATATTTATATCTGCAAAGATAAGACCGCCTAAAGGCTACAGTTGGATCTCCCCAAACCCCACATTAGTAGGATCCATATTGGATTACAATCTTTTTTACCCATCGTAACCCCACCCAAATTTACCCATTCGTTCCATTATTTAGCAAAACTTAGCTTAGTGTTATCAACCCAACCCAGATTTACGCAACTTTACCCAACTGTACCTCCTTAAGAATGGAATCAACCGGAGACTCCGAAAAATTGTTATTGCTTAATGAGTTTGATTGTTGACCTTCAATTATATGCGATCCTTATGTTGTATTGCCCATTGGGGGGAACGCGGGCAATTTGCGTTTACAGCGACAATCCAGAGCCGAGCGGAAGTTTCACGAGGCGAAAGCAAAAGGAGCAGAGGCAGTCTCTAAACAAAACTACCTCGAGGCAACTCACTGGTATACAGAGGTGAGTCAAGCGATCTCAACTAAATCTTGTGTTTTGCCCGTTTGATGAATTATCTGTTAAAATGAGCTGCGAAACGTACACACACAGGCTTTGACTGCAAAACCAAAGGATGCGACGCTGTATTCCAACTTGAGCCTGTGTTACGCCCGCATGAACCAGGGACAAGAGGCGCTCCAGAATGCACTGTTGTGCATCGTGCAGAAGCCTGACTGGCCCAAGGCTTATTATCGAGCTGGAGTAGCCTTGAGAATGTTACAGGTACCGAGTTCTATTTATTTATTTGGTGGTAAATAATGGTTGTAATAATAATAATGTGGAGTGACAAACTGAAGACTATCTGGTTGGTGAGCAGAGAAACGAAAAGGCAGTGGCAGCATTTGAGAAAGCGTTGACGATGGATCCTGACAAGGAACTCCAGGATGCCAAAAGGTAAGCATGCATGGCATGCTCTTCTCTACTTGCATTCTGTTCGAACGAACAATTCTCAGTGCGGGTCCCACTTTCATTCGCGCGTTCAGAAAAATTTAGATGTAGAAAACCTTACCTTGATTGACGAACAAAGTTGTTTACAGTGTGGTTGACAAAACGACCCTCTTGTTTGACCTCTAAATAGAGCTGGCAACATTTTGGATACCCAAATTTGCCCCGCCATAAGTTTTATTCAGACATCGTTGGATCTGATTGAAGATTCGGACATAATATTTCTCTTATTCATATTGAACTAATGTCTGCCTAGATTGTTCTACACGAAAAAGGGTCATCAACTTCTCATCGGATTACTTGTTTGATGAAGATTTGTGCATTTTTTGACTGACATAGCTGAGTGATGTGATGGGCAGGGAAGCAGAGGCAGCTATGAGATCAGAAGGGACGGGCGAAGACCAGCCTGGAGCCTGCTTTGATTACGTCGATTTTTTCCGCAACATGCTATGGTCCTCTCTTTCTGGTTGACATCAAACATGAATGTCTAGTTTTTGTAATCTCTTGGAGGCCCCCTTTTCTCTTTTTGGGTTGTGTGAACTGTGAAGCAGGATGAAGCTTTATTTTGAAGGTGGGATAGTTCAGTGTGCATAGCAAGGGTAGGGGGATGAAAACATGTAGGGTATCATCTTGGTGGTTTTTTGTATGTTGGTGAATAGATAGAATAGTAATGTAATGCTGGTATGTTTTGGTGCTTAAGAGGTTGAAACTTGGAACAAATCCCCTTTTGGTGAATACTAATAGCCTGCTTTCTTTGGATGATGGAACAATGTTCGTCTTTTGAACTATTTCGAGTTTTCGACATAGGAAGTCATTGGCTACTCAACTTTTTGGACCACTTTCAAATTTTTGGATACTATGTTTGTCTTTACGAACCCTCACTATGACGCTTAGACCACGCTTTTTTCATTTTTTTTTTGATATCATACTTTTTAACCAATGTTAAAAAGCTATTTGAGGTGTTTGGTAAGTATTTTTTTTCCATGTTAGCTTTTTGAACCTAATAAACTAGTTTCCAAAAGATTACTTGATGAAACTTTTTGAGGTAAGTTTTCACAAAAATTTATTTCACCAAACACTTTGTTTTTGCAATTAGCTAACCCAAACAACTAATTCAAACAGCTATAACTCCTATCAGTTGACAGTTACAAGCTAGTTGTCAAATAGGGTCATAATGTATCTATTCCCCCAATTGCTCAACATATGCTGCTTTTAAGAACATCTTTTTTTCTCACAATGTCTTTCACTTTACTATTTTAACACAATATTAGTAATTGTTATACCAAATTTACCTCATACTTTTATCATTTTTAATACAATTATATAGCTAAAGTAGCATTTTTGTCAATGTAGGGTGTAGCCTTTGGAACAACCCAATCATAGGAGAAAAACTGTTATTCTCCTGTCACAATTTGTCATTGTCCCCAACAATCTTACCCCAAAACCAATGCTCCTTCCACAACAACCCAATCTTCTCAAGTGGCACATTCTTCGTCTCCGGCAAGAACAAGTACACGAACCCGGTCATCACCGCAATCCACCCTGCGAAGAAGAAGAACACCCCAGCCTTCAAATGGCACAACATCGCCAAAAGACTCTGCGCGATCACAGACGTCCACACGAAGCTCATCCCCACGGTGATCCCCTGCGCGGCTGATCGGACCTCCAGCTGAAAGATCTCGCTCGGGACCAGCCACCCCACCGGGCCCCACGAGTAACTGAACCCGATGCTGTAGGAGCACAACATGACTAGGACCACGTACGCATAGGCGTCGCCTAAACTATCGTGATCTCCTAGTTTAACCGCCAATATGGCCCCCACCACGACGAAGGACATGATCATTTGGGCCCCACCCCAAAAGAACAACCGTCGCCTCCACACCCGGTCAACTGCTGAGATGGATGCAACATCCGCCGCTATTTGGACCACCCCGATCACTACCGCCGACAAGAGCGACGCGCTCTCGCCGAACCCGACGGTCCGAAAGACCACCGGGGCGTAAAACCCGACCACATTGACCCCGGTCA
This sequence comes from Portulaca oleracea, assembly GCA_029582165.1. Lineage (NCBI taxonomy): Eukaryota > Viridiplantae > Streptophyta > Magnoliopsida > Caryophyllales > Portulacaceae > Portulaca > Portulaca oleracea. The sequence continues at coordinate 65,500,784 of CM055868.1, read as the reverse complement.
TCTGTTGGAAGAAGGGGATGGCCATTGACATCACGAGCTGGGGCCGATATTTCCGGTCTAGGATCAGGTCTCTGAGGGGGTTTTGGGCCCTCTTGGAGACCAAGCTAGCTTCGATGAGGTCATGGAGCTCCTCTTGGACATCGCTCGTGCCCCGTATCCTTTGCAGCAAGAGCTCGGCTTTGGTCAAGTCGTTGTGCCTCTCGATGAGGCTGTTGGGGGTCTCGGGGAGGAAGAACGAGCCTAGGGTTATGATCAGGGCGGGGACTGCGGTTAGACCTATCGAGACCCGCCAGCCCCACCCAGGTTTGATCTTTTCGGTTCCAAAGTTGACTAAGCTTGCTAAGAGGATTCCTATGGAGAGGCTCAAATGGAAGCCATTGTTGAATGCTCCTCTATACTTGCTTGGTGCTATTTCTACCAGATACATTGGGATTACCTGCAAAAAAGGGTGAAACCCAGCAAATGACAATGTTGGTAAAGCCTTTGGCACTTTTCGGTTTCTCCATCAACCAGTATGAAACTGCATGTAGGGCATAGATTACATTTTATGTTTCTTTTTCACTGTTTTTCACTGTTTTTATGTAAACTTAAGTCGATATTCATGCATATCTTCCCATTTTAAGACATGTATAGCAAAGGAAAAGATACCTGGTTAGCAAAGCCGACTCCAATCCCAAGCAAAACACGGCCCGAAATGAGTATGTAGACATTAAGAGCTGCACCGCTGAGAGCTGACCCGGCTAGCACGGTTGTGCCCCCGACAAGGATTGATAGTTTTCGCCCAAAGGTTTTGGTTGTTGACGAAGCGAGTAACGAAGCAAAGAGGCCCGAAAAGTAAAGAGATGAAGTGAACAGAGTCAATAGTTGGCTGTCGAATTTACAGTAGTTGCTGACCTTGGTGTCTTGTTTCATCTTGTTGAGTACTTCCGGGAAGAACTTCTTCAGAAATGGCTCCATTGATGTCACTCCGCCTTCATACAAGAACCGATGAATTGCCAATCAATCAATACTTTGAAAGTTGAAACGCTTAGTTTTGCAAACGGTTTTCCAACTGGTTTTCAAAAGGGTTTTGTGATCTGTTTTTGAATTGTTTTTTCTAGGTCTGCCGGAATCAACCTTGTCATGCACTCCGATCCTGTAGTCCTGTACATGGGGGAAGGTTGTCCGTATTGAGGTAAGACTGTCTACATCTGAATCTCATTGGATTCTACATAAGCAGGACCCGCACTGAGTGTCTAAAGTAAAATGAGAAAAGAACACGTATGGACAACCGGAGAGTAAGGGCAAAAACTTCAAATTCTACAAACAAAATAGAGTATGTTTTACCTGATACTCCAATGTCATAGCCAAAGATAGCTCCTCCCATGGCGGCCACCACACAAGATGCAACGACAAGCCAGGTAATCTTGCCATTGTAGCTCGATACCGCTAGTCCTCCTGCCATTGCTATACAGTAGAACCAAAAAGAGGATATATATAGACATGTATATATACTGACATTTGCACTTTGGACCGACTTTTTCATATCAAGTAAGAATTTATAAGCACATATAGGAGCCAGTAGGGTCATTCTGAAATGGTCCCAAGTTCCATTGTCACTTACCATTTATCATAAGAATCAAAAAATAAAGTCGTGGGGACAAATTTGAAAATTCAGCAAGAGATTCTGTGGTGCATAAACAGACACCAACTTCGGTCTGCTCAAAACTTAAAGCACATGATATAGCATAAACCGTGCAGATTACTATAATTGACAAAATCAGAAAATTTTCCAAAGAACTAATCCGATGGAACCGATAGGGCCATCTTTCCATATAAACCAATCTCTCCTTATCATTCACAAATCTCATCCAACACCAGTAGGCGTTAAATCATATGTTTACGTAGCTGCGAGCAAGTCTTCTTGAGTTGTTGATATGTCGCCTTCATCTTTTAAGCCCCAAGAAGACCTTTGTAGCGTGCATACGTCATTATCCATAGGAAGACGAATCCGCTTATCAATCCCCCTATGATGACCACCTGAACCGAAAGGAATTAGCCATCAATCACTTTCATCGGTCTTTTGATAAGGGGCGACTGTAGAGTGTAGATTGGAGAATGTATAGGTAACAAACATACCCATTTGAACAGATAGCCATGGTGAGTTCTCCATGAGTATGGGATGTTCATGCCAAAAATTGCGGCTACCAAGGAATACACTGACAAGCAAAGAGTTCCTGAGCAAAGGAAAAGCTCGAGCTGCAATAAGATCAAGAAATTTATATCGCATGAGCAGAGAAGATATCACACGTACTTACGAAGACATTCCAAGCAAGTTTACCGAGCTTGAGAGTGAAATAAAGGCCCCCCCATCAAAATTTTTCGGCCCACAAAGTATAGCTAAACATGGGAAAGTATGTCAACTTGGAAAAGTTGACGAACTTTCCAGGATAGTTGTCTAACCAAATGCACCATACATGTTCAAAGACTTCTTGAAATGAGATGAATAAATTGTACCTGAATCAGCTGATTTCGATGATTGTCCAGCTGCAATGTTATACAAATTAACGATCAGTGTCAAGTCAAGCACTTTCATAGTTGTCATAAAACTGAATGTATTTTTTATACTCAGGTTTAGATGTATTACCTGAATGTTAATGTAGTCTTCGGTGTCATCTATATACTCACGAAGCTGGAAAGAAAAATTCCATGATAAATTAAACCATCTGGCATAATACCGGGATAGTGAGTATGTACGACACTAAGACAACGAGGAGATGAATACTTACCGTGGCCAATTTGTTCATGGTGCTGTCAATTTGCATGAAATAAGCCTGAAAACACAGTAACCCCGCAGATAATTTCATGTTATCTAAAAGTCATTATTTAAATTGCAAAATTTAGGGGTAACATTGCTCCATCTGACCGGTTGCACCTGGCAGAGTTTGGCCCGACCCGAACCCGCCCTAAGCTTTAGGGTTTTGAACACGATTTTCAAACCCAAAACCGAACCATACCCTGCATGGGCGGGATTTCGGGGTATTGGTTTTGGTTTTTTGAAACCATGATTATAACCTGAGCCATAACCGAAAAGATAAAGAGAGTATAGGTACCTACCTCTAGAAGCATTTCAAGCTCCTCTACGTCATTCTCCTCATGATTTGAGACTCCACTACTAGCTCTGCTTGCTCTCGATACTTTTGACCCAACAGCCGGTGAGGCAGGGTACCAGTCCGGGGCATAGGAACTGTTGGACGGTGAAGAATGTGATAACTTTCTTGACAAGTAAAGGTCTGCCATGTCTTCATCGTCATCTAGAAGTTGTTCAAGTTCATCCCTAACCTATTCGTATCACCAATAAAAATCACAAATTCTCAACAAATTTCCCGACATGAACTCATATGCCGTCTCTAAAAGACATTCATGAACATGGATTCACCTTTTGAACACGATTTGTCAATCTTGTCATTGCACTCTTCAATTTCCGTACTCTATCCAGATTCCGGCTACTGATCTGCCATAATTCTCATCAAAATCACAATGCTAAAGCTGATAAAGGCTTCACTAGATGAAAATCAAACAAGACTTTGCTGAGCACAATTTCTAAGAAAGGAACCACACGAGTGTACCAAAGTAGTGAATAGCGAACCATGTTTCTATCTACATTCCACAATCCATTACTCAAGTAATCATTGATCCCCCCCCCCCAGCGTCAAATAATGGGCCCCACACTAAAATTTTCCCATCCACTATGTAAAACCAAACACGGGAAAGTCTGTCAACCTGGTCCCATGAAAATTTCCGACCCAAACCAAACGCACCATAAAAGTCACAAGGAAGCCCAACAATGATGTCGAAATTCCAAGTTTTACCTTAGAAGTAAGCTCATCCAAGGCAGGGTAAGCATCGGTTTCTAGCTCTGTCGTACGAGCATCAAGATGGCTACATATTGCCTCCAACACCACTTCTAGCGCCCGGAATTCAAATGGGAATTCCATATCTACAAACTCTACTCATTAGTAACCACATAATTCACCAAGTAACAAACACAACCCACATATATAGTGGTCTACTTACCTTGTTCATCCTCCTCACCCTGCCCTTCAAAAGGGGCACAAGGTAAAGCAAGCCTTCTTTGGAGCTCCTCAACCACTGGAATCACATTCTCATCTGATGGGTCCCTCAGCAATACCTTGTTACATATATATATATCAACAAATAAAATCCAAATCCAACTCTAATACCCCCAAAATCCCACCACCGGCCGAGACGTCCAGGGGTCTAATGTTGCGGTATTACCCTTAAATTAAGTTTTGCAATTCAAAAAGGCCGGTTCCAGTTGACCCAAGATTCACATATCAACAAATAACATTAAGAAAATAGCCCCCCTCCACAAAATATCAATAAAATGAAGAGCAAAAAATTACCTCCTCTCCTGTGATGATGGCTTTGATATGCTGAAACATCAAAAAACCCAAAATTAACACAACTATCAATGCCAAAACATGAAAACTAGAACAACCCACATCACAATTTCAACTCAAATTTCCCTCAAACCCTTCCAAATTCCAAATCAAGCCCTTCAAAGTAGAATTCTACCTCCAAAATTAACTCAACTCTCAATGCCAAAAACATGACAATTAAAACAACCCACATCACAATTTCAACTCAAAAACCTTCCAAATCCAAAATCAAACCCTCAAAAACTAGAATTCCACCTCCAAAATTAACACATCACAATGCCAAAAGCATGAAAATGGTAACAACCCACATCAGAATTTCACCTTAAACATCACCCAACCCCTTGAAAACCCAAAATTAAACCCTCAGAAACTAGAATTTTACCTCCAAAATCAACACATCACAATGCCAAAAACATGAAAACTAAAACAACCCACATCAGAATTTCACCTTAAACATCACCCAACCCCATCAAAACCCAAAACTAAACCCTCAAAACCCAGAATTATACCTCCAAATTGACAATGATGGCTCTATCTCTCCCCAAAATAGTGGAAGGGTAAGAAAGCAGGGGGTCCAAAATCCTCAGATCCCTGGCATGAATTCTGAGTCTTCTAAGAATCGAATACTTATCCAAATCCAAGTACTTCTTCTCCCCAATTCTATTGAACAAAACCCAGCTGCTAGAAACCAGAGTTTTCTTCTTTACAGCCACCTGTTCTTCAGCAGGGACAAGGAACCCATCAATTGCCATTTTTCATGCCTGTTTTTTGCAGGTATTCTGGGAAGAAAAGGGTAATTTCCAAGTGTCAAAAAATGAAGGGGAAAAGGGGTGGAGAAAAGAGGAGAGAAAATTGAGGGTGTAATGTGAATGAAGGTGGGGAGAGAAAGAGAGTGAAGAGAATGCCATTGGAGGGTATGAGAGTGATGTTTGGTTGGAAATGTTAAGTGTGCATGGCATTTTGTGGCAGGTGGTGGGGAATAACTGATAGAATTTGTGAATGTGACTCTCTGTTCTTTACTTTCAAGCAGTTAATTTTGGAGGGAGTTGAGAAAAATTTTAACTTTTTGGAGGGTTTTTAAGTAGAATGTTTTGGAGCATTTCTAGAGTTTTTTACCCCTTACCCTTAGGAGACTAAGATTATTGGTCTTCATCTCTAAATACTTCGTAGGTTCCATATTAATTGTTATTATATGATTTACGGTCTCTAATATCACTATTTAATTAATATTCTTATATATTATTACATTAGTAATTGTTATATCATACTTTATGATAGTATTTTTGTTACGAATCTAATGGTAGTGATTTTACGTAAGTCATTGTATATATTAAGAAATTTGCAGCCAAAATTTTTAATGTTCCACTGCACAATTTCCAAATACGATAATGAATATGAAACAAAGGGAGCAATTGTCAAATGATATAACTTTCTTCTCCTTTTTCATTTGTCAATTTTATAAATTATTAAAATGTCCATTTTATTCTTCAATAATTAAGGTGTTTTATTTAACTTTGCTTTTACTTTTTTTATTTTGTGCAGTGTCATTTTTTTAATCCATTCTCTTATATACATTAACTATTGAAAAACAATTATATATTGACGATGATTATTTAGAGACAGATGTAATATTCATTATCTTGATGGAGGTATAACCTAGGGTTTGGTCTAAATCATAGTAGTACTTAATATTCAAAGAATTCACTATCTATTGATAGTAAAGTTTTCTTTGATGTGATTGAATATTTGGTGTTTGGATTGAAAACATTTGCCACTTGAAAGGTTCCCTTTGGAAGCTAAACTATTCTAGATAGAGTAGTATCAAAAAAACTTTGATCATAATATTTATGTAAGTTACTTTTTCATATTTTTGTAGACATATCTTAGTTGATAAAATATTCCAAAAGAAAAGTACACTTCAAAATTTGTTATTTTCAACACATTCCTTCTTATGCTAACTTTAGCTATGGCACAAAGTTTATAAGTTAACTTATAATACTCCAAAATAACTTTTAATAGTAGGTTTAACTTTTCTTTTTTTTATGAAAGTAGGTTCAACTTTTGAAATACTTTTGTAAATTTAACAAGATAAATATAGTATTGCTAATGGTAGTGGGGTGTAGGTGGTGTTGGCTAGGATTTGGCCAACCAAAGTTTGAAAAGATTGGACTAACTTTCTTGGGCTAGCTTTGGGCTTGGCCCAATTTACACCATTCAACTGTTTTAGCTACTTTTGGGCTTGGCCCAATAAAAATTTCAGTCCAACCCATTTCAGTTAATTTTATTGTTTAAAAATGGGTTAGGGTTTCCCCAATAATACACCATTCAATAGAATTAGGAAACTAATTAATGTAGATTGAGATGATGTCCATATAGGTCCATCATCAACTTAGAAAGAATTGTTAATAAAAGGATTTCTTAAATCTTGATGTATCATTTTTTAAATAGTCATGGTCTTGTTCTTTTTTGCAGTTCCACACATCATTTGTCATATTTTTCCACACTTATCACAACATTTCCATGCATATTATATCATACTATTTCACACTTTACCGCAACAATCATAACTTTCTCTATCCTTACTTTTGTCTTTCTTCGTTTTTCTCCTCTACTTTTCAGATTCTCTCTCCTCACATATCACATCAATCATTCTTACCACAACTTTTACCATACCATACCACATTTTCCACAAACATTGTCTTATCATACCATTTATTGCTGCACCTAGTTTGTCACACAAAAGAAATTAATAAACAATCCATACATAGGTAATCAAGGTGCAATAAATGGACCAGCTAGCTCATATACTTAGTCACAACTAAACTATGTGATTTTTTTATAGGATAAATTATGTGACTTAGTCACAAATAAAGGTATCTTCTTTTCTTTTTTTTAAAGAAGGGTAATGTAGAGATGATGTTAAGCATACCCTATTACCCTATCTACTCAATTAAACTAACTAACTTATTATTTTTTAACTAAAATAATGAGTTAAAATTGGTAGTGGTTAAATTAACCCATTTGGATTAATTAGCAAAAAAACCATAACACAAGCTGTAATTTATGATTGTCAGCTTGTAATTAGCATATTGTCGGTAGCACGAGGAGGATTCCCTTTGAATTTTGTTTGATTATTGCTTCCAGTTGGATGCTTGGAATAACATGTATGAATATTGAATATATGAATATGATATTATAGATAGAGACACACACTCAAACATTCTTTGTTTAATCATATCTAATCCATCCTATTTCCTAACATTAGTGTTTTTGTTCATCTACTTTGTATAATATAAATCCTTCATATTAGTCACAATACTAATATAATCATATACCATACCTATCTATGATATGATATATGTCATAATTTTCATCCATCCCAAGTTCCCAACAAACAAATTAATTAATGTCTCATGGTTTTTCACGATTTTTCATTTATTAAAATTTATAGATTTGTATTGTTAAGGAAATAGTATTGTTTAATGCAAATGTAGTGATCCTTCTTTTATATGGTAATTTAATTTATGATTTAAGATATTAGTGGTTAAAGTTTGTAAATTTCAATTTTGAGAAAGTACATGAATATACAAATGTTAATCCTAAGAAATAATTTGTGGACTTTTTATACACTTCCATGAATAGGGAAGGCTAATTACAGTCACTACACATCTAATTCTCCTCGGTCATTGTACTGTTAGTAAGACTATATTGAAGTTTATTATTGTTGTTGTCGTTGTAAAGCGTAATATTGTTTATCATTATCAAATAGTCATCCCATCAATTTCAGTTCAAGACCCAAATCAATCATGTTGTCATTTATTCACATACCATAAACTTGATAGATCTTGCATAGTTTATATTTGTTAATTTCATACCTATATTAAATCTGTACATAGATATTTATATGATGAATATTTCCGTGTCAAGCTAAATATATAATTATATAATGAATAAAGCTAACTTATATTTTATTTTTTTAAGTAGACTAATATTTTAATTTCTCAAACACGATTATTGGTTAATTTATAGGTTAGTTTAAGCAAAAACAAAAAGAAGCAAAGGAAAAGAAAAAGACATAGCATACGTCAAAAAATTGAAAAAAATGGTCAATTAAATACAAATTATGACAATAAACTAAATTAACCGAAGTTTCTAAGCATGTGGTTTAAAAGGACAGCAAAGAGCAGGAACATGCAAATGCAAGCATCATTTTTCTCTCTCCTCTTTCTCTCTCTAAAAAATAGGGAAGAAAACAGGCGCCTTTCGTCTTCCCAAAGTCTATCATGATCAAAGATTCTTCCTCTTTTCAAATCCCTAATTTCCGGTAAACCCTAGATTGATTGATCCTCACCATTTCTGCATTTCTCTGCTGTATTGTTCGATCATATGATTGATTTTTGGAGGCTCGCAAGTTCCGGGAATTTTGGGAGGAACTGAATCGGTTTCTTCCCGCCGGTTTTGAACGCATCGGATTCTCGCCATTTTCGATCGATTTTTAGGGTTTGATTCATTGATTGATGAAGCGGTTTCGAAGATGGCAGAGGATCTCATTCCTCTCTCTTCTTGCTCTCTCTGTTTTCGCTCCGATACTCTTGCTTTCGATTAAAGTTCAGAATCTTACTTCTGAAGGTAATCAATGCTTTCTCCATTGATTTTGTTTGATCTTTGAATTTGTTTTATATGCCTCGATGTGTTTAACCGGATGATTTGTTGAATTTGCATCAGGAAGGAAAGAATTTGTCGAAGATTTACCTACTATTGTAAGAATCTTCTCTGTTTCTCTGATAATGTAATTGGAGCTATTCGGTCGTAGATTGACGATTGTTCCATTTGTTTGTGTTTTTTATTCGTAAATGCAGAAACATAGAGCAGATGTATTACCACTTAAAGCAGTTAGACAGGTACTTTCATTCAGCGTTCGATATGGTGTTCTGAATTGATCTTTAGTCTGTATGTAAATCCATAATTTGATTGTAACCTGGTGTTTTGAATTGATTTTGGTTTAATCTATAATTTGATTTTAGCATTGTGTTTTGAATTGATCCCTATTCTATGTTTTAATTTATTATTTGGCATTAACATGGAACATGGTGTTAAGAATTGAGCTTGATTCACTAGTTGAATTTACAAATTGTTTTTGTTGCGCAAAAACTAGGAAGATACTGGGGGTGTCAAAGAACCTCACCCAGAAGTATACATAGATCAGAATTACTCTTCAGTTAATCTCAGTCAGAGTCAGGATGGACATTCAAATTCAAAGGAATCGAAAGTGCGTAGCAGCAGGAAAGCAATTGAGCGAAAGGAAGAGACTTCACCCGGTATACCCAAGGTAATGTTAGTTGAATCTTGGATATGTTTGGTGTCATAAGGTTTGTTGAATGTTAGCATATAACATCAAACTATTTTAATTTAGATGTATAATTGAGATGCTGAAAGGTACTTGGCTAATAGTTGGAAGGTACACCTGGGGGGGATTACCTTCTTTAGGTGATGCTCATGAAGATTGGAGACCTTTTTTTGGGTGAAAAGAGGGCAGAATTTCATTGATCATCAAGAAAATTACTATAGAAACTAATTTTGCATAAACATGCAGAGAGACTTGCATAGATGACTTGCTTCTTGACTCTTGAACCTTTCAATCTGTGTAGTTTAGTTATTTAGTCATTCAATTAACTAGAATCTGCAAATAGCACCTGGTGTGCTTCGTTATCTGATGACTGAAAGAACAAATGAAACCTCTTCTTTGCCATTTGCAGAAAGGGGTTATCAATCAACATTTCCATACGCTTAATCCCTCCCCTGGTCAATAATCTGTCCCTTCAGCTGTTTGTAGTTTGAAACCAGATTGAACTGTGTCTTTATGCTCCTCACCTTTCCTCCACACACCATCATCGCAACCAGATTTGAAAATATGTTTAAGTTTGTTGGTTTTCATCCAATACCAGCAGAGCCCTTTTGGTGATGTGATTAAGTACATCTCGTGCCCCCATGCCCCCATTTTACGTATAAGGAATCAGCTTTGCAGGATATGGCTCATATAAGCTTTTGATGTGGCAGCCATGTTTTCATAATGCTTTAATGTTCAGCCCTACTTTCTTCTCTACACACATTTGACCAGGCCACCAGAGCAAAGTATTTCCTGCCTCCAACCCTCCATATAAACTGTCTTGTCAGAAAACGTACTCAATCTGCTTGATTGTTTGTGGAAGAATGAAGATGGTAGACCAGTAGTAGCTGATCATAGACAGTGGAAGGGTGTTCATAATAATTTGCACCTTTGCAGCATATGAGTTGTAATTAGGCTATGGAGTCTAGCCTTAGCTCTTTCCACCACTTTATAACACAGATTTTCTCCAGTTTGTTGTGTGTGTGTGTGGGGGGGGGGGGGGGGGGAGAGTATCCCTAGATACTTAACTCCATTGATATAGATTTATGACTTATGAGTTGCTTTGGTAAGCTCTTAGTCCAGTCAGTTGGGAAAAATGATCAAAACCATCCATCAACAAACTTATAGACTGCTCATCACCCCTGCAAAACATATAACAAATCGTCTGGAAATCATCTCTTAGAGTGATCAGGGTGGAACATTGCAACCTGAATCTTGTATGGAGGGTTGCAAGTGCTGCTTATGGTACTGAGTTAAATCAGTCAGGTCAAAGTGATTAGTGTAATACTAATTTGGTTGTGGTACAAGTGTGTAAAGTTTAAGCATCTTGTCTGAGTTGCCTGGATAGCAGTTCCTTAAATGTTCATAGGTAGATTCAGCCCAATTCTGAAACTAGTTGTTTTCTTTTTACCCCTTGACCTATTGAGCATCGAGACTGAAAGTCTAGCTCAATCTTACCCCATATCTATTATGTAAAGGATGATGCTTTGACGTTGTTTTGATGCATTTATGGTTGCCCATGGTGGTGCATCATTTTTCAAGAAGAACCGACATACTGTCTGTCTGCCTGCTGTCAAAATCCATTCCATATATTTCCGTTAGTGATTTCATTCTATGGGAGGGTGGAAAATATGTAAACTATGGCATATAAACCTTATCTTCCACCCATATATCCCTTATATATTTGTTTATCTATGTGTATAGCAGGGTCATTCAAATCAAAGTTCTGGTCAACGTGATCATGGAATCCGAGCTCCTCATCTCCCAACAGTTCAACATGGTCAAGATTCACGTACAGAGGCTCAGAAGGTTAGAGATGATAAGGTGAAGCAAATGAAAGATCAAGTGATAAGGGCCAAGGCATACTTGAGTTTTGCAACTTCTGCAGGCAACACACACCTAGTGAGAGAACTGAAGCTACGTATAAAAGAAGTGGAACGAGCATTGAGTCGAGCCAAGAGAGATTCAGACTTATCAAGACGGTAATACATCGTCCTTGAAAACACACCTAAAGGAAAATTGCCTTCTTTACCTCACCCCTCTAAAGAACAGACCTTTTAATGCAACATTTTTTTTATCTTCAGGTCTTTGCAAAAAATGAGAAGCATGGAGCGCACCTTATCAAAAGCGAGCCGTGCATATTCAGACTGTTCTGACATGGTTAACAGGTTGCTGTCTATGGCAAACAATGCTGAGAAGCAGGTTCAGTCGCAAAGAAACCAGGCAACGTTTCTTACTGAGCTTGCTGGAAGGACAACACCAAAAGGCCTTCATTGTCTTTCTATGAGGCTCACTGCTGAGTACTTCATGTTGCAACCTGAGCAACAAGTTCTTCCTAATCAGCAGAATGTTAACAACTCTGATCTTCTTCACTATGTTGTCTTCTCTGACAATGTCTTGGCTGCTGGAGTGGTTGTCAATTCCACATTGTCAAACGCTAAGGTAATTGCTTTATGTTTAAGTGTCAGTGGATATGACCAGAAATATTAAGATTTCTAGAAGTTCTAAGAGTTCTATATCATATATTGTCAATCCCGTTGCATAATCTGTGACTAGGATACCTCTTCTTCCAGATATCATTCATTTTCATGGAACATGTTCTCTTGTTAATATTAAGCAAGATTGAGTCCGTTGAACCTAGTCTGATGCTTGTGTTTTCCCTTTCCCCTGCTGGTTGGGTCTACACCCTATGGAGGGAGCCTAGGCCCTAGTGAGCAGACCAACTTACCAATGTATAAAAAGCGCAAAAAAAAAAAGTTCCATCAAATCTGTTCCAAATCCTTGATAGGGTAAAAATCAGAGAGTTCCTGAGGACAATTGTTAATAGTGATAAACCAAAGCAAATTGTCATGTGTCACATTTCCAGAATCAATGGTCCAACATTCAGGTGTCACTATTCTGTTAATTTACTTCTCTAGAATTACCTGTCATTGATATTGATAGAAGCACTGTCTTATTCTTGCTTATTAGAACCCAGAAAGAAAGCATTGCATACATAAATAAATAAAGAACGAGCCGATTTCATCATAATGTGATGTTTTATCTTCCGGTTGCAGGAACCAGGAAAGATTGTCTTCCATGTGATTACAGATTCACTAAACTTCCCCGCAATCTCAATGTGGTTCTTATTAAACCCTCCCAGAGACGTCACCATCCATATCCTGAGTTTGAGAGATTTCGGGTGGTTGTCCACTAAATATGACTTGTCACTCGAGAAACAAGACTCCAGCGATCCAAGGCATTCCTCTCTTCTTAACCACCTACGCTTTTACTTACCAGAAATGTTCCCACAGCTGACAAAGATCCTATTCCTTGACCACGATGTAGTGGTTCAAAAGGATCTAAGTGGTGTCTTTCGGATCGACATGAAGGGAAAAGTTAACGGTGCAGTGGAAACCTGCGAGGAAGGCAAACCCTCATATAGATGGATGGATATGTCAATCAATTTCTCAGATCCTTGGGTGGCCACAAAGGTTGATGCCAATGCATGTACATGGGCATTTGGAATGAATCTGTTTGACTTAACCCAGTGGAGGCAAAAGGACCTAACAGCAAGCTACCGCAGATTGCTACTAAGGGTATGTCAAATATTTATTTTTTCGCCCCATTTTGGTTAATTTCCACAGCAAATAAAATTGTCTTGGTGTAAGTTGACCTAGACGTGTTTCCCCTGAGATTTAGTTGTTCTTAGTTTGACCTAGTTTACGACAGCTCCTAGTGTGGCTATCGCTTATTTGAGGTTGAAGGAGATCCAGAATTAGGCAATGTTTCCTTATGAGAGTATAAATTCATAATGGTTCCCATATGATATGATCCCCAAAATAACACCCTTCGTTGACCAAGTTTACAACAAACCCTACCATGGTTATCGACCATGTGAGGTTTGAGGATATCCAGATATAAGCAAGTCTTTCTTCCTCCTTGTGGAGATTTGGGGTCTGCTCTTTGGAAGAGGCTAAGTTAAGATTGGATAAAGTAAATTTTAAAACTTAGGTAAAAGTTGAAAAGCTGAGTGTTGAAAATATAGCAAGAATGAGAAATCAGGTTGGGTTGGGATTCGTGAAACCAAGGTTGGGTAAAGTGAGCAAAAATCACACCCTTTTGTTGATCAAGCTTACGATAAAGGTTTGTGGAGATCCAAATGTAGGCGGTCTTTTTTTCTGTTTGCGAAGATTCCAAGCTTATTTGAGTCAAAATAATGCTCATATTATCCGATTTGTATGTGGTTGCAGGGAATTGGGAAACCTCTTAATACTAATGGGACCCATCCAATAGGTTGGATTACATTCTCTAACGAGACGCTTCCTTTAGACCGGAGATGGCATCTTGTAGGGCTAGGTCATGATTCACAAGTCAGGACCGAAGATATTGAACGTGCAGCCGTCATACATTATGATGGACTCATGAAGCCTTGGTTGGATATCGGTATAGGGAGGTACAAAAGGTACTGGAACAAGTACATCGACTTTGATCACCCTTTCTTGCAACAATGTAATCTTCACGGGTAATATTCTTTGCCATTCATTTCGAAATTTCTCTAATTTATTGTCGAGAACTGCAACAAAGGAAGCCCCTCATACAAGCGGCTCATTCGAGCTTTACGAAGATTATTCAGGATTTGATCACTTGAAGAATACAACATGGGTCGTATTTAATTCATTATTTGTTTGATTCATTCATTGTAGATTCGACAAAATGTGATTTGTGTATTCATAATAGCCCACAAATTTCTTAGAAGCTGATCTAAGTAGGCTCGGATCAGCTAGTTTTTTGTACTGTTAGTGAAGAAAGGAACACGGTTTTCTCATAGAATTTTTTGGATTTGGGTATGTGTACATAACTCGCTTCAGGGGTTATCTTAGATTTGATGTATTTTGAGATTCATTGTCTAAGTTATCACTATGGTGTAAGGTGTTTAAACCATAGTGTTAGTCTTGTGTTTGTAATATTTAGCATTTTTAGCTTATCATTTGAACTCTTCGTTTTCATATACACTGCGAATCAGGTGACATGGAATCGCGACAAGTCCAATTTCGGATTGTGTTGATGAGGTCTAAAAAGATCCGAATGTACAAGTTTTGTAGTAAGCAAATGCTAATGTTAGAGGATTATGTGTGAGTTACCTTAGTCAATTCATTAGATATGACATTGATACTATCAACTATGAATTGGTCGTATAGTATGCTAAATGGTAACAAAATTATGTTAATTTACTCTTGAATATTGATTTTGTCATATGTATTAATCTCTTCAAATGCTTTTGTACACTATCTTTATCTTCACTCAATAAAGAAGCAAAAATATGCACCACTAATCATTATAATGTAGAGATTGAATTACAGATTTAGGATCATGAAATATTACGGTTTAAGTAGATCCTAAAGGCAGAAAATTCAGTAAAAAGGTTTCAGTACGTAAAAACATTCAAACACAGCACAAAAAGCCTCAAACACAGACCACAATCTAAGAGCCCATTATAATGAACCCAAGTGTAATTTCATCTCAAAGGTTGTAAATTTAGTACAAAATGAAAATACCATCTATTTCTATTTCTATCAACCAATAGAGGGGTCCCACCAAAATCCAAGAGTAAGTAGTGACCAGTTATTTCTACTCCTCCAAAGTAGGGCCCATATAGAAGAGCCACATAGGACAAAAGGGATGGATGACATGCCACGTGGAGGCATCCGGTTGGCCTCATGAAGATAGAGGATATGAAATAAGGGTCAGTGCATCTATCCACGTTATGTGGTTCAATACAACTGGTTGAGATCTTATTTTTTTTGTGCACCAAATATTAATTTGATAAACCTGAAAAACAGGCTTCAGTGAGCAAATTGAGTGTTGGTTGTCTAAAATTGTAGAGAGAGAAAGAGAAAGAGAGAAGAAATGGCCACCATTACAGCTAGCTCCTCTGCATCCTTGGTCGCACGTGCCAGCCTCGTGCACCCTAGAAGGGTTGCTCTTTCTTCCTCCCCTGTTCTTGGTATGTCCATCTTTTTTTCTTTTTTTAAAAATTTGGTTCAATTTTGATATTGCTCGAAAGAGCGGTCAATTCAGGCGGATGGATCGGTTTTGGGTTGGGTGTGGTATGGGGTTTGTTTTGGTTTTGGGTTTGAAACTCGTCTCCTGTTCTGATTTTTAAGTCTGGTCAAATTATGTCAGGTCTTGAATCATATTATAAGTAAAAAGATTTTGTGGGTCCAAGGCTATGTAATGGGCTTACATGAAGTTGCATGTGTTTGGCAATTGTGAAAGTGTGTTCATATTGTTTGTTCTTCATTGTTAGTCTAACTAGAAGATCTAATCAATAAAGAAAATGCCTATAGTAAAGAGATGGTAGTTAAGTTGACAAATATTCTTATTTTTCAAGATCCCTGCTAAGGATTCAATGAAAACATCATCTATAATCTATGGGGTTGACAAGTGAATGATATTTGGTGATTAATCTTTGTCTTCGGTTTATAAAACTTATTGATGGTTACTCTTAAAGACAATGCACTGCTACTTTCATTTGGACAAGATAGATGTCTTGGAATCTCATCACATACTAGCTAAGCTATCTAGTTAGAAATCTTGCTTTGAAGGGTAAGAAGTTGTCACATCTTAGTCTAATGTCAATATAAAGTTAGACTATAGTTAGTTCATAGATGATTTATGTTTGATTCAAAAGAACAAAAGATTTCACACAAATTCAAAATTTCAAATCTTTGTGGCTATGTAAGATTTGGACTATGTAAGCTTCTAGTATGAATCCCGTTTTTGCAAAAATTGAAGAGATTCTATTATAGACAGTCTTATCTTAGCAAATATCATCATCTGCAGAGTGTATCGTCCTATTTTTGCATAAATTAAAGAGATCTTGTAACAAACAGTCTTATCTCATCAAACATCATTATCTACTGAGCGTATCGTTATAACTAGTTAACCATTAAGGGTAACATATATATGTGCATTGTGATTTAGGATTGCCATCCATCTCAAAGAAGGGCAAGGTAACATGCTCAATGGAGGAGAAGCCATCAAGCCAAGACAAGATGGCCTCGAACAAGGGCATGGGTGCCTCATTGCTGGCGGCTGCAGCCGCCGCCACCATGTCGGGCCCCGCGATGGCGTTGGTGGATGAGAGAATGAGCACCGAGGGGACCGGTCTCCCCTTCGGTTTGAGCAACAACCTCCTTGGTTGGATCCTTTTCGGCGTGTTTGGGCTCATTTGGGCTCTCTACTTTGTCTATGCTTCTTCCCTTGATGAGGATGAGGAGTCTGGTTTATCCCTCTAAATTATCATCATCATCATCCCATTATGTCTATTATATGGTGGTGGACTCCTAATGTGTTTTATTGTGAATTCCATCTTGATTAATTTCATGAATATTTGTCGATCAATCTCTTGTGGAATCATCATGTAGAAAGACCAGAGATTATATAGTCTATGATCAAGTTTGCTGAATTACTCTTTGCTACTCCTCTTCTTCGTCCGTTTTGATAGTATGTGTAATGTAGAACGAGCGTGTTTTGGGTATGTTTTTAGCGGGTAAGATTAGATTGGGTAAATAATATAAGTTTCGATATTTGGTAAGTTTTGGTAAATTTGGATGAATTGAGACTCACAATTTACCCAAATTTACGAAAAGATGGATGAAAATGACAGGAGCAATGCATGAGACTGTGACTATCTGATAATGCAAAATTTAAAAACTTTTGCACCAGCCGGGAATCGAACCCGGGTCTGTACCGTGGCAGGGTACTATTCTACCACTAGACCACTGGTGCTCTTTGTGCTATAATTGGGAAAATCAATTAATTAACTAAGGTACCTATTGAATGTAGCTTTGGTGCATGAACTATGGCAAACATTCAAATTTTTTTGTAGTTTTAAATGTTTATTAAAGGCAAATCATTTTTGTTTAATTATATTGACATTGATATGCTCGAAGAGACAAATGTTGGCTACTTGGCATAAATAATATACTGATTCGCAAAAAAAAAGTGCATTGATATGTTTAAAAACACAAATGTTGTAGTTCATATGTACACAAAATTAAATGTCAATCCTTTGTAGTTTGTAGATATATCACAAAGTCTTTTCTACAGCGCTACTTCTTGAACCAAAAAAATGAGCAGATCATGTCAGAACACATATATAATAACCTACAGAAATTAAAATACATGTATATATGTACATATGTAAGTATCATGTATTAGTGACCAGGAGCAAGACCTAGTTGTTTAAGACGATCATGGGTGTAATCAGGATGATCATCAAACATGAGACGTTCAGCCTGGATCCAACGGCCATCCTTGGCCCTAGTCATTCCTTTGTTGTGATCTTGCTTCCAACAAGGAGGGATTTGGTAATGATCTTTCAAGAAATCAATGGCTTTGTTCACCAATGCTATGTCTCTTCCACTTGCTAAGTGAAATCTTCTCCCTTTCCCATGATATCTGCCATTCAATAACCATTTTTCCCCGATAAATAAAAAAAATAAGAAGATAGCTGTGAAGAATCTTCAAAAACTCGATGTTGAGTGAGAAAAAAACACTAACAAATCTAACTGTTTTTCTTCTACAGTCTCTCTTAGACAATCACCGTCTGGACAAATCTTAGTTGTAGATTTAGTCTAAATTATATTAATCTCTCCCATATATTATATTATTTCAATTTTTATTTTTTATATGATCTTATTCCACATATAAATGTATTTAATAAAATTAATTTGATTAATATTTTGCTTCAGGAAAAAAAAATTAACATTTTTAAAAATAAAATTATATATATCATCATAGCTGTAGCATCTCAATCAATAATCATAAGTATCTCTTACATTTATTGATTAATATTTTCCCATGCAGATTGCATGATATAGACATGGAGTTGATTTTAGGTCTGGAAATTATTATTTTTGGGTAGGTAGAGAACTGGTAAGCTTGGCATATATGCATCCAGAGAGTTCAACACAATAATATACTACTATAAAATACACCTCACTTTCATTATATGTTCATGATTGTCAAATTTGGACAGCTTTTTTTCTTCCAAAAAAATAATAAGTAAAAACAAAATCTTCTAGATCTCAAAAAATAATGAGTTTAGTGTTGGTGAGGACTATTAGCCTATTCATTAAACTTATTGATCTAGTTGTCTTTTGATATTTATATAATTGTGTTCACTCTATTACATACTATTAATAATTGAGCGTGTACTAGACAGTTTCTTGAATATATGGTTGTTTTAATTTTAAAATTTTAATTTTAAAAAAGTTAAGATGAATACTCTTTTCCGATACAGAGTTGTTCGAATCAGCTGATACAAACAACTGAGTATTATACTCAAGCGACTGATTCAAAACCGATGGTTATTTACTACAAATGACCTAATTCATTCTTCAATTAACCCTAGCTAAATCAAAATTCACATGAACCCATACAAATTAAATAAACAAAAAAAAGAAAAACATAGGGAAAATGAAAAGGAAAAGTTTAAGGGTTAAAAGACACTAACCCATCAAGGAGATGCAAGATAGCTTCCAAGTCATGGGCACAAACAGGATCACTTGTCTCCTTAAGAAATGGAGAATTCTTGTGATCCAAAGCAAGTTCCACCCCAACATGACTATAACTCCAAGGCAAACCCTTAGCCATTTTCATTAACCCTGAGTGAATAGTCTCATTAAACAATAACCCTGGTGTCTTTGGCACCATATCATGCATATTCACAACCCTAAGCACCTTCACACCTAACCCTTCCAACCTTTCCTTGAACCTCATGTTCCCGACCCGCGGGCCGGAGAAGGAGAACACACATATGGGCACGGGTCGGCCCACAAGGCCCAGGTGGAGCCTGATCTCGGCTATATCGTAGGCAGATAGTATAGCCAGGGCACTGCCTAGACTGTGACCTGTTATGGTTATGCTGACTTCCTCATCTTGATACTTTTCTATCAGATGTTTGACTTCAGAGAGTATTTGCTCCCTTGCTGAGAACTTACTGTATCGACAGTCTGGGACTTTGTCGGTGTATAGGTCCAGGAACCCCGACTCGACTTTGACTTCCGGGTCGGGGCACGGGATGTGCTCCGACGAAACGGGCCTGAGGAAGTCCATTAAGTCGTGGATCCACTCGAGGCGGGTCACTGTCCCCCTCCAGGAGACAGTGATGTCCCTGCGGCCCAGTTGCCTGGACATCTCATCGTTTGACACAGACACGTACCCGATCCAATTGGCATGTTTGGACCACACCTTGGGCCATTTGGACTGCCTGAAGAAATTGGGCAGGTTGATGTTCGACGTGGCGTATAAGTACCGGGTCACATCGTACCCATGGGCCTCCATTTCTAGGCCCATGAAGAACCTCTTCCTTGGGTACTTGCAACTCCCACAATACTTTGAATACCTGTCAAAATCGAACCCGTCATAGCATGCTTGGGCCATCTCCCCGTACCGGATCAGCTCGGCCCGAAGGAGAGGGTCCATCGGGTCAAGTAGCCCGACCCAATCATTTTCCCCATGGATCTCCCTCCAACAATCAACCAATGACTTGTTTTTTTCCTCATTTTGCTTCTCTTTCGTTGACTCGTCCTCGTGATCCTCCCTTAGTCTCCACACCGGTTGGATCATGGATGATTTCAACGGATCACTCGTGGATCTCGATCCGATGGCCGGATTTTTCGAAGCTGAAGCTCGGATCTCGGGCCATTGAGATGGGTTTTTGTAGGTGGATAACGAGCTCGAGAACGCGGTTTCGGGTCCTAGGGCTAAATTAGGGTTTTTAGGGAAAGAAAGAGGGTTGATGTTTGAGAGGGAGAAAGCCATTGTAGAGATTTCTAGCTAAGAAAATTGAAGAAGAGATGATGAGAAATTGAGAATATATACGGGGTATGAAAGGATGACTAGAATATTAAATTAAATAGTGTAATTAATAGGTGTTTATATATAATTGATCATCAATTATTATAATAAATGTACACTTCCAATCTTTGATCATAAAGTATTAGATATGTAGGGAAGGCTGAAGTGTATACATCTGATGTATGATTCATGTGAAGACAATTTCAATCTTTGATCATAAAATATTAGATATGTATGAATTATCAAGGGTGGTGGTGGTTACATATCTTTAGAGATCTGAGGGTTTAAATAATATTTAATTAATCTTATCATCATCCAGTTCAACCATTGAAAAGTCATAGGTGGGAAGGCAAAATGAGATTTTGTTATCTTTTTGTTTCTATATACGGGCATGAATAACGAGAATAATAATTTTTATGTCAGCATTATAAATTTATAGTAAGATATAGAGATAATTAATAATTTATTTTTGAAAATTTTGATAAAAATTATTTTTTAATAAATTATTTATTTATTTATTAATAAATATATATTAATAAATTATTAATCATATTTATATTAAAATTTCATTATAATTTAACTCATTAATTACGATAAAATATTAGAAAAAGACCCGTCAAAATAAAGCTCATCTCACACTATTTGCTGAAAGGGAATCTCTAGTTTCTAAAATCATAAAATAGTTGACATGAGTTAGCTAATTAATACGGTCCAAAAAATGAGTTGCTATTATCCTAATACTTACAATTAAGAGTAGATAACTTCATCTTGTTGATGAAATTATGAATTTCATATCTCCATTATTATTTTTTTTCGATTTCGTTGTTAGACTTGAAAGAGAATCTACAAAATAATAAGAATTTCAAGTACAGATTCACATTACACATTACACATTTTCCATAATTCATTTCCATTGACAAGTCAAACTTTGACATCATATTGAGTCCTTTTTATAAGATTAATTTTCATGTGTTTATTCGCAATCGGAAATAAATGTAGTTTTGAGATGTTAGTCAATTCGGTAAGCTCTGTTTTATATAGTAAGAAATTTAATTGAAAATATACCAGCAAAAAATTAAAATATATTTTATTGAAGTTATAAATTCAAAAAAAATTATAGTTATCGAGTATATCTTGTTTGGTAGACTAGCTAGTCTATGATTGTAAAACCCCGAATTTTTTGAGTTTAAGTTTAACTTCTTTTAATGATGTAAAAAAATCGTTAATAGAATAATGTGTTTATTTATTAGAATAGTAATTTCCATTAATATTATTATGTGATTAATTACGTGAATATTATTTGTTATGTGATTATATGATTATTAAAATTAATATTATTATTACTATTATTAGAATTATTGGGTTATAGAAAAAAATCAGTTTTAATTGTTTTAATTGGGTTGGGTTTGGATTAGATTGGGTTAATTGGGCCTAAATGTGTTTAATATAAAACCCCTAAACCCTCCTCTCAAACCCTAATCTCTATCAAACCTCAAACCCTAACCCTCACCCCCTCTCCCTTCTCTCTCTCTGCCGTCCACCCACCACACCCACCGCGCCACCTCCGCAGCGAACCACCGCAACCAACCCTCTTCTCTCTCAATCGCACTCCTCCTCCTCTTTCTCTCTCGATCTTGGTCATCAAGACTACCTTCGCGCCATTGCGGAGCACGCCACCCTTGCCGTCGCAGACTCGCCCGGAGTCGCATCGCCGACGGAAGACCGCCACATTTGCCACTTCGAACACCGCCGACACCGCCACACCACGCCGCCAGAAACTGCGTAAACCCTAACCTAACCCTAACCCTAACCTAGTTGTCTAACCGATTCTTGTTCTTTTCTTTTTCTTTTATTTTTCTTTTCTTGTTTTAATATTAGTAACTGTTTTATAATTGTAATTATTATTGTTTATAATTTCGTAATTTTTGTAATTAGGGAATTTATTTGTAATTGTAATTCTTGTTGTAAGTTATTAATTGTTATGTGTAAATTCTTGATGGTTATGTGTAATTTTATGTTATAAATTGTAATTAGATTTAGGTTGTAATAGTTGATTATTAGGTTTGAAAGTGATTCTTTAATGTTCTTTATTTTCTTTACATGAATCGTTAGACCACAATATTATTGTATGTACGAACTTGGAAATTTATTACTTAGGTTAAATTCTTGAATGTTTAGTTGTTTAATCGTTAAGTCTTTTATTGTTTCCTAGGAATAAATCTTGTTAAGTTTGTTACATGAATTAGGTTGTTTTCTTGTTATTAAAACCTTAGGTTCTTGATTAGTAGTTTAATGTTGCTAAGTTCTTTATGGTTCTTGTACATGAAAACCTAAGTCTTCTTGATTCTTGTAAATTAGTTGGGTTTCTTGTTTCATTAAGTTAAATATTATGTTCTTTTATTTCGTAGGGTTCTTTCTTGTTTAATTCATGTTTAAATTTTGCCTAAATAAGTTAGGTTGAGTTTATGTTTATTAGTTCTTGGTTCTTGAGTTAATCTTGTTTAAAAGAAATTAGTTTGTTTAGGATTCTTGATTAGAAGTTTAAATGTTTATATGTTCTTTATAGTTTATTCACATGTTCTTAAGGTTTTTCTTGTTTATTGGTTAAGAAATTCATGTTTAGGATAGCGTTAATATTTCATGCATGATTAGTATAAGGTATGCCATGTTAGTGTATGATATTTTATGCATGTTGTAGGATTAGATTAAATTATTAAAGTTGATTTCATGTGTTGTAATTTGGTTCTTATGATGGGAAGGTTGATTGTTGGACCTAAGTTAGGTTGGGCTTTATACCTTAGACCCTAGTTACTGTTTTGAGCCCAAATTAGGACCCCGGGATCGAATGGTGGAAGTTAGAACTGAAATTATAAATTAAATAAGAACCGTTAACGGGACAGTTTCGTTAGTGTCTAAAGATTGAGTCACCACGGATAGTATAGTTACCTTTTGATCAAACCCTTTGGACTGGAGGTTCCCTTAGATGTTAGGAACCATAGGAATTTTACGGATCGAACGTTTGATTTGTATAGCCCGAGTTATAACCGTTTTACCGGAACCTGTCAGAACTGGACCAATGGGAAAGACGGGTGTTTTTGGAGTCCTTCGGGACTGAGTTGGGCTTAACCATCAACATAGAAGTTTTAGTAGACATCCTGAGGTTTCCGAAAAGTCCAGAACCAGCCCCATAGGATGTCGGGAAGTCAAGTTGTGACCCGTTTTATGTGAATGTTATAATCTGTCCTCTGTTCGCTTCTATTTATAAAGAATTGTTAAGTGAAATTAATGTGTGATCATGTTATGTGTTATCTTGGAGATGTTAAGTGTAATTTCATAAATGATAGGAACCTAAGTGTTCCTAGGGGATGGGTTAGGTAGTTAATAGTTAATACTAACGTTTTGATTAGATAATTACTTTTATTCTAGGCCCGTTTAGTGCGGCGGGTTAGGGTGAGTTTCAGTGTTTCTTCTTTTTTTTGTGTGTAGTATATCGGGTAATTATCTGCAATAATGTCCACATGGATTCTTTAAATGTGTTTTGATGTTTTATAATCTATTTTGAGAGTTGCATTTTGTGGAAATGTTTTGATAATCTTTTTTGATTGTGATCTTGGTTTATTTGAGTTGAGAAATTGGATGGTCTTTTATTCAAAGTTTTGTTAATGGTTTTGATAACTTGGGATGGTTTGACTTGAGAGTTGTGAGTTTGAATAATATACTAAATAATTCAGTGAAAGCGTTAAGCGGGGGTTTGGGATAGCATGTGTGTTGTGTGTGTAACAACTGCGGTTATGATATAGGATAGTATTTTGATGCCTTTGGTAGCGATGTTCTTGATGCCTTTGGTAGGCGATGTTTGATGCCTTTGGTAGGCGATGTTATGTTACTTTAAGGATTTGGTATCCCGCAAATTAAAATATGGATTGGATGGGTTGAGAAAGGGTTAAAGGTTTGTAAAATGTTTGATTTGATCTCTCTCCAAAATGAATTGAAATAAACTTAAACATTATTGAGTTTTCCTCATTTTCTCAAATGTTTTGATTTGGTGAAGATCTAAATATCTTTTATATTGTTTTCGTTATGAATTCTTAAAGTTTGTTGAGTTGTTAGTACTAAATTTGAAGTCTTCCTTTCTATAATTGAATTTCCGGGGCGTTACAATGATCTATTTAATAATTTGCCTAGAGCTTTGTTCATTTTCTGTACAAAGAAATTTTGACAAATTATATTCCTTGTAATAATCTAAATTAAATTCTAAATGGAGTTTTGAATGTAGGATTTAATTTTTTGGATAACTTTTAGCTTTTTGACCAAGGTTAAAAAGCTATTTGAGGTGTTTGGTAAGTAGTTTTTTATATTAGATTTTTTTACCCAAAAACCTAATTTTCAAAAGGCTACTTGATAAAAAATTTTGAGGTATTTTTTCACAAAAAACTAATTTACCAAACACTTTTTTTCAATCAAAATAATCAAATTAAAAAAAGTAAAAACAAATAATCATTAGATTTCAAAACTAACATTCTGCTCACTAACTCAGAGACAGACATAATAGAATTCCATGCAAAACACTATATATGGTACAATATGGGACCATATACATTTATTTCGTCTACCTACTCAATTTTGTACCATACAATCCTTAATTATTTTGCACTCAATTAATTAATTAATTAATTACAAGAAAATGATGGATATATAATTGAGGTTAATTAAGAAGAGAGACCAAGCTGATTAAGACGATCATGAATATATTCAGGATGATCATCAAGGAGGGGTCTCTCTTCCAAGATCCAACGGCCATCCTTACCCTTGATCAAGCCCTTGTTCTTTTCTTGTTGCCATGAAGGAGGGATTAAGTATTCATCCTTTAGAAAATCACATGCTTTATTCACTAATGCTATGTCTCTTCCTGTTGCTAGTTCAAATTTCATGCCATACCCATGGTACCTGTCAGTCATTAACCTTCAAATTAGTGAATGATTAACTTAATTAATCAAACCACATTGATCGAGTAATTAAATGCTAACCAACATTTATTAGGTGCAACACGCGTTCACCATGATAGTTAAATTCTTATTACAATGATTGTTAACAAACATCTTGAAGACGCGTGCTTACATGTGGTATATATTGATGAGTTAATGCTAACCAGCAATATTCATCAACATTGTCTATGATCATATTTGTACGTGTTGAACCAAGATAGTTAATAATCATCTTGAATTGCTTAAATGTTATATTTTTATGACTTTTGTCTTATTTTTTAAGTAATTACACTTATGTATATATAACTAAAAGTACCGCAATCATCGATCGCGTCAAAAAAATATTACCAGTACTGTCGGCATGTGCATCCACACAAAAAAGAAGACAAAAAAACTTGGAGTTGTCTTAATCATATCAATGGATTGACAAATTTCTTTGCCACATAAATAAACATATGAATCATATTATGAATTACAAGGGTGAGATATGAATAAATATGCACCACACCCATTTAGATATTATAGAGCAGAGTGAGCCAACCTTGATGTGATACTGATATGGTCCATATGGACCCATGCATTTACGTCGAAAATGAATATTTGCTCTCACAATAAATGTCGATTTCGACGTACAAGACTTTTTGGGATCATCACATTATTCACATATAACTAATTTTAATGTTAAAATATTCTCACACCAGGAAGATAGAAATTTTGCAACGTTAATGTCAATTTAAGTTGTGTTTATGGTCTATTTTTTCTATCAAAAGAGAGATATAGAAGAGCTAGATAGTGAATTTTCTTTGTCTAGTACTGTGCTAGTAGGTTTGTCAAGAAACGACTTAAAAATCTGGTTTTGTCGAATCTTAAAAAAAACTGGGGTACAATCATAAATTTTCGTCTGAATTTTGACTTTTACTGATTTGGCTGAAAACTCGAACAAAATATTTTTGTTTTTCTATTAACCAGACTCGATATTAATCTTAGATTTGTATGAATTGTCCGGCCTATAAAATAACCAAAAAAACTGGGTATCAATTCCTCCACCAATTAAGTTGTCTACCTCCACCTTTCTAGCTCATTCCTTAGTTCTTCCCCCTCCTCTCGTGTACAACAACATTTTAGTGTCGGTTCTACGTACACGGGGTTTGGAGAGATCTAGACATATACAATCTTACATTAATCGGCATTTCATTTGTTGATAAACCTTATCTCCTCACCCTTCCCACAATATCTTAGTGTCGATTCCACCAATACAGGATTTGGACATATCTAATTCCACAAGGGTTTATTCATTATATGAATCATTTACGACACTGTCTAACCCAACCCAAATTTACTCATTTACATCCGTACTTTCAACATTAATTTTTCAACTTTTACCTAAATTAAGTTGATTCTATCTCACCCTTTAAAGAACATATCAAACACTAGAAAAACAAAGAAAGAGAGATTAAGATTTATAAATATAACTAAGAATTAAAGAAAGTACTAACCCATCAAGGACGTGCAAGTAACCCTCCAAATCATGGCAACAACCCGAATCATCCGTATCTTTAAGATATGGTGAATTTTTCTGGTCCAACTCAAGTTCCACACCGATATGAATGTAACTCCTGGCCTCAGAATGAGTCAATTTTATCAACCCCATTGCATTTTCATTGAGTACCATCCCTGGTGTCTTTGGCACCACATCTCTAACATTCACAACCCTAAGCACCTTCACACCCAACCCTTCTACCCTATCCTTGAACTGCATGTTCCCGACCCGTGGCCCGGCGAATGAGAATACGGATACGGGCACGGGTCGCCCGTTTTTGTCCATGTGGAGCCCCATCTCGGTTATGTCGTAGGCGCTGAGTGTTGCCAGAGCACTGCCCAGACTGTGACCTGTTGAAAATTAGATTAAAAGTTAAAGATCACCGTCCAGTCTTTATGGCCCTGACCATAGTTACTAGGAATGCTTTTCAGGTCACTAATTTTCACAAATACTTATTCTAGTTTGACTTCGAAACCCAAGTCACAGGTCGCAAGCGTACCTAACATTCCCAGTAACTATGGTCCTGACCCAAACAATATAAATAAAAGATGTGCAGTCCATTTAAAATCTAAGCCCAAACAAATATATATGGTCTAAGTAGTAGTGACCTGTTGTGGTTATGCTGATCTCTTCGTCTTTGTAGACTTCCATTTGGTGCTTTATTTCGGATAGGACCTGTTCCCTGACTGAGAACTTGCTGTACGGACAGTCCTTTTCCTTGCCAGTGTAGAGGTCGACGAACCCGGACTCGACCCGGATGTTAGGGTCGGGGCACGGGAGCCCGTTCTCGGCGAGGGGCTTGAGCAGGACCATCCAGTCGTGGATCCATTCGGTCCGGGTCACCGTGCCCCGCCAGCATATGACAATGTCCCTGCGGCCCAACTTCTTGGACATCTCGTCGCCCGAAACGGCCACGAACCCGATCCAATTCGAGTTCTTGGACCACGGGTCGGGCCGTTTGGGCTGGCCCCATAGATTGGGCAGCTTGACATTGGACGTGGCGTACAAGTACCGGGCCACCTCGTACCCGTGGTGCTCCAATTCCAATTGCACAAACAACTCCTGCCTTGGGTACTTGCAACTCCCACAGTACTTTGAGTAGGGGTCATAGTCAAAGGCATCATAGCATGCCTGAGACATCTCCCCGTAACGGGTCAACTCGGACCGCATGAGGGGGTCAATTGGGTCGAGAAGCCCGGCCCAATTGTTCGACCCATGGATCTCCCTCCAACGGATCCGTAGAGTCTCGTCTATGTTCATGCCTCCTCCATCCGAAGGCTTGTTTGTCGCCACAGGCGACGAACTGACAGTCGACTGAGCTTTGACTATTGATCTGACGGGATTTTTCCTGCAGAAAACTCCGATTTCTCGCTGTTGAGGGAGGAATTTACGCGAAAAAGTCGATATAGGGATTGAATTTTCATGTTTGAAGGAGGTTGAGGTGAAAGGAAGAGCTTGCATGTTGAAGAGGGAAAATGCCATATTCAAATTAAGACCAAATGAGGTGGAGAAAAATAAGAATGTTAGTATGTTACAGTATGTGACTTTGATTGAAATTTATAGCATTTGTAATATGATAGCAAATATACAATTATTATCGACTTAAACCCCCCAAAAAAAAAAAGGGGTGCAATTATTATTGATAGTGAGACCGATTGTACATTGGCAACGTGTTACATGTGGTAGGGCACCTTTTTTGTTTTTGTTTTTTCCTCAATTAGCAAAATTTCAACTAATATTACGTCAAATTGAACACTAAAGAGTTACGTGGTAATTAAGTGATAAGGATGATATTTCAAACTAATGGTATATATTGAAATAATATCAAACTCTAGTAATTTTTCCCATGGAATAACAAGATGTAACCTTTTATTATTTGTGAAATTGATTTATATTGTCGAATTTTATGATTGCAGTGATATACTTTCAGGAAAAAATAAATTATGGATAGTATTCTCTCTCTGTTTCATATTGATTGTTGTCTTTGGAAATCGTGCAATCAAATTTTCAAAATTTTGACAATAAATTTCTCATCATATATAATGAGTCGCAATATGAAATTATCATCATTAGATTCGTAACGAAAAATACTATCACAAACACATAATATTGTAATTTTTAATAATATATCATGTAAAAAATTATCAATTAAAAAGTGACATTAAAATGAAAATGAAAATTATAATTATAATATGGACGGAGGGAGTACATGTTTACTCAACCCGTGGGTATGATATGAGTAGATATTTTTTGAGGAGTGTGACATTAGAACCACTTATATTTATACATGTAAATAAGGATATTGAGGATTTTATGAAACCATATACTCCCTTCGTCCTACATTCATTGTTATAAATTTTGACTTTCACAGTTTCTAATCTCACTCTTTCATTAATAATTTCTTATATAATATGTTATTAGCAATTGCAATATTATATTTTTATGATAGTATTTTTCGTTACGAATCTAATGTGGTAACTTTATGTAGCAATTCATTGTACATACTGAGAAAATTATGGTTAAACTTTTTGAAATTTGATTGCACGATTTCCAAAGACGACAATTAATATGAAACGGACGGAGTAAGATGTGATGGAACCACCCAATGTGTTTCACATGGGCTGCAAATTAACCACCCTTCTGAGTTTTTTTTTTTTTTTGGCAAAAGAGACAGTGCAATATAATTGAAATAAAACAACATAAAAAACAAAGTGAAACCATCCCATAGTTTGCAACTTGAGTAGCTAGTTTATGGGCTTATTTAACTTGTGATCTATTCCTTCTATTCCATATTAATTATCAAAAATATTATTTTAGATTAAGATTTTTTATAATATATTTTATTGAAAAACTAACATTATATTTTTATGATAGTGTTTTCATATATTTTTCATTGTGAATGTAATAATGGCATTTTCATATATTATAACATTGTATATATTGAGAAATTAATGACGTTAATTGACAATTAATATGGAGTAGCTTTTTTCCTAATGATTACCATATGAAGTTCAAAAAATATTTTACTATATGAATCAACTTGATTTTGCACTCGCATATCCATCTTGCAACGACTTACGAGTAATGCTTCTACAAATTTAGAGGAATCAATGTAGATTGATGTCTATCTGCCTGTAGTCGTTTTTTGTGCGTGTTTGGACTGTAGAAAAAAAGGAGGGGAAAAAACTTTAGTGTAAACAAAAATAAGAAGACAGGAAATGAAGGTAAAGTTTTTTCCCCCATTTGTTCGGTTTATGTATAACCTTAGAGGGGAATGATTGAATTTTCATTCAACTTTTTCCATATTTAGTTCAAAGAAAAAATGCATGTAAATATACCAAAAGCCATGACTTGAAGTATTACTATTACTAGTATACTTGTATTAAAAGTTTACCCTAAGATGATATTAGATTAATAAATTTGTTGTCAATATAAAAGTTCTCCATTATCATGCATAAAATTCTTGTCTTTTTTTTTTTTTTTTTTTGCCATAATAAATTTATTGTAGAAATCCAAAACATATCCTTTCTTATGGGCTTTCTTAGAGTTTGTGGTCTATCGTAAATTAGCTTTGCAGATGTAAGCCTAGTTTACTTGCATGAGAAAAGCCCAACTCTACCCAAAAACCCCTCCCTTCATGTGAAAAAGGCCCAAAACGATAATTCATAATGGGCTATTGGGCTAATATATTTTTTAAACAAAAAAAATAGGGTTTAATATCCCGCATTTTGGGACATTAGACGATGATGTATAAAAAAAAAATTATGGGATAATAATATAGTGTATTTTGAGGGTGTTGAGTAATGATGCACATGAAACAATTCTAACGGTAGCTAATTGGTGGTCAACTCTTAGACAATGGTCCCAGAACTACACCGTATTGTGGTCCGGGTCGGAGTTTTTTTGTGTGTATGTTTTGATGTTTTTATGGGCTAAAATTTTCCTGTTGGAGTTTTTGCCTTTATAACCGACATGGTCTTAGGTTTGTTATCCAGTTTCTAACCGATGGTTGTCCTACATACCTGATCAGTTGGGAAAAAAAAATCTTGATTAAATTAATGTCACGTCGGCAAACACAAATAATCAAATATACAATAATTTAAAGTCATATTTGATTGTTTGGACTTGCTAACATGGTATTGATTTAGTCCTTTTTTCGTGTATATTATTGTTCAATGTCCCCAAAGTACAGTATATTGTGGTCCAAGAAGAAAGGCATGATGCAATATTGCCTAACATAGAGGTTACCTTTAGTTTGTCGCCACACACCTCGCTCCCGATCTTATCCAACTTGACGAACCCACAAATTTGTCAAACCATCCTATTCTCTGCCACATTCAACATTTGACGATGCGTCCTCTCTGTCATCGAACACTCCAAACCATCAAACATAGTCGGTCTAATTACTACGGAATACATCTTACCTTTAAACTTATTTTTCAAAAGATATAGTGTGTGGCATTCTTTGTTTCATTTGAAGATAAGATAAAACAATATAAGGAGCATATGAACCCAAAACAACACCAAAATATCAATGCTATAGTAGATTTTTCTCTAATGCACATCAAACTATTTGGTTACTAACTATACTTTTTTCCCTTTCTAATTGTGGCCCCTAGCTATGAACTTTAGCCTTTCTTGTTCTCATTAATAGGTGTTGTACTATGTTATGTAATTGTATGTTGAATTTTCCAATCTATCATTTCTATTTTTAAAAAATGAAGAAAAACATAATTTGCATGTAAAATAGTTGATTTCTTATTCACTGTTTTGTTGATTCATACTCTCCTTTGTGAGGTGGCCAGTGTTTTATGAATTTATTTTTATATTATTTTATTTATATTTCCTTTGTGTATTTTCGTGATATGGTTTGGAGGGTTGGACTATAAAAGATTGCATTGTCAAATCTTGAGTGTGATGAAAATGAGGATGCTTCAACGGGTTTGTGTATCGTGGTAAATTGTGGGAAGCCACTGTTAAGGATAAACTGCAAGATAATATATTAAGATGTGGTATCATGTGTATATGAAGAGTATGGACGTTCTCGTTCGACGTTCGGACAAATGAAATAATTATGTTAATTACATTTCATTCTCCGTGAATGTGGGAGGCCTTAAAGTTTTACGATACGGGAGATTTGAAGTGTTATTAAGTATGTATGCATAGCGGACGACATGACACTTGATATAGGTGTGACAGGTTATCATTAAAATAGTCGAGTAATGAGGGGTGAGAAGCTACCAACAAGATACTGTATAACTGTGTTTTGACTTTTCCACGTGCTTTCCCATATGTGATTTTTATACACATTTAATTCAGTGTCTAGCTACTCATTGCTTAGAGCACACGTATGTGAATTGTCTTGCTCTAGGATTCTCTCGTTCTCTTGGTTTCCCTCCCGTTGTTCTGCTTGTTTTCAAAATGATTTTGTTCCTGAGCACACTCTTTAAGTAGTTCTTGATAGTGAATGATTGCATATTATGGTTTAAGTATAAAATCATCATTGAACGTTTCACTAACAACTCAAACTTTTGGGCGAGATTGTAATACCCCGAGTATGTGGTTAAAAGTATGGCTTAAAAAGATTGAAATGACTACTTATATCACCAAGGTGCACCTTCTTTTATGGTAGCTTATCCGTTGAAAACTCCTCAATTAAGCGTGTTTGGCTAGGGGTAGTACTAGGATGGGTGACTTCCTGGGAAGTTTTCCCAGGCAGTGTGTGAGCGGAGACGAAGTACGCAGGAAAGACTCGTGGCGATTTGTGAGGTCAGTTAGCGATCCTTGAAGCAGTTATCGGTAATGTCCGCGACCCGAGAGAGGTTGAGGCGTTACAGATGGTATCAGAGCCGACCCGCGACCGTGAGTTACGCCAGTGGACGGGGGAGAGCCATGAGCAGTCACCTAGCGGGGCAAAGATTATGGAGTGTATTGTGGCGCAACGAGGACCTTGTGCGCTTAAGTGGGGATGACTGTAATACCCCGGGTATGTGGTTAAAGTGTGGTTTAAAAGGATTGAAATGACTACTTATATCACCAAGGTGCACCTTATTTTATGGTAGCTAATCCGTTGGGAACTTCTCAGTTAAGCGTGCTTGGTTGGGGTAGTACTATAATGGGTGACCTCCTGTGAAGTTTTCCCAGACAGTGTGTGAGCGAGGACGAAGCACACTGGAAAGACTCGTGGTGATTTATGAGGTCAATCAGCGATCCTTGAAGCAGTTATCAGTAATGTCCGCGACCCAGGAGGGGTCGGGGCATTACAAAGATAACTTTGCATGACAACAAACCCCAACCGAGTGTAAGATCTCAAATTCGAATTTGAACACGACAATGTTTATATAATTGTGAATGCTTGGTTGAGATAGTTTCATACTTATGTCCGTTTCTCGATCTATAAACATTGTAGAAGGAGACTCTACAGCGAGCGTTGTTGGTTGCTTAGGTTTATCTCGTTAGTTAAGGTTTGCGGTGTCATTCTATGAATTTCATACATTTATTTACGAGGAGACATGTTTATAAGAGCAGTTTGTCTATGTTACGTGTTAGTGCGATATTCAATGCACGAGTTGTGGTTGAATTACACGCTATTGTTGTTTCCATGTGATGTTGTTCAATCATATTGTATTGTAAGAGTTATGGCTATTATAATTTCCGTCATATGTTGTTTTAGCTTTCATTTGTGTATATTTATAAACTATAAAAGAAAATCAAGAAATTAATACTTAGATTTGTTGGCTCTGAATTCATATGCTATTATAGTTTTCCACCATCACTAAATTGGAAAACAATATCAATTTCTACATCACCAAATTGACACAAACTCAATAATTCTATCACAAAATGTCATGAAAATACTCATTATTCACCACCTACAAAACAAAAAAAAGGTAAAAAGTTTCGAATATATTCTATTCTCCCACCCCTCAAACACTCCCATTTTTTTAATCTAGATCTAGACTAGACATCTACCAAAAAAAAAAGGAAATAATAAATTCCAATCTAGACATTCAAAAAATTTAACACCAACACATCATCATGAAGAACCTTCCACGCTAACACAAACCAAACTCCCCAAACTACCCTCCACTCATTCCCAATTTCCCACACCACTGCTCCAGTCCTTCCCCAAAACCAGACCCTTTTTTGTCATTTCACTCCCTATTTTATCATCATTTAACTTTTGGAAAAGGATTATTAGACGTTAATGCACTCAACTTTAGGGGTCTTGAATAATGATGCACTGTTTTTTTTTAATTATAATATACTGAACTTTGAGAGCATTGCACAATAATACACTCAGACCTATTCAGCCAGTGGTTGTCATACTTTGAAGTGTCGTTCTTCTATTTTTTCAGAAAAAGTTTTGTCGTGTAAGAAAGTACACATAAAAAATGTGACTAATATAATTTTTTTGGAAAAATGACACGTCAAAGTATGACAATCACCGCGTCAACCACCAGCTGAATTGGTTTGAATGCATTATTGTATATTTTCAGTGTATTATCGTTCAATAATTCTTTGGGAAATGATAGAAGTGTTGAGGCAACATACTTTTTATCTGTTTTGTCCTATTATTAAAACTATATTACTATAT
Source organism: Portulaca oleracea (assembly GCA_029582165.1). Lineage (NCBI taxonomy): Eukaryota > Viridiplantae > Streptophyta > Magnoliopsida > Caryophyllales > Portulacaceae > Portulaca > Portulaca oleracea. The sequence continues at coordinate 65,465,986 of CM055868.1, read as the reverse complement.
ATTAAGTTGAAATAAAATCATATGATTGAGTTTTACAACTATAATATTACAGATAAATTCATAAAGTTATACTTTTATCCAACATTTTGTATATTTTCAAAAATATCTAAAATATACCTAACAAACGGGGTTGATTCGACCATGATATATTTTGCGTTTACTAACACATCGAACACAAATAAAATTTCTTATAAATGATAATTAATACTTACTAATAAAAAAATTAGCGTAAAAAATTATTAAATATATTAATTTTAAAAAATATAAGACACTTAAAAAAATGTATTGGGACAAGACTTCTATCATCACCCTCACTTTTATTGTTTTATCTGACGTAATAATATTGAGTACTGATTTGTGAAAATTTTTATTGTTTTAAAGAGTTTTTAAAAAGGAGGGCGCCAAACCCTCTCTAATCTCCCGCCCCCATTTCCCTCCCTCTATAAACCCAAACCCCTCTCTATTTCTCTCTCTCTCTCAAAATTTTCACACATTGTCATCTCTCACTCTCTCTCTCTCTCTCTCTCATCTATCAATCCCACCTCCGCCGCACAATATGCGCCACCACATCGCCGCCGCGTCCTCCGCCCCATCGACGCCCATCCCCACCACCCCTTTCGCCGACCCCTCCAAACGCCCCGGCAAAAAACGCGGCAGCTACAACTGCGGCCGCTGCGGCCTTCCCAAAAAAGGCCACGTCTGCGACGGCACCGCCACCGGCGGTGTCGTCGCCGTCGCCATCGCCGGCGACTCCCCGGTGACCCCCCGCCATCCGCCGCCGCGCCCCCCTCAGAGGGTTCTCTCCTTCGACGACTTCGACGTCGGGGAGTCCTCCGATGAGGCCCCGGAGCCGGCGGGTCCTCCGATCGGGTCATCGGGGTACGTATCGGATGTGGATTGGTTTGACCCGGATGAGATCTGCGGGGGGTTGCCGGCGGGGTGTGTTTGGGAGTTCATGAGGAGGCTCCCGCCGGCGGCGTTGATGGCGGCGGCGGGGGTTTGTAAGGGGTGGAGGGATGTTGCCGGTAGGGTTTGGAAGGCGGCGGAGGAGATCCGATTTAGGGTTCCGGGTCGGGGTCCGGTAGGGTTTGTTGGGTCGGTGTTGAAGAAGTGTTCGAGTCTTGTTAGGATCTCTTTAAGGATGGAGAGGTCAGGGTTTGATTCGATTCGATTGTGATTGATTTTGGATCTTTGTTTTTGTTTTCTGTTGTGTTTGTCGAATTTAGATGATTTAGATCTAGGGTTTTCAGCTGGTATAATTTAGACGACGTGATGGTGATATAGTATGAACCTGTAAAAACCTAATCAGGTAATTTAGACAGCTAATCTAATCATCTAGAACTGAATTTAAAGGCACAGGACTGCTTCATTGAGAGGTTTGATTTGGGGATCCGATGGTTGACGAGAGATTACTAATTTGATGTGAAAGAAATGATCTTTTGTCTATGGATCGTGGTAATCTGATAAACAATGAGCTAATGTTATACTTCATGAATTATAATTCAGTGTAAATAGGCGAGCTGTTCCAAGAAGATTGGAATCGAATTAGGGTTTAGTGTTTTTGATGGTGGATCTGACTATGCTGGTTCGATGTTGATTCTGAAGGTTATATGATTACATAAGAGACTAATCTGCTGATTTTCACTGTAAATAATTGATATTTTCAGCTGAAATGGATGTTTATCAGGCATAAAGATTGATAACAAAATCTATGGTTGTGGTTTTCTGTTTGATCTGTTCGATGACAATCTGTGTTTGTGGAATGAACAATTTGATCTGATTAAGTAGATTTGTTTGAACATTTTGATCTGATCAAGTGTTGTGATTTGTTTGTGCAGTGATGTGGATTCAACAATGCTGGCATGTATTGCTTTCTCATGCCCTTATTTGGAGTCTGTGGAGATCACTATGTCAGGCTCATCTGTCAACCGGATAACAGGGTAAATTACCACAGTTGCATGTTTCTGCTGCTTTGTATGAGATATTGTTCGATACTAACTTCGTTTTAGGCTCTTTTGTTATTATATGTTCAATAGCTTTAGCTTAATTGTATGAGTATGAGTATGTTTTTGTGCAATGACTTCTGGCTTTGATTGTTGGTCTATGTATGTGATCTCTATATCTTGTCGAATGACACTCCATTTTGAAAACCTGTATTGTGTTCATGTAATATAGCAATAGAGTACTAGGCAGCGAACATTTTTCGAATCTTGGATTGTTTGGAACCAATCTCTCTAAATTGCAAAATTTAGGGGTAAGACTGTTTCATCTGAGTATCCGACTCTTCCATACATCGCCTAGAGTAGGATTTCAAAGTATTGGTTTCGGTTTTAGTATAGCAAACTAGCAATAGAGAATTGAGAACCCTTTGGCTTTGTCATGAACCTAGTGATGGTATTCTGCCAAACTACTGTAAGGATCACTAACTGATAACTATTACTGTTGGAAACAATTGCACCCTTTGAGGAGCTTTGCATTGGCGATAGTTTCTAGCTTTGCATCATCAATGCTACTGATATCAATCAGAACTGGCCCTAGTCTTTGAAAGGACATTGCAATCCACCTTATTTGTTGCTAGACTGATACATTCAGTCGATTTGTACAGGTTTTGTATGTTTTTGTTTGTTCAGTAGGGTGTTCTGCCAGAATGGATTTCATATGTTTTGAATAAGATTGATTCTATGTTGCCAGAAATGAACTAATTGTCAGGCAAACTATTGATTCTGATGTACTATTCGCACGTATCTGTAGAGATGAGTTGGGTCGTTTTGTAGCTGATAGAAGGTGTCTTTCAACTCTTAAGATGGAAGGGTGCAGCAATCTAGGATCGCTCGTCATTTCTTCAAGTAGTCTTTCTACATTATGGCTTTCAGATCTTCATTCACTTTCTAAGACGGTGATTACTGATTTCAGTTTGTTCAGAGTTGTTTCATTCTGTGCCTGTTTCCGTCCCATGCTCACTTACTTATGCTTCCTCATTGTAGACGATCAATTGTCCCGGTTTGAGGGAGATTTCTTTAAACTTTTCTCATCAAGAAAATGATGCTACCAATGTCAATCTCATGATGGACAACCTGGGAAAATGTTGCCCAAGGTTGCAAAACATTCATGTGGCATCACCTAAATTATCTCACGCTACTGTCCTTGCTCTTTCATCCTCAAATTTGAGGTCAGTTCAGGATGATTTCTTTCTCTGGTGATTGTTTTGACCGTGTTCAACTTTAACAGACTCTGATTGCTGATGTTTTCTTGCATTCAGGGGGTTAAAAATGCTGTCCTTAGTCTCGGGTTCTGGCATCACTGATGCATCTGTTGCTGCCATTGCTTACAGCTTTTCAAGGCTAGAGCTTCTTGATTTGAGTGGGTATGCTTCATCTTCATTTTCTCGTGCAATGAAAGGTGTAGATTGGTGCAACATATGGTTCTTATGCTCTACATTACGCAGTTTTGTTGCAAGTTTTACATGGACTTAGAAAAGTGCATGATTGTTCACTCAGGTCTAGCATCAGTGACAGTGGGATTGGAATGATATGTAACGTATTCTCTCGGTCATTATCAAGACTTCTACTTGCCCTTTGCCCCAATGTTACTTCAAGTAATTTCCCCTTTTCCAATTGAACTCTCTTACAAAGCCGGGCTTTTAATGAATTCAGAAGAAGAAGTAATCTTTTTGTTTTTAACCTGTGATCAGGTGGTATCCAATTTGCCACTGCGCAGTTGCCTCTTCTCGAGTTAATGGACTGTGGAATGACCATATGCGATGAATCTACCGAAGATGGCAGTGATTTGGAACCACAAAAAACGCCTAACGGCAAATCCCATCACATATACCAGAAGCTCATAATCAAGCACAACCGCCTCAAGAAGCTCAGCTTGTGGGGCTGTTCTGGCTTAGACGTGAGTCCATCGTAACATGTATTGCATAGGATCAAGTATTTTCCCCACTTTTGTCTTAAAGTTTACTCATTCATGGGTAAAAACATAAAATGCAGGCTCTATGTTTGAACTGTCCAGAGCTGAGTGACCTGAATCTAACATCCTGTAAAAATTTACATCCAGGTTTGTCAAATGGATTGTTTTCATTTCATGATGATGCTCCGATTTCTTATTGCAAGTTTATAAGACTCTTACGAACTCTGTCCCTTGTTTTTTATACAGAGAGGCTATTACTTCAGTGCCCTAATTTGGAAAGCATTCATGCTGCTGGCTGTGTGGATGCCCTGCAAGGCGCCATTGAACGCCAGGTATACTGGTTTTACAGTTAATCTTTTGCGGTTTCTCTAGAAACGATTAGGTCAAATTGTTTCGTATGTTTAGTTTAGCAAGGAAACAAGCATTAGAAATGATTAAGCCGTAAGTTGGAAAGTTTGGGGCATCCCTGTAAACTTCAGATTGTGTACAGTTTGTTGAGCTGAAATTGCAATGCTGAATTTCTTGCAGGTTAATTATTCAGAGGCAGAGAGTCAGATACTAAGCAAGCGCATGGCTGATGGGTCCAAGAGGGTTCGAGTTCCTCATATACTTTGTCAACAGGTCAGTCTCTAAACTAAGCTTGCAGATTGTACAATTTCCATGCCTTTCTTACCAAGTTGCCTCTTTTGGTTGTACCATTCGCTTTCATTAGTGTGAGATGAGATTAGTTAATTGGGAACATTAGACCCTTCTTATTTATCTTGAGAAATAGGGCTTGTTATGATCGGTTTTAGTTAGTAATCAAGAATAAGCCAATGTATATATATGTAGAGCTTCTTATTCAGATCCTTCTTGGTGGTAAGAGTCCTTGCTATGATCATCAGTGTGTGTTGGATTCTCATCATTCTAGTCTAACACTAGCATATTTGTTCAAAGCCCTTGTTTGGTAACTGCCATGCGGGTCTCTTGGAATCAGTCTCTTAGCAGGAATGTCTGCCTGTTGATAGGACTGTCAAAAATTTGAGTACAGGTCAAACTTGGGTTTGGACAATCAGACATAAGTCAAACAATGCTTAACCCTGATCTTGTTTGAATTCCGATTTGAACACCCAGACTAAACTTGGACCCTGACCTGGACCCTGACCCAGATGTTCAATTTTCCGATTTGTCCAATCCCAGTCTTGTTGAGGGTCAAATTGAACCGGGTTTTTGGACCAGACAAACTTTTTGACAACCGTTCCTGTTAACTTAAGAACTGATACATCTGTCCAGGATCTCCCTAGACCGTGTGAGCACTATAGGAGTGAGCGGATCAGGATACCCTCCCTTTAAACTAGAAACCTTTACCGGTTAGGATAAGTTACCTATTTGGCTGGTTCAAGTGGTTGAACTTTACCCGTTTGACAGGTTCTAGTCGAGTTCTAGGGTTAACTGTTAGACAGACATGCTGAACCCCCCACGCCCCTCTCAGTAAAGTAAAGTAAGCTGAAGTTGTTGACTTGTTGGTGATGCAGCCTTTGGATGACATGAAAGAAGGTAAGGCAACAAAGCGAAGGTGCATTGTATTTGTCGAATGAACAAATGAACGAACGAATGAATGAATGAACGAATCATGGGACTCAAACTGTGACAGCTAAATGTACATCATTCAGACCTCCATTGTGTATTGTATGTTGTCAGAAATATTTCCTCCTACCATCTTCATCACTTGTGGCTTCAGTACTGGATTGAGGTATTAAATAAGTTTCTTGAATAAACACCTCTCTAGTTTGTATTTCTGGACAGTTTTTTTCTAAAATTTTTTCTCCCTTTGGAAAAACTCTTGTAACAATATATGTGATGAATTATTACTGTGATCAAAGCTTGTTGATCGTTAATGTGTGCCTTATTGGATAATTTTATGTCATTATTCAATTGGATTTCAATTCTGGTCAACTTTTTTTTTTAGTTTTGTAACAAGGTAAAACTCTGATTGGATAAATATTAGTGTCTTGTAAGCTAGTGTTTCAGCTTGTGTTTTGTGAAATGATAATAGGAGTGATGTGCATACTCTGTTACATAATAGGATTACCATATTGATAACACATGTTACTAATCATGGATGTACTTAGTGTATTGTCGGTGGTTATTATGTATTAAAAACTTTTAAAATGTTTTGTTCTATGGATTGAAGGTATTGTGTCATATATGGATTACCATATTAATTATCATATTAATGTATAAGGATTATCATATTAATATCCAAGCCATATTAATATCCAAGGTTTACTATATTGATATCCAAAGTTTACTATATTGTTAACCAATGTCAACATATATAACGAACCATTATTCATTCGAAGAAGAAGAAGAAGAATTTTGTAAAATTAATCCATTATTTATTCGAAGATAAGTGTCAAATAACATAACACACTCCCTAAACATTTGAAAATGGGAAAGTGAAACAAAGCCAAAAAACTCCATTATCTTCTTTCTTTCTTCTTCTTCTTCCTCGTCTCTCTCCTCTTTGCCCATAATTTCTTACTCTTCTTCTTCAAAGTCGAAGAAGAAGAGTGTTTGGGGCAGGGGCAGGGGCAACACACATACAAAGAAAATAAAAATCCTATCTTTTTCAACACAGCAGCCACATCACATTAAGCATGCCCCACCATTTAATTAAAATTAGGACTCAATTGTCCTAAAAGGTGTAAAAGGTGTTAAGCTTGGTGGGCCGTCCTTCATGGTCAATAACCCTATAAAAATTACTCAAACTCGAGCCCTAATCGTAGCCCTAACTCTAATGTGGGCCGAGATGTGTGTAACTGTCCTTTTATGAGCCCAATTCATGTTTCTTGGGCTTTTTATAGCCTCACCCCATCTTGATTGACTCATTGATGTCTGAGTTAAACCACAATGTGTATGATTTTTGCTTTAAAAGATTTATTTTATTTCAATTTAGAAGGTAGTGAATTAAAGCAAAATCTTACCATCCTTTTCTCCACTGTATGAGAGTTTGGTTGTTGATTTGATTCCTTACACTAGGTAAGGCATCTTTCTTGCCTTTAGTGCGAGTTTTGTTCTCGTCTTGGTACGAGTCTGGTAGATATGAAGATTGTTAGTTGAGACGATTATATGAATGATGCGACTTTCCTTCTTAGGATGATTCAACAATAGAAGTTAATATGGTTCTATATAGCATGGTAGTATTTCTTTCAAGAATGATTCAGCACACCAAGTAAATTTCTGCAACTTTAAAACGTTAGACTATAGCTCTATAGCTTGTCGCAGTTCAGAAAAGACTCAAATATGTCAAAGAATGCGGTTAGTATCTCGAATAATACTACAATTTTGGTGTGGGTCTTCATCAAATTTATCATTAACATTTTGAAGATAAGAATTTATGTTGATGCTATAGATTTATTTTTGTTAGATTATTTTCATTGTAGATATGGTATGACTTTACATTAATGAATATTTCTTCTTTATAAAAAGAATTAAGGTAAAATATGTTTCTAAACATTTTTCTTTATCTATTTTTCGTGGGATTCTAAGAAATGGTTTAGTATAATATTGCAATTGTTAATAAAATATTGTATGAGAAATTATCAATCAAAGAGTAACATTCAATGTCATGACAGTCAACAAAGTTATAATTAAGATACTCCCTATGTTCCATATTAATTGTCTTATTTGAAAATCGTACAGTCTAATTTCAAAAATTTTGACAAAAAGTTTCTCAATATATACAACGAGTTGCTATATAAAATTACCGCCATTAGATTCGTAACAGAAAATACTATTGTAAAAGTATAATATTGCAATTGTTAATAACATATTATATAAGAAATTATCAATCAAAGAGTAACATTGAAGACCGTGAAAATAAAAATTATGACAATTAATATGAAACGGAAGGAGCATAAAGGAGGGAGTAATTATTTTGAATGTGGAAGTAATTAATTACTGATAATTAGGGTTTGGTTGTTTCTATAAAGGGCAAGGTTGAAAGTGAGGAAGTGATGTTGGGTGTTTAATTTCAGTGATCCAAGATATTGTTGGGTCAACCATAATTTGGAGTAATTTACTCAATATAGTCCCCCTAAACTGAGGCCAAAACCCTACATAACTTTGACAAATTTCCAACCCTCATTAATTATATGATTAAGAAACCCTATTAATTATGCCCCCCCAGCTCAAGTGGTTGCATCTTCTGCTTCAATCACAATTAATTAAGTTGAAGTTGACAAATCTACAAATCTGATTTTACCCTATTTTATTAATCAATCAAATTCAAGGAAACAATTAGTAAGCTATTGATGTAACCCTAATTTATTAATCAATTAAAATCAAGGAAACAATTAGTAAGCTATGATGTAATTATATATCGCCGAACAGTTTTATAGATCTTTTCCGCCTTCTTAATTAAAAGAAAGCCTCACAATTTCTGGTAAAAAAAAAAAGAAATTTAAAAAAGATAGAAGTTTTCAATATATATAGGAACATCCTTGACATATTTTGATATCGTTGTGTATTAGCGTGTTCTGGGTTAATGTGGTGCTGTGACTTTACGTTGTATTTTTTTTTTACATTTTTGATGTTGTGACGCTTTATGAAGGTGCTATTTATATATCGATGAATTTCAGGATATTATAAACTTTGCATAATCAACAAAAATGAAAAGTTCAAATGTAGCCTACAAATATATCAACAATCTCAATTTTCTAAAATATTTTACCACGAAATCTACACTATTAATTCTTATATTTTTTCCTAGATCGATATAATTAACACGTGTCATTATATACAGTACACATCAAAGAAAGTAACTTTCAATTGATTCCTTAATATAAATCCAACATCTAGAAAATTCAAATAGACTAATTAATCCTAGGATGATGGACATTCATTCAAGCTATGGATCATAGATTTTAATTCAATTGGAAGTAGATGCCTCCTTGTTGGCAATGACTTACTTTATATATCATGACTTATAAGCAAGGTGTTGTAATATTATCAAATTATTTGCATATGTAATTGGTATTATGTGGCTATTAATCAATGTCTAATCACAACTCAATGATGTATATATATTCCACACCAAAATTGACACTTCACATTAATTATTCCACCAAAATGTGCAATGAATGATATGAAGTTTCTTAGATGAATTAATGTTAGGGGATCCCTCTTGCATGTGTGTAACTTTCCTTCATGCATCCTTTGGGAGTCTTTTATTATCTTGAAGTTAGAATTATATTCGGACTATGATATGTATTTTGAATTATGATGATTAATAGTTATTTTAACTTGTTTAAAATATATGTTTTTTTATATTTCAAATGACATTTTTTAAGTAACTACACACATATTTTTTAGGTATGAAAATATCACCAATTACATCAAAAAGTATTAATGATAATCTAATGATCATTTTATATGAAATGGACTCATGCACAAGAATTTGAGATGCTACATTAAAAACAAACATTTTTTTCACAAAAAGAAAACTGATCGCGCCCTTCTTGAGTAAAGAGTACAGCTAAAAGTTTTAAATGTAATGATCAAATTTCCCATAGCATTCCCACCCCACAAAAAAGGACTAGTGTGTACATAAATTCACATTGAAGATCCAAGTTTTAGACACCAAGTTATATGTATTATACTATTATATTATATTATCGAAAAATATTGACTATATATATATATATATGATCAAATTTCCCATAGTATTCCCAACCCACAAAAAAGGAGTGTGTACATAAATTCACATTGAAGATCCAAGTTTTAGACACCAAGTTATATGTATTACACTATTATATTATATTATCGAAAAATATTGACCATATATATATATATATATGATCAAATTTCCCATAGTATTCCCACCCCACAAAAAAGGAGTGTGTACATAAATTCACATTGAAGATCCAAGTTTTAGACACCAAGTTATATGTATTATACTATTATATTATAGTATCGAAAAATATTGAATATATATATATATATATATATATATATAAAATCAAATTTCCCATAATATTCGCACTCCACAAAAAAGGGACTAATGTGTACATAAATTCACATTGAAGATCCAAGTTTTAGACACCAAGTAGTATGTATTATATTATACTATACTATATTATATTATTGAAGAATATTGACCCCATATATATATATATATATATATATATATATATATATATATAATTGAAGAAAATAAATTAAAATAATGTTGAAGAGGAATAAATATAGTGTGGGGTGAACAGATAGACAATGTCCCCCCAATCAACATCCACATGATGATGCTCCCTCTAGTAGCCTCATTCCTCCAACATCTAACATTATTCCAGCCCCACATTATTCAATATTATTGATACTGACAACTTATATATTCATCCTATTAAATACCAAATAATAATAATAATAATAATAATAACACCCTTACTGTTTATTTGGTTCATTGAACCCCCATATATATATATATATATATATATATATATATATATATCAATTTAACTTCAAATTAAAACACATACATACACATAATGATTCAATTAAATATTGAAATATAAAGAAAGATAAATACAATTACACTATAATAAACATATATCCATTTATTGCTCCCACAAATAGCATAACTTAAACTACAATTATATGTTTTTAACAGACAGAAAAAAAAGAACAATGGCCATAAAAATTATGAAAAATAAAATAATAAAATAATAACAAATCCACACAGCATGCAGAATTACTTAAACATATTTGGTCAAACACAGTCTTATTTTGTAGACACATAATTAAGTTTTACTCTTTCTATGTCTGGCCATAAGTTTCAACCAAACACCATAAAATACAATAATACAACTCCACAAACTTTGAGAGACTATTTATAGTTTTAATATGAGACAAACTTAACATCTATAATATAAAGAGAACACATAGGGAAATTACAAATTCACCCCTTCATGCTCAGTTCAGCTGATCAACTCCTTCATTAGCTCCTGTTCTTGCACTTCTCCATAGCTCTTGGAGCTGATAAATACATTAATTTTACAAGGGATCGAGGTTAGATATAAGTTATAATTGTGTTAATTTTGATCGAAAATTCAATTAAATAAGTGGTAGTTTTTGAGTAAATACTGTATAAATATTATATCAGAGTCAGATCGAGCTGTTACCATCATGATCTTAGGGTCCGACCTATAAGATTATTATTTGAGGTGGGCCATGGGAATTAGGGGTCGGAAATTGGATGTAACATATAAACAACCTTATCTTATCAGATTAAATACACCGATAGGGTCGACATTACACTAAAGTCATCATTATTGAACTAGTGAGATGGTTTATATTTTTACTGTACACAATTCTATAAAAGAAGATTGTAATAGTAAAAGAAAATGGGATGGAAATATATATTGGCAATAATGATGACTTTCATTAATTCACAACATTTAATTTTCATGCTTTTTTTTTGAAAAAGAAAAAAATTAACGTTAATCCTGAATCGCTGTTAAGAAGGAAGAACTATGTGTATACGCATGCGTATATGTGTGTTGGGCAGGGTGTTATTGAACTTATGATCTTTATATCATTTCATTAATTATGGATTATAAATAATTAACATTTATTTTTGTTAAAGTATATTATTCTTCCTTAGTAATAGACATTTAATTTCTCCATAAATAATAGGAAATATAAGAAATACTCACCAAGTCCAGCAGCCTCCTTTCCTTTCATTATGCGAAGCCTTTTGCAAGACTCCACAAACATCCTACACAAATTAAGAAAGAAATAAGAATAGTTAGGTAATGTAATTTTTTAAGCAAACTAAAGAGTAAAAATTTAATTATTGTAAAATAACATCCCTCAAAATTAATGTAGCACAATAACATACAAATTAAAGATAAATATTCAAAAGGATTCTTAGTTTAAATCCCCAACTTTGAGGATCCTTTATCATATCATAATATTTCGAAATTCATTTTTCAAATTAATATCCAAGCTTTGGGGATAATATTCGTCGACAACCCAACACCAGGTTAACGTCAATTAAACTCAGGGTTTTTTCCCGGTAATCTAGTGGTACTTTTGGGATGATATGTAGAATGAAAGTGTTTCTAAACCAAAAACCAACCACTAAGTTATTGAAAAATTTGAGTTTAATTGATGTTAATTAATTATTGGACAACTAACAAATATACCCCTAACATTCAAGATATTCAACTCAAAAATAAAGTTCAAGATATTCAGATTAACAATCCTCAAAATTGAAGATTTTAATACGCACCTAATAGTCCTATATATTCAGGGTATTTTACATTTTGGACTCCGAAGTATAGGGTCCTCAAAAATAAAGGTTCTTTTCTATTGAGACCATAAATTTTAGAGTCTGAAAATTAATTACCCTATACTTCAGATGCCAAAATGCAAACAACCCGACCTATTGAAAATGAAACAACATATTTATTGGAGGAAATAAAAGAAAGTAAGAAAACATACTCCCATGGGACATCACCAACAAGCATCCAATCTCCATCCTTATCCTCATAAGTGGGAACATAATCAGAGTCATTAAGAAGATCCATCAGCTTGCTTTCATTCATGAAGTCAATCATCCCTTGTGCCCCATACTTACCTAGTTATTTAATTAACAAATATACACCAAGTAATTAAGTAATTAGCATCATAATTATAAATTATGGCACACTTGAAAATACTTTCCCCTACACAAATGAATTAATCATTACATGATACAAATCTTATCTTCATGATCCATATTACTGTCACGGTCTCGAATGTCACTCTTTGATTGATAATTCTTTTTGTATAATATTATGTTGACAATTGTAATATTATGCTTTTATGATAGTATTTTCCATTACGGATGTAATGATAGTAATCTTATATGATAATTCATTGTGTATATTGAGAAATTTATGGTCAAAATTTTTAATGTTTGATAAAAACTGAAAATTTATTGGGTTTAAAAACCGTATATAAGACAAGGAGGCAACTGTGAAGATATTTATACAAAAAAAATAAAGACTATATTGAGGGTTGAGTGGCTAGGGTTGAAAAAGACCATGTTGAAAGATATTTACTTGCTATGATTTTCACACCAAACATTAATATATATTGATACTTGCTACGATTTTTTATACTAATTTTTCTATGGGCAAGTACTATTAATTATCAAGTCTCAGAAGTTTGGAATGCGTTGATTATGCCAACAATTTACAAATTTTATCCTAATTGAATGACTCATTCGTTAGACATATTTTAGACACCTTTTTATAAATTTTAAAAATAATGAATAAAAATATAATTTTATATAATTAATATTTGGTATTGTAATTATAAAAGTCAATCATACACAAATATATAATTTTATACCAAAGTAAAAAACTTAGCAAATATCTTACCAAAGTTCATATCCTTTTCATTTTACAATACCTAAAGTTCTAATTACAAAAACACGACATATTAAAACATATATATGTCTCCATAAAAAAAAAGACATTTATATGTCGTTATCCAAAAAAAGAACATATATATGTCATTACTAAAATAAAAAAACAATTTATAAAGTGACAGATAAAATGAAATGAGGGCTAAACATCTTGCTAAGGGTGGAGATGTTAAAAGAGTTAAAAAATGTATGGAATAGTTAATAAAAAATAATAATTAATATATTATTGAAATTATAAAGTGACAGATAAAAAAGATGAAATGAGTACTTACCAAGGGTGAAAGAGCTAAACATCTTGCCCAAGGCATCAGAGAGGTCTTGGTAACTCTTGTACATCTTCAAATCGACCTTACGAAGGTAGGGTGCACCATCCATGCTCACCTTCACAAGGGGGCCCGCGCCCATCGGGCTCATCGGCTCCGCCTCCGAGCCACCTTTGGCGCCGCTCTTTTGCACCGTCAGCACGTTCTTCCTGGATGAGCGCACTGGTGGCCAACCCACAACCTGAGCCCTACACAAATGTACATACATGTAATTAATATGTTATCGATCATTTGGTAAGAACAATTTGCGACTCTTGTATAGGATGATCTTACTATAAATATGATCATCGGCCATCTAATTAGAATAATTATAATCTTTGCACATATAAGATGAATATCTTACTATACGCATGGTATGTAAGATCGGCCATCTTATGTAATATACGTTGCTCCAAAATGGAAAAAAATAATATTTATAAGATGGTTTGATGGTAAATATTTTGAATATTCTAGATATATATACAAGAGGGTTTTTTCTTTGTTTTTTTTAGAGGGAGATATATATACAAGAATTATTAAGCTTAGAATAATTCGTATATCAAAATTATATTGATATATGAAAGGGAAAAGCTAGAAGCAAGCTTTTTAAGAAATGTCATTACTACTCATTATCATGGTTCATCGTGACAAAGTACAATGAGTTTATGGCCCAACAAAAAAAAAGGGGGTATATGTACTTTTTTAGACACTTTATTTTTCTTATGCTAATTTTTTACAAAGTTAGCTAAAGCTAGTTTATCATGAGTACAAGCTTGCAAATTTACTTTATATATATATAATCAACATAAAAAATTACTAATATAATTTGTTCCCTCTTTAATTTATTTTATGTACAATTAATTAGTGTTTCAGTAAGTACAAACATACATGTATATATGCATGTAATTTAAGGAACACCTATTATAACTCTTTCTTAATTATTACTACTTCAATTAATTCATATTGCAAACTCTTTATCATGAAACATAATATCGAGTGAAGAAACCTTCAAAGCTTATATATGAACTTATATATCTACTAATTAAACTATATATAATCAACTTTTGCATGAAAAGCATACATATATAAATAAACAAATACATAAAAGCTAGGAATTTTAATTTATCAACTAAACTACTTGACAACTACTAATTTTCTCAATAATTAGTTTTGTATAGTTAACTAATCCACTAGCTAGCATGTAATAATTACATGCTTAACATAATCAAGAGTTATAATTAGTTATTATATATATTAATCACCCAAAAAAAACCAAAAAAAAGAAGGCAAAAAAAGTTGATAAAAAGTGATAGAGATGGAAGTACATACTTGGCAGGAGGCTTAACAGAATCCTTAACAACAGCAGCAGCAGTCTGATGATCATGAGTCTTGTTGTTGATCATCAGATCCAGAGGAGCAGAACTGACCGTCTGATGATCTTTCTGATCATCACCCTGATCATCAACACAGTTCTTAGTGTTGTTGTTGTTGAGATTGAGCTTGAGGTCCACCACAGTCTCGGTGGTCTCAGTCGCAGCGAATCCCCTCTTCTTCCCGACGCCCGTCGAGCCCAGGATCCCGAGCCCGAGCCCGAGCCCAAGCCCAAGGTTGAGGTCATGGTGATCTTCCATCTTCTTCAGAGCAGCAACACCTTCCATTTTTTCTCTTCTTGTTTCTCTCTCTAGTTTTTCTTTTTTTCTTTGTTTCAGTTTTTGGATTGTTTTGGTTTCTCTCTCTACATGTATATATAATTGAAGTGCTTCACAAATCTCTCTCTTTATCTCTCTCTCTTCAATAGTTGAGTTGGGGTTGTGTTGTATGTATGTGCTCCTTCCTGGTTGGTGCTCTGATTATGAGAGAGAATATTTAATGAATGTTGAAAATGGAACAGTAAATATAGTCCCTCTATTTTATAATACCTGTCGTCTAATAAATGTTATATGGTCTCTAATATTTTTTTCTAACTGAGAATTTTTAATAGCATATTTTATCAAAAAATTACAACACTATAATCTTATGATAATATTTTTCATTATCAATCTAATGATAATACTACCATATGATATAACATTATACATATTGAGATATTAATGATCCAAATATTTAAAATTTGATTGACGTGAAAATTAAAGTGACAGATAAAAAAATGGGTTAAGTAATATATAAACAAATGATGAACAGTGTTTGTGGGGAAGGGGGGAGGGTTATTAATCAAACTACAGTTATTTAATTGTTTTGCAGGAGTTATTTTATTTTTATTATTATTATTATTATTATTCTTATTATTGATACTGTTTGGAATGTATGAACATAATTGAAAGGGAGGAAATTTATTGAAGAGAAGAGGGTTTTGGACATTTGGGCAATTAATATACTGAACTACTGAAGAGTGCTTTGTCTCCTTGATTAATATTTTAATTTTTGTAATTTCATAGAGTAATTATGGTATAGTATCTAACTATTAAGCAAGGAGTAGCAAGAGTAAATAATAAGTTGATAATTAAGTGTTTTCTTGTTTTCTTACTTTAATTTACTTTTACCTTATTAATAATAAGGGTATATATATATAAGTGTCAAGTAATTTTTATTAGGTTTATTTATAATTGAATTGGACTTCTTTAAATTGTTAAGTTATCAATAATCAATAATAAGTATAGATGAAACTAATATGCAACTATTTATCATGCTATCATAGATATTGATGACTATAAAACGGGTTATTAAACTTTAGTTAATCACTATATTCAAATTGAAGAGAACTTATAGTTTTTTTGACCGATGATATTAATCTTTGCATACATTATTGCAAAATTATATATTAAAAGTTTGTTTATGTTTTTTTATGGCGTTTTTTTTTACCTCTATATATATTTGAAAAAATATAGATAATAGAGAATGGAGATGATGACACGTGGAAGTCAAAAACCTAGAGGAATGGGTTGTGGAGGGTGGTATTAGGATATAATTTAACATTAAAAGTAAATGACAAGCTTGTGGGATAATACAAATTACCATACAATACACCCAATTTATTAATATTTGTCATTATGAATTATATACACTCATTTTTTCAGAAATTATGATTATTAATTTATAATGTATCTAATGAGATATCATATAAATTACTATTGAAAACCATTTTTTAAAAAAAAGTATTCAAATGGAAAGTGGTAACCAAAATAAACTATTGAAAACCATCAACAATTACAATTACAGATACTAAGAAATGGAGATGCAAAAAGTAATACTCCATTTATATGTCATATATTAAATTTTTGCAATATTATCTATAATAATTTTATTTAATAGACAATTTCACCTAATATTTTATAGAAAAACCAAATTTAATTAAAAAATTATTATCAAAAATTTTAAAAGACACAATAAACAGGAAAAAAGATCGGAGGACAAGTTTTTAAAAGAAAAATTGGATTGCAGCGCACCGTACTTTAGACATTGGGATTGTGGTAAGTTAAACTTTAAAATTTTATCACAAATTCACGGTAAACCAAACTGTGAAACTATTGGATTACTATGCACCGCCACCGAATTGGTTACTAACTCGGTGGATTGTCATAATTTGATGTGACATAATCTAATGGTTGAAATGTTTAGACTATTGCAATCAAATATGTCATACTATGGTATACTAACTCCTGAAATATTAGGTTTACCGGAGTCCAATCTATCATACTTTCATTTCACCCAATTATGTGTTGGTGCACTATAATCCAATAGTTTTACAATTTGATTAACTGTGATACAATTCTAAAGTGCAACATATTACAATATCAAAATATAAAGTATGGTGCATTACGATCCAATATTTTTTTTAAAAAAATAAAAATAAAAATGGATATGAGTACCCTAGTTATAATGTAGCTTGCCATCTTTGGACCCTTCAAGCCTAATAGTGTGGAGCCATCATACTTTAGTTAATTGGTCATTACATTGGGATGTGAAACTAAATAAATTAATCCAACTTTAAATTTATTTTAATTTGTATTCCTCTATAAAGTTTTTCATGGGATTCACACTTAATTATAAATAGTTTGATTATGCTTTGGGATTAGTTTGATTTCATCTTAATTAGTCACTTTGACCCCTTAATTGTGGGTATGTGCTTTCCATTTGGACCATTT
This sequence comes from Portulaca oleracea, assembly GCA_029582165.1. NCBI lineage: Eukaryota > Viridiplantae > Streptophyta > Magnoliopsida > Caryophyllales > Portulacaceae > Portulaca > Portulaca oleracea. The sequence continues at coordinate 65,448,179 of CM055868.1, read as the reverse complement.
CTCAATAGCATAGTTTGTGCATGCATGGAGAATGAGCTAATTTGGAGGTATTATTCAAGGGACTTTGATGGGATTTGTGATTTGTTTCCCCTAAGCCCAATAATTCCTTCATTCTAGAACTTCATTTGCATTTTTTTTATGTTAAAAATAAAATTATTTCTTCTCCACATTGTCACTTAATTTTTTGCAAAATAAAAAATTGCCTTCAAATATAAATTTGATTTTCTCTAATTATTAATGTAAATCTTTTTACTATATACTCCCTCCGTTTCATATTAATTGACATATTTCAAACATTTTCACATACCAATGTTTAACTAAAAAAACTAAGCACATGATTAAACAACACTATTTTCCAACGTATTTTTTCGGATATCAAGGTATAAGTAGTGAGAGAATATGATTAATAATAGCTTTTATTAATTGAAAAAGTAAGAAGTTAAGATAGTTATTAAAGGTAAAATAATTAAATTAAGTATTGGGAAATAGAAAGTGACAATTAATTTGTAACAAAAAAAGTTAGATTAAGTGTCAATTAATATGGAACGGAGGGAGTATGACACTAGTTTTTGAGAATGTTACATAATGACTTTTAATAAGAATATTTACATATTATTTTGTAGTAAATAATAATATAATAAGACTTCTTTAACTACTATATTACACGATACTATCTAGTGCATTAGTACATGTAAGATTTATTACTCCCTCCTTCCCATATTATCTGTCATTTTAACTAACTTTCTTTTTTCTCATACTATCTGTCACTTTATAATTCCAATAACACATTAATTACTAATTTATCAAATTAACCTTATTAATTACATATTTTTCTTCATTTTTCCTTTTTATTCACCTTTTTCCTTTTTTATTTACCATTTTATTCAACATTTTAACATTTCCAATGAGTTCAATTAATGTAAAATGAAGGTTTTTTTGGTTTTCTAAATGATGTCTAAATGGACAAATAATATGGGAAGGAGGGAGCATTATTTTTTTGAGTAATCAATTTTCTCCATCTTTAAATTTTATATTATATATTGTTTTAGACACTGGCGGATCCCCATTTGTGTTGGGGATGACCATGGCCACCCTAGGCCAAAGATTTTTTTTTTATAGTAAAATAAAGAGTAAAAATTATGGATTTTATTTTATTATGTGAGTGTGATAGTATAGTGGTCACCCCTGTTTCAAAACACCTAGTATAGATCCGTCAATGACTATAGGTTTGACATAGAGGAACTATAATTATTTTATCATATAGGAGATTGATAAGAAGTTTTCAATTTGAATTCATATACAATGCATGGCTAGATTTAGCCATGCACCATATGGTCCAATATATCTAGTGTCTTCAAGGACAATGATATCAAGTATTGGTATGTAATTAAAGGACAAAAAATTAATATATTTTACATATTGTTTATCTTGAAATTTACATTTTATACATAAAAATCTAGCTTATATACTAGGTATGTACGCGTGTGTGTATATATATATATATATGTCAAATCACGATAATTAAAAAGGCTAAGGTTAGAGAATTGATTAAGTATAGCTTTTTGAATAAATCATAAAGCTTTGGTATTTTGCATGTGATTAAGAGAGTGATTAAGCAGAAAGCACAATGCCTATATGTCGGCTAAATACTTTCATCCAAAAATGTCCAATTCTTAATGAAAAAAAGGTGGAGAAAAAAAAAGGCAGGAGAATGCCCTACTTTAGCTTTGTTTGTTCATTTAGGATAAAATTTGGTAAAGTAAAGTAAGTCAATTTTTTGAGCTATAATTATATTTATCTAATATTCAAATTTACCAAAACGTATCTAACTTTTCATACAATTTGCACGTGTTTGCTCAATCTTTCTATACTAGCTTACTCAAACTTATCTATCATACTTCGCAAATTTTACTATAAGACCATTTCACGTAAATTTATCATGAGACAGACTCTTTACAAGGTGACCTTGTAAATATTTTACTATGACTAATAAGTGATGTTATTTCAATAAGAATGTGACTAATAATTTATCAAGGGCTAATTTTTATCAGAGTCACCATACCCTTATATTCATAAATAGTCATCACAAAACTATACGCCTTATGATAATTTTACGACGAGACATTCTTACATAAAAATTACTGATACTACTTCATCTTTATTGATGGTTAGTTATTAGCAATAGTAATAGAAATGTTTGATCAGAAAAAAAGAAGAATTACAGCAATATAAAGAGGTGAAAGGGGTTAATTAATGACAAAATTGACAGCATGCAAGTGACAAAATAAAACAAATTCGCAGTAATTAAATGCTGAATGTTGAAAGGAGGGAGGCATGGGGGAGGAAAACCATGAGAATTTACAGTTCATATGTTGGGAAATGACCCTACCCTCACCTTAAATTAGCCTCCTTAGCTAGCTTTTACTGTACTTCAATCCCATTCTCATGCATGCCACTCTTTTCTATTTTCTTCTTTCCCCATAGTCTAAGACCCTGTTCGGCAATAGCGTTTAGAGCAATTTTTAGTGTTTTGATCAGTCAAAATGTTATTTATATATCAGTTGTTTGGGTAGCGAATAACTGTTTAGGACTAAGAACCAATTCAAATATAGGGTTATTTGCATTTTGGACCCTGAAGTATTTATAGGGTATTTATTTTTTGGACGTTTGGTTTTCATTGTTTATTTTTGGAACCCTAATGTTTATGGATTGAATAGAAAAGAACCTTAAAAATTGTAGGTTGAAAAAAAGACTCGTGTACTGTTTTTTTTTTTCCTTCTTCCCATGCTTAAATTTATCTGCCGATTAACGCCAAATTTGAGAACTTAGTTAGAAAAGAGCTTTGTTGTTATGTAATTCTTTAACATGCATGTTAGTTCTTTGTATTGGTGGACAATCTGGATCCCTAGAATTGTGATGTTGTTGGTTTTTGAAGTCTTGTAATGGCAACAAGGAGGGAGTTTTTTTCTTCTTTTTCATACTCCCTTTGTCCCACATAGGAGGAATAAGGTGGTTTTGGAGTGGTTTATATATCCCACCATTCTTGCTAGTGTTGTATTAGCTTGTGAGTGGTTTTATGGTGGAGGGCTAGAATTGGGCATCCACACGCGTGCCACCCGCCGTCGGAGGCGGGCGAAGCGAGTTGGATGGTTTTGAGCCCGGGCCTATCTTTTTGCGGATATTTTTTAGCCGTTTGGAATCTTTGACCGGAATTATTTTCTTCCAAATTTAATTCCTGGTCTTCTGTCTCTTCATATCTCCATTTAATCTCCATTTAATCTCCATGATTCTCTCTTCTCCTTTCTTGCTTTGTCTTTCGGTTTGCCATTCAAAGTCTCCTTTTATCTATAAATTGAGGCTTTTGCTTTGGAAAAATATATACAATAACCTTCTCATCTTCTTCTTCCTCTTTTCTTTACGGGCATTGATTACCATACTCCAAGCCCTTACCCTCGAGTGCGAGTCTAAGGGTTGCGAGTTAACCTTGGGGAGCGGCCCAGATAATCGATTGTAGCCGATTAGGCGCCGTGTCGCTTTCAAGGCGTGGGCCGTCGCGGCTCAGGTCGTTTGTTCCGTAGCCTTGATTAATCCTTTTTCCAACAGATGTATCTTTAGGGATTTATATATCTTAGTTTTTGATTATATCAAGGGTATCCATAATTAGTAATCTTGACTTGATTTAATTATGAGTTAATTGTGATAATCAAAAGGATCAAATCTCCTCGATCCATTTCATATATCACAAACATGATATGTTAGTTGGAGTTTTATTCTTTTTGAAAGTTAGTAAGCATCCAAAAAAAAAAAAAAACTCAAATTCTAATAAGTATTAATTTTATCCTAATTAATCAAATACTATCAAATTAATATATCCTATTGAAAGATGATTGAATGAATAAAAGATCACATAGAGCTTGAACAGTGCCATACTGCCATGCATCTTAATCCATATATTGCTTGATCTATTAATTAGTTTCATGAAAATATAATAAAGTTACATCAACATATAAAACCTTTATATGTGGTCCAAGTTCAACCTTATTTTTTTTATAATTAAATTAAATAGTTATAGTATTAAGGTTTATTTTGACTTTTGACAACACTTTTCAAAATGTACAAAATTATCTTCAATATTAATCACAAGTCATTTCAAGATGTTGATGGATCAATATTATATACAATTAATTACTCCAAATAAAATTGAAATTAAATCAACGAATGAGAATACTGATTATATTCCATTTGACCTCATACATATAATATCTCTACTGATTAAATAAATAATTGCATAGAATAATATTAATAATAAGTAAGTTTTAAATGAATGAATTAATAATGGTATAGACAAAGAAGAAGCATTGATGGAAATTGCTTAAGAAGAGGAATACAAGAAGATATAATGGCAAATGCCTGAAAATGAGGGGAGTGGGACAACCAACTGCTGCATTTGCATTTGCATGTGCATGTTTTTCATTCAGATTCTTATTTCATGTACCATGTGATTGTGATGTATTCTAATTAACCCCCTCCCTAATTCTCTTAATTCCCTGCTTATTACTTCCCTAATTACCCTACTACTCTATCTGTTCCATGTTAATTGTTATTTTGTTGATTGTCACGGTCTCAATTGTCATTTTTTGATAGATAATATTTTATATAATATTTTATTAATAATTGTAATATTATACTTTTAAAATAGTCTTTTTTGTTATAAATCTAAGGATAGTAATTTTATATGATAAGTTATTATATATATATATATATATATATATATATATTGAGAATTGTATGATCAAAATTTTTAAGGTTTGACTGCACAATTTCAAATACTCCCTCATTCCCAAATTATTTGTTACTTTGGACATTATTTAAAAAAACCAAAAAACCCTCCTCTCCACAATAATTTAGCTCATTGGAAATGTAGAAATGGTGAATAAAAAAGGAAAATGATGAATAAAAAACAAAAGTGGATGAAAAATATGTAATTAATAAAGTTAATTTGATGAATTAATAATTGATGGGTTATTAAAATTATAAAGTGGCATATTATAGAAAAAAAAAGAAGTTAAAGTGACAGATAATATGAGAAGAAGGGAGTTCGATTGCTAATATGAAATGGAGGGAGCCAGTATTAATTTCTCAATTGTTTTGGAAGAAAATGTTGAAAAAATAAACTTGCTGCAGTGCATGCCCTCTTGAACTAGTTATCCCATGCATGCATTTGATATAGTGCACGCATCTCCCTGCAAGCTACTCCTGTCATTATTCATTTAAACTTGTATCGAGTAAATTATTAGATAATTTTCAGTTTATCTCTTGTAAGCCAGTAAAATCGTAGAATCGTAGATATTATCGGTCACAGTTTTCAAATCGAAATACTCCTTCGTGATCTTCTTGATGAATTTCCAAATAAACTTTTTTTATATATCTCACTATTATCTCTTGGTCACCAACAACTTTAAAGAAAAAAGAAGTTACTGAGCATATTTTAGTAGGTCAAATTTTGAGAGCTCAATAATTAAATTAAATTCAACTTTGAAGATCAGTAGTCTAAATTCTTCTAATCTTGACCTTTTCAATGAATGTATAGTCTATTTTTTCAATCTCATAGCCTAATATGACCAACTTGAGTATAAACTTGCCTTAGCCATTGGAGATTCCTGATTCCCTGACATAATTGTTGTATTTATGTTTAATCGTATATTTTCATATGCATTAACTATATATTAGTGAACCCCGCCGCAGAAGATCAAGATCCTTAATTAATTAAACTAGATATATTAAATAGAATGAAAAATATATAGTTTTCTTTTGAGAAATACTCCCTCCATTCCTCAATATCTATCACTTTGATCAATTTTATATTTTTCACAATATCTGTCACTTTACAATTTCAATGCAATATTATTTATGACAGTTTTTCAAATTTACCTCTAATTTTTGTAATTCCAAATACAATTATATACAATAACTAAAATAGAAATTTAACTCCTACTTTTACCATTTTCAGTACAATTATCATTCCCAATACTATTTTCTTAAAATCTTCCCAAAACTTCAAAGTGACAATTATTAAGGAATGGAGGGAGTATATAGTTAAATACTCCCTTCGTTTTAGAATGTCATTTAATAAATGTTACATAGTCTTTAATATTTTTTTATTGAGAATTTCTAATAGTATATTTTATCAAAAAATTACAATATTATACTCTATATGATAGTATTTTTTATTACAAATCTAATGATAATATTTTCATATAATAGACCATTATATATATTGACATATTAATGATAAAACTTTTTAAAATGTAACTGGCGAGACTACACTACTAAAAAGATGCAATAAATTAAAGAGACTACGCTAATTAATAACAATATTAACCCAAAACTGATGTTGTTGGTTAATGGTGCACAATACAGTTGATCGTTGGTTTGCTTAATGATTTCAGCCTCATTATTTAGACTTTTTAATTGGTCAAGTAATCATGTATAACGTCAATTTAGAATTGGTATACTACGTACTTAATTAAGAACAACCAATAAATATTCTTCAAAGCTAATATACTAAATTTTAAAGGTGTTGAATGGTGATCTAACTTGATACTTGAACACTTATATGAGTTATATCATCTTAGCTATTATGGACCTCTTTATTGTTTACAATATACTATATTACTAATTTTTGAACAACTTTTTGCCATATTTGAATTGGTTTAAAAATTAAAAAGCCTAATACATGCATAATAAATAACTTCATAATAGAGTGATCATATGAATGTATAAGAATAAAACCGGGTATATTATCGCCTTACATATTTATAATTTAGTATATTATACAACATCCAAAAATATTAACTAACTTTTGATCTTTTCATCGTTTCCAATAAATTACCGGCCGTGAAGGTTCTAGTTTTTTTTTTCCCAAAAAAATTCTTTTGTGGACACATTTAAAATACATATATAAAACTTAAAATAGGGGGAATTTAAATGTAGAACTTTAATTGGCATAAAAAGAAATGTTAAAAGACATAAGTTTGACTATTATAAATGGTGTTTGCTTTAGAAGTATAGATAAGGCATGGCATATAGCCAAATTGCAAGCCCTAAGCATAGAAACAATGACTTAACAAATACTGAAATAGTTGAATGAAAAAGACTTGACATTCCTCCTCCACACGGATGGAAAATAATGCCTAGCTACCTACTAAAACTAATGTCTACATCTTTCATCCCTTCTTTGTATTTAGACTATAATCCATTTTAATGATCATGACCTACTTCTAAATTTTAAATATTTATATCATTTGTTATATTGATTATACTTGTCTATTACTTGCTTAACAGTTCATTGATTGGAGCATATAGGTATGATCGAAATTCGATTTGTTATCCTTTTTCCCTATTAGTTTTGCTCCTTGCAGTTTTTTTGATTTGGTTTTCGAAGTGGCTTTTATTTTTCTTTTCCAAAAGGCTTTATCTTTTGGGTCTTCATGCATGAATCCTCTCATACCTCACATTAATGAAATTCTGTTAGGGTTTGTTGTTGTGGTGGTATGGTAAAATACTTTTTCCTTTTGAGTTGGGTGTAAACCATGATAACATAATCCATCTTAATTTTTATGATTGTAAATTTTACGTTGTGACATCATATATATGAGTGACTATTCTCTTAGGGAATGTGTATGCATGGCTTTCATATGATATTATCTTTAAAGAGAGGGAATAAAAGAGCACAATATCTAGAATGGTTAATAAGAAGTTGATACAAGGGTTGTAAACAAAAATGATGTAAGCTAGTCTTGGAACAAGATACTTTTAAGTGTTTTGCTTTATTATTAAAATTATATATTATATATTAAGTTGAAATAAAATGATATGATTGAATTTTTTAACCATATAAATTCGGATAAAATAATACTCTTATCCATTATTTTTTTATATTTTTAGAAAATGCCTAAACTATACCTAACGAACAAGGCTGATTCGGTCTGAGTATCACTTGTGCTCATTGACATAGTGAATACAATCAAAGCTTCATATAATTGATAATTAATTCATACTATTAAAAATATTGGTATAAAAAATCATTAAAAATACTAATTTAGAGATTGGTAAGACAATTAAAAAAGTATCTTAGGGTAAGACTCCTATCATCACCCTCTTTGAAATTGATGTGAAATAATATTACATATATTTCCCCCATTTTTTTCTTTTTTTATATAGGCTCAATTATGTTGATTGTCAAAATATATGCAATAATTAATTTGCCGACAGCCAATATGTACATTGCACATTTGCACAAATGAGCAAAGAAAGAGATGAAACCAAACCAGGAGCATGGTATGGGCCTGCCCCATATGGGCTGTGGGCCTATGACCCATTTTTTATTCTATTTTCAAAGGGTTGGGCTTCCCAGGTGTGGGAGATGGCCCAAATCTCACTTTCAAACATTAATTGATTCACACGTGTATACACATAGGCATTAATTGATGGTAATTAAACATACATTTTTAAAAAAAATAAGTAGTTTTTTAATGGAAACAATAAACAAAATTAATTTATGAGATCCTAATTTAGTATGAGTTTAACAAACTTGAACGTTAAATTCAATTTCGATGGCCTATAAGTAAGTCTTGCTTATCGTTATGTTAGAAGATCCGTTCATCACCATTAAATTCATGATAAATATATTAAAATCATTTAAGCATAAATATTGGTATTTTAATATTCAATACTAAAGGTGAATATATTACGATTTAAAAATCTTGATAAAATGACATTACAAACAATTCATTTCATTTGACAAAATTTCTCAGATTTGTCACTAAAAATTAAATTTGGATGCCATCTATCTATATATATATATATATATATTTGTCTAGCTAATTTTAATAATCATCTCACATAATAACCACGTATCTTGGTTTAATTTAAATAAGTATTTTTAGAATTCATGTGATTAATTATGAGCATCAGATTGATGTTGAATTAAAAGTGAGCAACTTCCACTTAATTAAACGCAATTCTTAGTATAGAAATACACGAACAAAAAGGACGTACGGTCAGGACGATGAGACATTGGCAATAATATTGAAAGAAACTTTAGGGAACATCAAGTTATGAACAAATATGTGTGGGCCTTTCATGTGGTGCCAAATAAATATTATAGACAAAATATAGGGAAAATTCAATCCCCCGAAAAATAATATTAAATATTAAAATACATTACTATATAAAATTATAACTACATATATATCAACAACAACAGCAAACATTCAGGAGAATCACGTTAAACACAATTTGGATGGTCCAGATGTAGGAATTACATACATATATAAGTTATATAATTTGAGTTATTCATAAACACTAGTTTTCTTTAAGTGAGATATTATTCTAAATACTGACGTTGGAAGAACTTTGTTTGTATTATTAGGGTACTATTATGGTTTGTTGTATAAATAATCAAGACTTAATTTTGTTAACGATAGGATCCTATCGTCTTAACTACTATCTCCGTTTTATATTAATTGTTTTTTTTTGAAATTATGTAGTCAAATTCTAAATTTTTTTTATTGTAAATTTCCCAATATATACAATTCTGTTACATAAAATTACTACCCTTAGACTCGTAACGAAAAATTATATCCTAAAAACATAATATTACAACTGTTAATAAACATACTCCCTCTGTGCCATATTAATTGACATTTTGACTAAATATTGACCGTTAATTATTCACAAATTACAATGAGTTACAATATGAAATTACCTCAATTATAATTTTTAGTAAACTATCTTGCTAATGATGGTAATTTCGTATTATAACTCATTGTAATTTGTAAATAATTAACAATAAAAATTTAGACGAAGTGTCAATTAATATGGAACGGAGGGAGTATTTTATAAGAAATTATCAATGAATGATTGACATTTAAACCATGACAGTCAACTAAGTGAGAAGGTATGTTATACATATCCAATCTATTGAGAAGCATATTTATATCAAACTGTCGAGGAAAATACCATGAAAAAAAGATTTCATAAATCAACCTAATACTTATTTATCTAAAAAAAAAAATCAAAAGGAGATCAAAGGAGAAAAATATAAAGGTGGATGGACCAACAATGTTGGTTATCCTTGGAGAAGGAGTATAATTGAGTTTGATTTTGATCTCTTTCTTCTCAATAGTGCTTAGTGTTCCCAAGATAAGGACACCTTAATTTGTCTTTAAGCTTATCTTCTCCCCCTTTTTGCCCATAATAATACATGTGGTCACCTAGCCCTTGCTTTTTGTGAATGTGCAAACACCCTTTGGGGTGTAACACTTCATAAAAGTGCGGTTTGTTCAAGATTGACAATTCTTGGTACTTTGTGAACTTGCTTGATGCTTTCCTAATCTCCCATACCTACTTGTTTGTTCAACAACAATATGAGATAGAGGAGGAAAGGATGAGTAAGAACATGCACGTATCTCTCTTCGAATATTGGTAAAAGGCTTCGAAAAGAGTAGAAGTAAGAACATGCATGCATCTTTCTTCGAATATTGTAAAAAGGCCTCGAAAAGAGCAGAAGTATGATACAAGTCAGAGTGGATTGTACGTACCGATAAACCAAACAATCAAACAAGATACTACCCAACATCAATCAAAAGGGTGCAATAGTTTAGTACAAAAAGGATCAATTCTGGTTTAAGACTACCACGATTGTCGAGTTAGTAAATTCATCGTCGCTTAACCTAAATAATACTAGACCGTGAAAACCATAAGAATATATAAAATATAAATAAAACCTCATCGTATCATAATCCCAAGTGTATGCATGATTTATTCATACACATCATTTCAAGCACACTTTAACTCCATTCACATTTGCTTTCAAGTGTTGCACTTTCTCAAAAAGCATACTAGATGTAATGGTGTGTGTGTGGCCATACATCATTCTCATGAAAAGCCAAAATCCATACACTTACCATACTACTATTAGCAAGCAAAAAAGAAAAAGTAAATCCAAACATCTTACTCCACTTCTTTACGTCGTTTCTCGCTAATACCCTAATCAGTTTTAAAGTGATCATATACAATAAAACAGTTGTAAATATTATAAAACGATAAAATTTATAAACACATACAATAAAATAAATGCATCGAGAAGATATAAAACGACAAATATAATGAAACAGAGGTAATACTTAAATTACTCTCATTTACATTCAATATCATTAAAGATACTGATGCACCAGAAACACTAGAAAGAGAGATCAGAAAAGGATATGGATGTCACAAACTCATACAATATATCATTTTCTTCTACTAAATGCTTTGTCCCTTCAACAGTGCTGCATGTCTCATCCTCAAGTTTCATGACAAATCAGCAAAATATCTAATAATATCACACCCAGAAACAGCAAGGAAATTAAATCACACTCATGACTCATACACACATACATACATACAATCATAATACATATCATAATATATCATCACAGATAATCATAGCTAAAAGAAATTAAAGCCTCCCATACTCATACACGTTTATCATTAATTCCTGAATCATCCAAAATAATGACCACAATTTGCAACTAAAATAGTGATACTCCGTCTGTTCCATATTTATTGTCATATATTTGATTGTCATGGTTTTCAATGTCACTTTTTGATTGATAATTTCTTATATAATATAATATTATATTAATAATTGCAATATTATGCTACTGTGATAGTATTTTTTGTTACGAATCTGATGGTAGTAATCTTATATAACAAGTCATCGTATATATTGATTAGAAATTTACAGTCAAAAATTTTAATTTTGGTACTCCGCATCTTCACGGAGAATTCAATTTCACCTTATGATGAGGGATTTTATATGCTGGGAGATGGCATGCATGGTTAGTGATTACTCCCTGATCCCCGTTCCATATTTACTGTCATAATTTTGATTTTCGTAGTCTCCAATATCATTTTTTGATTAATTTCTTACATAATATGTTATTAACAAATGCAATATTATACTTTTATGATAGTATTTTTCGTTACGAATATAATTAACGGTGGCATTTTTATATAGCAACTATCATTGTATATATTGAGAATTATGGTCAAAATTTTTGAAATTTGACTGCATGATTTTAAAAAATAACAATTAATATGGAATGGAAAGAGTAATTAATTAGCTCATAATCATAAATGTCATGCCTTGTGCTCCTTCAGCAATGAGAGTAAAACTAGGTATTATGATAAACAGGATCGGATTATCAACCACCCACTTGGGATTAATTAATGATTAACAAGGTTGATTAAATAATTAAGCAAGTTGGTTAAGTTAACCCCAGAAAAGATTGACAACTTGGTAAGCAATTGAAACTGGATGGACCACGTACTGAAAAAGATTTGGTGAAAGAATTACAACATGAAATCATGCATGTTAATCTGCTTCTTCCAAGGAATAATTAACGAGCTAATTAAGCTCAATTTACGTGGTTTTCCGGATTAATGATCTGAAAATCTGGGCATGCAGAAATATTTCATCATTCTAAATTGATCTTCAAAAGGGTCAAAGTTCCAATATACATTGTACCTCGGCAAATATCGCGCCGAGGGGTCGCCAAAAATATAGGCGTTATTTGACAACCGACTGTTAGCTAATTGGATAATTTATTTGTCAGATATTATTTTAAAAAGCTACTCATTTGTTCCCAAATTATTTATCAATTTAGCCTTGATTCACAAAATCAAAAAACCACTGGATTATATTAATTTACATCCTTGAAAATAGAAAAAAGGCGAATAAAATGGTGAATAAAAAAGAAAACATGAAGAAAATATTGTAAATAAGGTTAATTTGCTAAATTAGTAATTGATGTGTTATTGAAATTGTAAAGTGATGGATATTATAAAAAAAAGGTTAATTAAACTGACAAATAATATGGAAAGGAGGGATCGGAGCACTTCAAATAGGTTTTTTTTTTATGAAAATTATCTTTTTGGGTCCAAAAACTAATATGAAAACTAGTTACCAAATTGGTTAAGAATGCGCGTTTTGACGAATTCGGTATGATTTTTTTTTTTAGAATGAAGGAAACCCGAAATTTCGGTAACCCGAGAAAATAAAAACTGGTTAAATTCCCATCTGAGAATATTACTAAATTTGGTGAAATTTTGAAGAAAAAAGGGGATGAAATTCAGACAGTGCAATCAAGCAGATAGATAGAGATGCTTAAAGATGACCCTACACAGATAATTTAACCTGTTATTTCAAAGTCATAAAGTCTAAAGAAAGAAAGAAACAACCCCATGGGTTTTAATTTGGACACACAATAAATATAATGGTGGGGGAATAATATCATGAATTATTACATGTCAGTTGTCAATATAGAACAGTAATTAAAGACTGTATTTTTCTTCCTGACTTGAAAATTATAATAAATCAAAGTCTGAAACCCTGAATTGTCTGATGAATATTTAGCCCTAACCCACCTAATAAGAACCCCACCTGTCAAGCTAACCCTAGAAAAGAAAGAATGAATGAATACTTGCCAATATTATTAAACCCTAAAGAAAAATAAGGGGTCCCTTAATTTCAACACCACATGGTCATGCCCTCAATATTAGTAGTATTGGTTGCATCACTATCCATGTGGGGACTTGGTTCACATGGCGATCCTCGTGATCCGACGCTCCAAACTCCAAAGCTGTCTGACTCGAATATCCGGTTCAGTCTTATCATAATGTGTTCAATATTAAACTTGTATAATAAAAAATGTGGACGCAATATTTTCTATATTTCTATTGTCCGAATACAGTCTTGGATGATGATCCATATCTTATCATAGAATAAGAAACTTGAAATGTGCTAATCGAATGAACTCTATCGATTAGACATTTTTTTGACATTTTTTTTGTAAATTTAAAAATTGTAGCTAAAAATATACTTTTATACAATTTATACGTAGTATTATAGTCACAGAAGTCATTCATATCCTTTTTTTTTTTCAATTTAGCACATACAAATATATAGATATTATACCAAGGTGTCCCGAGATTCATGTTATTTTCATCTAAATCTATATTTGTTTGAATAGTCAAGAACCGATATCGAACGTTAAAAGTAAGTCTGAAGCATGATTCGTCCAAATCCAAAATGGCCCCGAATTCAAATTTTCTTCACAATCTAAATCAACTCAAGGATGAATCCCATCCGTTCAAAAACGGCAACTGGGTCCACAGTTTTGTATAGTGTTAGTTGTTGTATACTTGTATGTCCCTCCAATGTCTCCTCCCCACAATGCAATGCCCCAACAATACTTAGCTGTTTTTGTATTGCACCCTTCTTTACAAAGCTAACCAAAATAGGCCAATTCAACCCCCCAACCCACATGGCTAACCCCACTCGACCATACCACTGACCCGTCTCATCCGACGGCCCAAACTATTTTTCAGTCACACGTTATCTTAGATTATTTTTCGTAACTATAATGGCTTAAATTATTCATATTACAACGTGACCTCCGTATCTACTACACCAGGCTTCGCCCTTGCCCTCCCCCAACCCATATGGCTAACCCTACAAGACCATAATTACGGACCCATTTGATCAGACGGTTCAAGTATACGCATGAGGATAGATTTTTAACGCTTTATTGTAAATTGATTTTCAATCCCGCGTTATCATAAATTAGATAAAATTATGCTGATTTTTAGTATCATCGCTTCCTCAAATTTGGCTTTACCTTTGCCACCCCCAACCCATATGGCTAGCTAACCCCACGGGACCGTAATGTGGACCCATATGATCAGACGGTCCAGATATGCGCGTATCCCTTGACCGCATCCGAGGCTAGGATTTTTGCTTTAGTGGATGGAAATGAAATGACTAATTCCATGCATTATCATGATAGAAGACAGAATAAGTTCCAAGTTAGATGTGTGCTTTATTCTGTCCCCTTCACACCCTGACTGACTAAACTATTCAATAGCTTATATAATACTCATTGCTTTCTTCCTACCATTCCATCCTCACCACTTACCATTTCAATCATCTCAAAGCTTTGAAATAGCCACACCCTCAAGAACAAGAAGAAGAAGAAGAAAAACAAATACAACTGACTCTTACATAACTAGTATATATCATCAACATTCGAAAGCGATCAATTTCGGAAACAATGGCATATGAAAATGATCTGCATCTCGAAGCGACCGAGCTCAGATTAGGGTTGCCTGGAAGCAATGAATCAGGAAGACAAACAACTTGTAATGACGTGGTTAGGAGTAGTAACAAGAGATCATCACCTGAAATGCCTGAGGATTCCGGGTCATCAACGAACAACTCGAGTGTTTCTGATGCTAGGAATGAAGATTGCCCTCCTCCTTCCAAGTAAGTATCTGGGATCGATCGATATTATCACGGGTCAAATCATTTCTGGGTCATATACGTCTAGTTTTGTCAGTTTTGCCATCGAACTTTTAAGTTTGCCGAATATGTTAATGAATGGTGAATGTGAAAACTCATGTTTTTTCTGATGAATATTTGCAGGGCACAGATTGTGGGGTGGCCGCCTGTCCGATCTTACAGGAAGAACAGCATGAACCTGAAGAAAACAGACCAAAATGGTGACACATTCGGCATGTATGTGAAAGTAAGCATGGATGGAGCACCATACCTTAGGAAGATTGACCTAAAAATGTACCAAAGGTATGGGGAACTCCTGCAGGCTTTGGAGAACATGTTCAGAGTTTGCATTGGGAAATACTCTGAGAGAGATGGATACAGTGGATCTGATTATGTACCGACTTATGAAGACAAAGACGGAGACTGGATGTTGTTAGGAGATGTTCCGATGGAGATGTTTACGTTGTCTTGTAAGAAAATCAGGATCATGAAGTCTTCGGAAGCTAAGGGGCTCGGTTGTCTGTAACAAGATCCTGCACGAAAAAAATGGATTTATGATCTCAAACAGAAGAGCAGAACATGCTTTTTTTTCTTGTTTTTTTCAAAGATGATAGTTTGTGGTGATCTTGGAAAATTAGGAACATACATACACAAATGACATTAATGGGTGGTTTTGGTTTTGGTTTTGGTTTTGTTGTTGTTTTGGAACAGACCTGTATCAGTGTCTGTGAGTTCTGAAGGGTTTGGAGATATACATTTGCTGAACATTCAATTGTACAAATAGAAGATAAGTTTTACAGCGAAATAACAATAAGATTGTTGACAGTACTTCGTGATTCTTCTCTGTACTGTTCAAGTTTTCTCAGACAAATGCATCTTCTGAATGTGTCCCTGAACCTGTATTGTGCAAGTTTTCAGGAGATAGAGACACTCTGCATCTCGATAATCTTAGAAAACAACATGATTACTCCATCGTAGAATCCCAAACGTGGGAGATTGAGTTGAATGAAGAACCTTATCAATCAAAAACTAAACTGTTCTTATCAGCCAAAGGGAAAAAGAACAGCAAATCAAATTCAATTTCTTAGGGAGAATAACTTCAAAGTTCACATAAACCCCATCATAATTACCGGGAACGCTACATATGTCTGCGATCCCCGTTCCGGGAACAAGTGTTACGGAGTCAAAACTAGACTAAATTTGTCCAAAAATTAGTGATCCACGTTCCGGAATGAACCTGAACGACCCGGGAAGCGTTCCTGGTAACTATGAACCCCATCCTAAGCAGGGGATTGCTCAAAGCAGGAGTAATTTGTCCTCTAAATCACTGAAAAATGCAACCATGATAAAGCTCACAAACCTTCAATCTAAAAGTGTCTACAAAGGTCAATATCACTTGTTGCTTTGACATTGTCATAGACCATTGCATTTACCATATATTATGGATCATTCTGTAGCATTACAGACAGTTTATTGAAGCAGCAACAAGAAGCTAGAAGCAACCGATGATAAGAAGAAAATAGAGGGTTCTGTCAGAAGGTGTTCAACTCAAATTAGAGACCTTCAACTCAGTTTGATCAAGCGAAATTCATGTAATGTTCCAAAAGCTCCATTGCTTAACAGAACTGACAAGCAATTAATAAGGTGAAGATGGTTTCTCCTGCCTCAAAACTGCAAAACAAGGGATGGATAAGTTCAATGTATCATTTGACATTGTTACATACACATGCATGAATGCAGCTCAGAGACAAATCTGCAGAAATGTATCATTTGACATTGCTGCACACACATGCATGCATGAATGTAGCTCAGACACAAATCTGCAGAAAAGAATCAAACCGATTAAATATTAGCACCTTGGATCAAAGCTTTGGCACCCTTGAAAGGGCAAAGACAGAAGCCTGCATACGTTGGTTAGCCATTATCGTACTTTCACTTGGATGGAATTACCATGTACACTTTAGTGAAGATATCTGCCCGTATGTCAGTCAATAATGTCTTCTACCAAGCAGTCACGGCAGTCTGAGCTTTCTGTAATAATCAGGCTCATACAGATAAGAAAAGCAAGCAATCATAGGTTCAGAGAAAACCGAACCGTGAACACGTCGCAGATGCCCAAGTTAAGATTACTCTAATTCCATCTGTAGGTGGCACAAAATATTCAGAAACATGATTGTGTATTCAAGGAAAACCAAGTCTTCTATCATTCTCCAACAATAATCGCAATAGCTGAACAACAAATTACAAAGATGACTCGCGCTAGTGCTAAAGAACATGTCACAAAGCGAGCAGCTAGTAGCCACCGCTAATATAATTGAAAAGCCCACCGTCATCCTGAGTGTGAGGTTGATGAGACTCCATTCTTGAATCCAATATGTCCAACTGGGACTTCACCCATGGAGGATTGTATTTGCTCTCCACCCAAAGAGCTTCCCCGGTATCTTTGTGCTTGAAATCTGGGTATTTAGGGTTTTTCTGCGATACACAAACATTCAGCAAAGGTATACAAAATCAATAACAGAAAATACATAGCACTAATAATCTTTTTCCAATAACTGATCCACTCATCATGATTCTATTCAAAAACAGGCGGAAACAAATACCCAACAGAAGATTTTCTAATGTGTTTTTGTATCATGGACAGTAATTTTATTGGATCCATCAAGGAAAGGGTTGCATCGGCTTTCATAACCCCGTAAGACAGGTTTCTATAGGCAGACATCAATCATCATTTCGAATAAATACGATAAAGTAACAACAATGGCCAATATAGAACCCACTAGGGTTTATGGAGAACCAAATGCAGACCACTTTACCCATGTAAGCAAAGAAAGCTCTGATTTTGCAAGATCGGTGAAATTCTTTTCACAAAGACTAATATTTACTGGACCTATGTAAAAAAGTACAGAAATGATTGAAGGAGTGGACCAAACAATTTGTTAGATACTCTACTTTTCATGTCTCAACAAGCATTGCTAATCTGTATTAAGTGAAAATCTGACTGTGTCCTTTCATACTTTGCATTTTATAAGCAGGAATGTATAAACTGTCAACAAAGGCGGTCTATGCACTGAACAAAGCTGTCTTATCTTCCTAACATCATGCATGAAAAAAAAAAAGAGAGAGAGAGAGAGAGAGAGAGAAATTGGTGGTAGAAATGTTTAAGTGTCCCGGGTTCTTTAGAACTCATTTCATTACCTTGTTCTTCCGATTATCCCACCAATCCAAAGGATTAGCAAAGAAAGCTTGCCAAAGTTCTTGAGTGGACAGCTTCCCATGTCCCGTAGAATCGTCATTTCTTCCAACTACAGAAAGCATGCATTGTCAATTACATTCTGCAGAATCCAAAATTCAATCCACAGGTGAACCACAGTGGTCAGAAAGAGTATGATGATCACCTGACGCAGAACCAGAACTCCCATCATACAGAGCCACTGGAGAAGGAGCACTCCTTTCGACAAAGTTCAGTTGCTGAACAACCACCTGTAAATAGCCAGATACGAGTTCATAAATTGTCATGTTTGTTTACTTCTGTATTGCATTATGTGAGAATTAATATCGCACAAGTTACCTTGTAGTATGTCTGTTGTTTACCATCATCACCTTCAACTGTATCTGATACCAGACGACCAGACACATATATTTGTTGACCTTTCTCGACATGCTGATGAGCTATATTTGCCAGCTCATCCCACAATGTCAGGTTGATCCTACAGAACAAAAGGCAACGCTGCTCAGCTTGGGACTCTCAGGAAAAACTAAGTCAAAGCTTTTACTTTAGCAACTTGGTTATCTAGGAATATATTTCTTCTGCAGTAATGGCTGTATAGGTGAACTCGTTAGGACTATATCGACTTAGGGCTTCCATTTTCCTAGCGCCAAGAGAAGTAGTTTCAGAATGTTTTTGCAAGTGAAAATGACCTATTCACAGAACTTCTAGTTAAACTTGACTCACCACGTGCAAATGACCCATTTACGAAACGTCTAATTAATTCGACTGACACAAACACTACCCCTGGTAGCAGTTCTAATTCCACAAACCTACATATGTGTCGGATCGGAAACTATTTCGCTGAAGAAATTATATACTCCATATACATAATGTTTAAACTTGTTATCAGACACACCATAGTAGAATGGAAACAGTCACAAAAGTATAAACCATAGGAAAGTAAAAGTCAACTATTCAATATTCATCCCCATGCCTAATTTCTCCTTGAATCTCACTACCATACTAAACACAAATCTATGTCTCATACTTATGGATTATGATGCTTTGTATGTCCTTTTTTAGAGCATCAATACTGCTTCACCCATGCACCCAGCAGAAAAGAGGGCCAAACATTACTAAATCAGCCATCAATAAAATGGATAATCACAAACTATTCTAGGAACAACAAAACCATAAGAAAGTCAAAGTCATCTACTCATCCCACGTCTGATTTCTCCTTGAACCCCAGTATCATAATAAATGATGCTTTTTTATGACCATTTATAGATACCCATTAGGCCATTACCCACCATGAAAGAGGGTCAAGCATGACTAAATCAGCCATTGATAAGCTCATCCGAAACAAGAAACCACTCATTAACAAAAGGGCAACCACAGATTATTCTACAAACAACAAAACAACTCAAAATAACGATTACCAAGTAGTTTCAGTAGCAGATTTTCTGACAGCAAGGCGAGTTGAAGCGACAACTTTCCCCGAGCTAAGATGCGTAAGTTGAACAGGCAACCCCACAATGCCAATGAGCTGGATCGAATTGCAGAGCTCCTTCTTCCATGGGATCTCAGAGGGTCTTGGGTAGGCTCCCACAACAGGTTCATACGAGCCTCGGTTGTCCAACGAGCACCTTGTGACTGACTTGCACGCAAGGTGTTCGACGTTTTGTCTCAGAGAAAGTGAGTGCGAGGTTGATAAGAATGGTGAATTGGGTAGTGGGGTTTTGACATGGGAGCGAAGACTGCCATGAATGGGTGTCGTCAACGTCGACATTTTCTCTCTTTCGATCTCTCACGAAGCTTGTTCTGTGTGTCTGACTGTCTGTGTCTCCGCGCCAAGAAGTTGGGTTGGCGCACCAAAAATAACGACTACAAGACCTACTCCCTCTAAATTCTCAAATGTTTGTGGTTTTATTTAGAGTTTTATGCCCATTAAATTTGTACAAATTTTAACTAGAGCGGTCAAATTGTCTGACCTAGAAAAAGTCGGATCCGGACATAGATTTTTTGTCCGAACTTTTATATTGACTGAATATTCGGACATAATATTTCTCTTTTTTCAATTAGTTGAATTCGATTTTGACCCGAATTCAGCTTCGTCCGAATTGTCTTACCCATTTGGACCCTAATAAGAACCGGGTTTGGACATGAATTTCTCGTCCGAATTTGACCGACCTGAATTTATCCGGACCCGAACTTTTGTCAGCGCTAATTTTAACCCTTTCTTGAGGGGTTTGAATTTGAATAGTCATAATTTAGGACTATGACATGCTTAATAATTTTCCTAAACTAATGGAAAATTGGAATCTAACAAATCAAACTTTATGTCCATTTTGATATAACAAACCGAACTTAACTTTTTGTTAATAGCAAACTGTACTTAACATAATATTTTTCTTAATGAACCTCCACTGATTTCCGGTTACCAGAAAAATGACATGGAGGTTTTTTTCCTGATGTGGAGTGTTTTACAGGCAAAAATATAAAAGGAAAATGAAGATGACTTCCTCTTCCTTTTCTTCTTATCAAGGTTGGTTCTGAGCCTCACATTTTCTTCATCTAGACACTCACAGTTCTGACTCCCATCCCTCATTCCCTGTAATTCATTTCTCATTTTTATCACGTCAGACAACAACTGCTCGAGTCTTTCTTTCAACACATTGTTCATTTCAATTAGGTTCATTTCAATCAGCAAAAAAATCTCCATGACATTTTTCCGGTAACCGAAAATTAGTGGAGGTTCATTAAGAAAAATATTATGTTAAATATAATTTCCCATTAGCAAAAAGTTAAATTTGATTTGTTAGATAAAAATGGACATAAAATTTGACTTATTATATTCCAATTTTCCTAAACTAATCAACCAACCCAACTCGTGCAAATACGTTGCCATTCTGTCACTTCTTTCTTTGAAAGCTTGAAAGTTTAGTTAGGGTGACTCGATAGCTATAGGTAAATTACTTTTTTTAGAGAACCTCTAAGTTAGGTTGCCTTTGCATAACTGCTTGGATCGAAGAAGGGGGCGAAGCAAAGGACCCGTAAAAGAATAGGGTACCTAAACTTTATAAAACTGCAAGGCATCATAATCTATAAGTTCTAATCCCCTTATCTTTACAATCAAATAAAAGTGGACTTGCAATTTATATGACAATAATTCGAATTTTGAAGGTATTTGACTTGAACATATTGCCTACGAGTTTGAGTAGGTTGACTCTATGATAGAGTGATCCGAGCAAAGGTTTTTTCGATTTTAATTATACATTTAATACTATTCCATTGATACTTCACTTTACCACCAATTAAAGTGGTTGCAACTTGGTGGTAACCTACTGAAATTTAACATCATCAATCTGAATAAGTCTCGCTAACATATATCATAAAACGCAATAAAAAAGTAATGCTACAACGGTATAGTAAAACAAATCACTATCATTTGCGTAATTGTGTCTAAACCTGCTCAAAGTTTGAATTAGGTCTGGTCAGTTGTATCCAAATAATACATCAACTAGGCAATCTTTCTCTCAACAATATTTCATAGATTGTCTTTGTACATGAAATAAAGAAAGTTCCTAAGCTGATTTCACACTATCATGGAGTTAAAGATGAACAAAACCTTGCGAGTCAATCGAATGTACGATTCCCTTATCTAAAAGTATGATCAAAACTAACAAAAGTATAGGAAATGGTAAAAACACGAACATGAACGAGACTTTTAAATCTCCCATGGAGAATCGATGACACGTTGAATATATCGAATTGAAATTCGTCATTTCCCTCGATGTTGATGTGTTGAAAACTGTCTTGAATAGCCGCCTTAATCCCGTTATGCAACATGGTAGGATGGTAGCCTTAGCAACAAGAACCAAAGCATCACCCCATGTTGAATGCCAAAACTAAAACAATCTTACTTGCCAATTTTCTATGATGAATCCATCCATTGTTGATGAAGATGATTTGAACCGATCAAAATTGAGTTTATGAACTCATTTGAGGTTTACACCCAGCCACCCAGTGGCTCCTCGTGGTAGGAATAGTGCGAGGAGGGGACACAGCCGCACAAGTTGGATGACATGGTTTGAGAGTTTTGATTTGTGATCGGAACTAATTCAAACTAACTTTTTGATTTTATTAATTAATTAATAGTCCAAACTTTTGACCTAGCTATTTTCTATAACTAAAACTTTTTATCTATTTTACACAATCAACAATCCAAAACCATGTATCCAAAATAGATAAAGATTTTAAATATATAAAAACTGAAAGATTTAGGCTATGAAAATCAATTTAAATTATTCACAATCAAAAACTAAAAATAGAGAATATTTGGACCCAAAAGCTCTTCTTTTTTTTAAAAAAAAAAAAAAAGATCGTCCGTCAACCCGAATCAAACCGAAACCCATATCATGGTGGATGGGTCGAAACTCGAACCCATAGAATTCAATTCAATTAGGTGTTCAACCTCCATTACCATTTCAAATTTCTCTCATCGATCTCCCAAATCTCCATTTTTGAAGCTCCGAGCTTCTCTCTCTACTCTACAATGTTCTCCCGCAGAGCAGCCCAACGGTTGTTTGAGATCCGCCATGCCTTCCATCGATCTCCTCAGGTAAATCGCATCAATCCCTTTTCTTTCCAGACATTTGGAATCCGAAATCAGGCACTGAGAAATTTTGATTTAACTTGTTTGACAGCAATGTCGATCGTTCTCCACCGCTTTGAACTACGTAAGTTACTGGTTAATTGATTGATCTGTTGTTGGTTCTCTGCGTTTTCTGATGATTTCTGGAAGATATGATTTTAGGGTTTGGTAACTTTTGGTTGACTTGGTGTTTACAGCACATTGATTCGCCAGATAATAATCCTAACATGGCATGGAAGTTCACCGAGACAAATCAACAGAAGGTGATTGAATTTCCTGGGCATTTTCTTTCGTAATTGTTGATGTTCTGTGCTTAGATATTAGTCTTAGGGTTAATGATTATGAGGTTGAACATATAGGGGCTTATGTTTGCAGCATATTGAGCTTTGAATTAAGCTGGTAAATGAGTGAGAAATAGGTTACCTAATTGCTGAGGCTGTGGGGGGGAGGTCAAGGGTTTCCAGCCTGTTTCCTGGTGTAGGTCAAGATCATAGTTACCGGAAACGCTACATACGCATGCGACCCGCGTTCCAGGATCAAACGTTCCGAAGGCAAAAGTAGACTTAATTTGTGTAAAAATTAGTTGCCCACGTTCTTGGACTAACGACCCGGGAAGTGTTCCTGGTTTGGGTCAAGACATTTGTGAACATTTAGTGGTAGGGGTTTGCAGCTATTTTCCAGTTCTTCAATTCATGCACCACCATTATCTTGAATCTACAGTGGTAGGTATTTTAAGGTCACTGTAAATAGTTTGGAATGCACTATTTTCGTGCACCCTTGTGATGGATTTAGAAAATGTTTTCCCAAAGATCGCCATTTCACACATTGACATGCTATTAGGGATCCTTGGAGTGTACAGTGTTCCTTGAAATGGTGAAATGGCGGTCCTCTTTTTCATCTTGAAAAGTCATGTGATATAATGCCTTATGGGGTCACTTATGTGAAGTTTTTGAGAACACTATCTTGAATGGCTATCCCTCTCTGGTATTATGCTTTTATTAGTCCATGTTACCTAAATGCTTTTGGCATTCCGGTCTTAACTTTAGATTTTTCCATGAGTAATCTTTCGTCATCTATGTAAGTTATGATTAACGTAAAATTGCGTCTATATCAGGCATCAAACTTCTAGGTGTGGCATGCTATTGATGTTTAGTTGTTTACACTGTAAGCACTAGTTATAATGTTAAAATGAGTGCAGCAGTTTGGTTTTACTATTTGACATTGCATTTTCATAACTTTACTACAATTTGATATTAAGATGGACATAGAGATTTAGCACTTCAATGAAAATCTGTGTATTCATGTAGGTTAAGGAACTACTGTCTCACTACCCTTCCAACTATAAGCAATCTGCTGTCATTCCTTTGTTAGATCTTGCTCAACAACAGCATGGAGGTTGGCTTCCTGTCTCCGCAATGAATGAGGTACTTAAAATTCCTTGGTCATAGTCGCGATAAGTAATATGGTCCTGCTCAATTATTGGTTACACATAATTAATTTATTTTTGCGCCTTTTTTTTTGGGGGGGGGGGGGGGTTCGACCTTTTGGGTTTAACATAAGACACTCGCACCACGATGTCGCATCATACTCGCATGTAATATCATAGTAATATACAGGACACTGATCGCTTCTTCCAATAAAAGTCCTACAGAACTATAAAAAATCTTCAAAGCGTCTTGTTTGTACTTGAGCTTTATGTTCAGCATCATAACTGCTCTGCTTGTGTAATGTTTGAAAGGCCGAATAAGAATTGATGGAAAAACTCTTAGATTGTTTGGCAATTATATGTTTGGACTATTGCTTTCTGGAGCTTTAAAATGCCTGTGTATGGTAGCATTCCATTTGCAGAGCATGTCAAGTTTTTGAATGGAGAAATCCATGCTGGGAAAAATAGTCTTCTGTTGGTGTTCATAGATTTGGACTGTTAGTTTATGTTCAGTATCGTCACTGCTATTTTTGTTGAGTTCTAATATTTTGAGAACAACACAGATCGCAAGGATAGTAGAAGTTGCTCCTATCCGTGTGTATGAGGTGGCAACTTTCTACTCTATGTTCAATCGGACCAAGGTCAGAAGTCATCAATTCCCCATTCACCGTCACTTTGTCTGCAAGTTTCTATCATTGTTGTCATATCAATTTTCATCCTTTTCAGGTGGGCAAATACCATCTTTTGGTTTGTGGAACCTCACCTTGTATGATACGTGGTTCACGAGATATTGAAGATGCCCTGCTGAAACACCTTGGAGTGAAGCGAAATGGTCAGTTCTGTGTAAAAACATTATGGCAAAGGAGGGATGTTTTGTTAAGGATCCAGAATTTCTCAATATATGTTTTCATTGTTTTATGTCTGCAGAGGTGACAAAGGATGGCCTTTTTTCTGTTGGAGAAATGGAATGCATGGTGTGTCAGCTGTGCTTTTCTGATATAGTTTACCGTACCATTAGCTGCTTCATTTAGAAAGTATTTTATGTGTATTATAATTTCTGGTTTTATTTTCACAGGGTTGTTGTGTGAATGCTCCCATGATTGCGGTTGCTGATTACTCCAATGGATCTGAAGGATATACGTACAATTACTATGTAAGTTGTGTAAACCCGTCTGACAGTTTAGAGTTACTTCTTCAGACAACGAATAGATTAGATGTATACATTGCTGAACTTCCTCTCCTGAATGAATGCAGGAGGACATTACCCCAAAGCGAGTGGTAGAAATTGTGGAGATGCTACGAAAGGGAGAGAAACCTCCTGTAAGTAAACTATGCTTTACGCTGTCGATATATTCCAAGATTACACTGTTGGATATGTCCGTTTTCTGTCGATGGAAAAGATGGTCTATTGGTCTCTAACTTTTGGTCATATTTTGGAAAATGTTGAAAACCATAAAATTCTGCATATATTTGCTGGTTGGTTTGAACTTTGAAGCAGTAGGTTTAGTTTATGTATGTATGTCCATAAATGCCAAATGCTTATAGTCAAATGATAAGACATATGCCCGCTGTTCCCATGCTCGGAAGCTGTTATGCAGTTTAAGGGTATGTTTGCAGGGTAATAAGAATTGGTAAATTCTAGTAAAAGTTGAAAAGTTGATTGTTGGATGCATGATGGGTAGAATGGATAAATTTAGGTTGGATTATATAAAGGGGACATTAACCCCTGAAAAATAACAGACCCTAAGTAGCATACTGCATACATTCATGCACATTTGATAATTTGTTTCTCAACTCAGGTTGGCACCCAAAACCCTAACCGGATCAAGGCTGGTCCTGAAGGCGGAAACACGACGTTGCTAGGCGAGCCAAAACCTCCTCCATGCAGGGATCTTGATGCATGTTGATCTCTTAAATCTGGAAAGAAAGAAAACGACACTCCAATTTTCGAATAACGTGTTTCGAAGGGCTATTCGCCTATTCCTTTGCCATGTAGCCGCTTTCACTATACTTAATTACCTGCATTTCTTCATTTCGCCATTCCAATTTTGTTCACTCCAGGGTGACTTTTTTGATCAGATTGTTTTTGTCCAATTTTAAGAGCCCTATCTGATATCGGGGATGTTTGTAGTAATGTAATAAACTTTATTTAACTTTGTTCTCTTAAGTTGAGTTTGGCTATGATGTTGAACGAAGAATTGAAATTGACCCATGCCAATTGATCAAATGTTATTGGTTTTAGCAACAAACCAAGAATACTCCTAGTGTAGGGACTGCTTGTTGGTCTGTGGAGATCCAAACATAGTCAGACTTGTCTCGGTGACCATTACCCTGATTTTTTCATGTTTTTCAATTTTTTCGCAAATTCAAACAACTGTGGATAATATGTGAAAATAATGGACAATAGCATAAAATCTTCACTTTTTGAAGAAGCATAAATTACCTAAAACTAAAGGGTATTATTTAGGGTCTTGGCAAGTTTTCGAAAAAAGTTTAAAAAGTTTAAAAATATTGAAGGCATACTTTTGCCAATCTTTTCTAACTCAGGGTGAGTTTGACCTGTTTGTTGAGCTCCTATCTCAGGGATTATCACCGGTAAACTTTATAAGCTAAAGAGAGGAGGTACTAAATCGGTTATTGGCTCTTTCTTTCGATTTATAGACTTTGAGAACTATTGAGCCGTCATTAATGTGAAACTCCGGATGGTTGCTCATGCATGAATTTACAATGAGAAAATGACCCATTTATAGACTTTGAGAACAATTTCCCACTAAAAGGTCCAAACAGTGGGAAATTGTAATTACCTATCACCTATTTTCCCACTGACTACACAGTAGTGGGAAAACAATGAGAAAAAGTTCTTTCTTACTGAAATTCTTACTTTTCCCACTAAATTTACAATGTGAAAATGACACATTTTTTGTAGTGATGATACGAATGGGGAGGATCAATAAAATTATAAAGTGATAAATATTATGAGAAAAGGAAAGTTAGGTGACATAAAATGAAATGATAGGAATAATAATGGTTTAATGGATTTTTATGCCTTGTATAGGTATTGAATTATTTAATTTGTAGGCAATTTACCATAATTTCTTAATAAATTAAACAAGTAAAACCTTTCATATCAAATGTATATAATAATACATAATACAATATATATAAATATAAATAATAAAAAAAGGAAGGATAGCATCAGTTGGCTTTGTTGCCACTCATTCAATCCAAATAATTCTTAGAATCGAGGAAAACTAAAATGGTGAATAAGATAACATCTACGACGTGTCAACTATATAGCCCACTGTAAATTAAACAATCCAATCTACGTTGCATGGGGCTGCCTTTGTGTCACCTCCTCTTCATTCTCCCATTTCTACGTGTCAATCTCCCATGCAAGCTTTCTTCCCACCACCTCTCCACGTACCCTCTCTCTTTCTCTCTCTTTTCCCCCTCCATTTTCTCTCTCTATACATATATATACACCCCTTCAAATCTACAACTTATACATTACAAAACAAATCATAATCATCATCATCATCATCATAATATCTGATCATCATCAATATATTTGATATACTTAAGATAAGATAAGATGTGGAGCAGCAAGCCGGAGAAGAAGGAGGAGAGGGCGGAGGGCGCCGCCAGGTACGCCGCCGACGAGCTCAAGGCGGCGCGTGAGCAGCGCGAATCCGACCAAACCCACCAACACCAACAGCAGCAGCTCCGCCGTGAGGAGTACCAAACCACGGCGGCGGATGCGGCGGCCCACCACCAGCAGCAGCAGAACCGGCCGGGGTTGATCTCGTCAGTGTTCGGGGCGATTGAGAGCACCTACGAGCACGCCAAGGAGGTCGTCACCGGAAAATCCCACGACGCGGCGGAGAAGACCAAGGAGACGGCGGAGTCTGCCTCCGACAGCCTGGCACGCAGCCGTGACACGGCGGCTGTCAGGGCTGACGAGGCGGCGAGGCGGGCCCGCGAGGGGCGGGATAATACGGTTCAGAGTATGAGGGAGACCAAGGATTATACCGTTGAGAAGGCCAAGGGTGCTAAGGATTACGTGGCGGATAAGGCCGTGGGGGCCAAGGATGCCACGGTGGACACTGCCAAGGGTGCGAAGGATTACGTGGCGGACAAGGCGGTCGGAGCGAAGGATGCCACGGTGGACACTGCC
Organism: Portulaca oleracea; assembly: GCA_029582165.1. Classification (NCBI taxonomy): domain Eukaryota; kingdom Viridiplantae; phylum Streptophyta; class Magnoliopsida; order Caryophyllales; family Portulacaceae; genus Portulaca; species Portulaca oleracea. Next base: position 65,419,326 of record CM055868.1, on the reverse strand, counting down.
AAGGGTGCGAAGGATTACGTGGCGGATAAGGCTGTCAGGGCGAAGGATGCCACGGTGGATGCTGCAGTCGGCACAAAAGATTACGTGGCAGACAAGGCTGTCGGTGCAAAGGATTACGTGGCGGACAAGGCGGTCGGTGCGAAGGATTGTGTGGCGGACAAGGCGAAGGGCGCCAAGGATGCCACGGTGGATACCGCGATAGGTGCCAAGGATTACGTGGCGGACAAGGCAACTGGGGCGAAGGACGTGACGGTGGAGAAGGCCCGGAACACGAAGGATTACTTGGCCGACAAGGCAACCGGGGCGAAAGACGTGACAGTGGAGAAGGCCCGGGGAGCAAAAGATTACTTGGCCGACAAGGCAACTGAGGCCAAGGACACTACCGTGGACAAGGCTCGGGGCGCGAAGGATTACTTAGGGGACAAGGCAAGTGAGGCCAAGGACAAGACGGTTGAGTACAAGGACTACACGGTGGAGAAGACCGGGGAGGCGGCGGACAGGGCCCACCAGGGGAAGGAGACGGCCATCGGGAAGCTTGGGGAGCTAAAGGACAAAGCGATAGGTTTCTTGTCCGGCAAGAAAGAGGAGACCAAGGAAAAAGCGAGCGAGACAGCCGAGGTTGCCAAGGAGAATCTCGAGGCCGCTAAGGAGAAGACAAAGGAGATGGCGGAGGCCGCCAAGGAGAAGACCAAGGCGGCGGCGGAAGCGACCAAGGACAAGACTTGGGAGACCACAGAGGAGGCCAAGGTAAAAATCAATGTCCGGATCTCCTCTAATCTTTAGAAGTCTTGTTTCTTGAGGTTTAATTACTATATAATTACCCTCTTTTGCTTGTAATGTTGTGTGAAAATAAGTCTTTTGTAAACCCAACAGTTTTCATGTTTAATATATACAATAAGATTTTTCATTCATTGATTCTTCTGATTGAATACATGAGAGATTCGATAATATGGATTATGTCCTTTGTTATGTAATATAATTATGATGCTAATTTAGCTAATTTGTCATATAGTTCCTTATAATTTACAAAAAGAGTCGTATAATTGTGGTCTGTGTACAATCGAGTTGCAGGACATGTTCGGTAGCACAGAGGAGGAAGCAAGAAGGAAAATGCAAGAAATGCGACTCGAAAAGCTAAGAGAGAAAGGCTACGATGTCCACGACGAGGCAGCTGAGCTCGCTCAGTCCGATCGAGAAACCTCCGCTCTAAGGTCCCCTAGCTTTTAGCTTCTTTTGTGTATACCCTTGAGAAATTCTTAATCTTAAAATAACATTGGCATGACATAAAATGAATTGGTGTTTTGTGGCATTGGAACCAAACAGGGGAGAGGCGGGGCGGTCCAACATACTAGGGGCGATGGGGAACGTGGTGGACGCGGTCAAGAGCAAGCTGACCATGCCGAGCGATGTTGTGGATGCGGCCCACCGTGAGCGTGGGGGCTGCACTGACGAGGAGGGCGGAAGGAAGGTGGTGATCCGTGTGGAGGAGACCCCGGCTGGTGCGGCGGCTGACCTGCTCAAGGATGCTGACCAGGTCACCGGACAGGGGTACACTGCGAATGATGTCGGGAAACTTGGGGAAGAAGGTACCGGCCGCCGCCGGTAGAGAAATGGCGGCTGATGTGGTAGTTTGAAGTTGAGATCTGTTGATGGTTCTGTCTGATACTTGGGGTCTTGGGGGGACTTGTTTTTTTTTTTTTTTAGAGTTGGGCTTTTGTTTTTCCTGTCTAAGTTGATAGTATGTTTAACTCCGTTTTTGCTACTTGGGTCTGCTTTATGGGCCTTGGTGGTTTGTTTCATTCAGGCCTTTTCTTATAATGGGCTTTTACCAGATACATTGCCTCATTTGTGGCCTATGCTCAAACATACATTGCCCCATTTGTGGCCTTTACTGCATGAATCGGGTCAGAAATGAAGTACAATGAAATGACCGTATTTGAACGTTGATCCCACTTTTTTTTTTTTTTCTCTTTCTTCTTTCTAGATCGTAGATCCGACATCTATCTCTAAAAAAATGATGTCCCAACCTACTATTTCATTGCGTAACCGAGTCTAAAATGATCTGAAAATGATGCAAATTCGAATTTAAAATGATCTGAAAATGATGTGAAAATGATGCAAATTCGAATTTAAGGCCAATCTTTTGTATGTTATCAAACAATACCTGTCATTATTTCTTACATTAATTACAAATCATTACATATTAACATAATAAATTACATTTACCACTCGCTATTACATTTACCACTATAATTATAGCTCTCTTTTCGCTTTTCTTTTCACCTTTTGTTTCTCTCTTTCACAATTATAGCTCTCTCTTCACTTTTCTTTTCACCTTTTGTTTCTCTCTTTCTCATCTACCATATCAACCGTTGTTATGTTATCATATTATATCATACACTGTTATGTTATCATATTATATCATATCATACCACATTATTTACATTTTTATCTTTAATACTCTTTACCCATCACAGAAAATAATATGGTCTTAAGTTATACCCACACGAACAAATACACGGTTACATACTCTGATGTTATTCAACACAGTTTATAAAATTTGCAACCCACTAACACAAAGGATAACCCCTTTAAAATTGCAAGCATTCATCTTTACCAATTACAAACTACCACCAAAAGGGATAAGATAAACCCTTGTATCATTGAGGGATAGGGAGAAAGGCTACCAAATGTGTCATCTGACTTTTGACACACAAGTCAACAACCCTCAAATCTTTATCCCATGCATGATTAAAATAATAAAAAGAGCCCTTGGACCAACCTACAAAAGTAAACAAATACACTCAAGACAACCAAACATTATCCTTCCAGACTTTGCACTCTTTTTCCTTATAACAGAAATAAATACACATTAACATATTACATGTAATCATCCATCATTCCTTTACAAGGGGCCCCACCACCCCACTATCTCAAGACTGATAGAGAGAGACATAGAAATTCAGAATTCTCCACTAAAGTGTGCTTGTCATCCACCACTACTGAGTAGTACTGAGTAATCTCCACCATCTAATCTGATTCAATATCCATGAAAACAACATCTCCTACTTCTTAAAAGGAAATATAGTATGCTTATTTCATCAAGTAAAGCTAAAAGCTTTGACAAATTAATTCAGCTTCCATGCCTTTACTCAACCTCCATGAAAAAGCACAACCTAAACTAAGGCGGCGCCACCCTTTCTTTAAGCCATTTGACTAAGGCCCTGTTCTTTCGTGTGGTATAGTATGGAAGGATTGTGGAAAGTCTAGTATAGTATGATGATATAGTAAAATTTGTAAAAAATGTGATTGATGTAGCAGGAAAAAAGGAGTATGAAAAGTAGAATAGAAAATGAGGAGAGAGTTACGATTGATGTAGTAAAGTGTGATTTAATATGGTACGGTATGGTAAGATGATTGAGCCAGTTTCTTTTGTAAAAAGTCACCATATTCAAACCGATAGATGATTGAGCCGGTTTCTTTTGTAAGAGAGTATACGGGACTGGAGCAATCACGATTTATGGTAAGACCCACAAAGGGATTAGCAGGTTGTGGATGAAAGAACAACGATTCAACTAAACCACTACTTCCAATTCCAATGTGGGTCGATCAAGGATTCAACTGCTACTTCCAATGTGGGTCCCACCTTTGCATTTCGATGGAACTCACATAAGGATTAGCAATATGTGGATGGAACATTGAGGATTCAACTGCTCAATGTGGGTCCCACCTTAGTATGTCAGATATAACCCAAAGCTATGGATGGAAATCGAGGATTCGATTATTTTCAATGTGGGTCCCGCCTTTGCATGAGAAAACAACCCGTCAAGTGATTAGCGAGTTACAAGTGCATGAAACAACTATTTTCAATGTGGGTTCCACTTTCACGCGATGTGAGGATTAAACAAAAGATTGAGGATTCAACAATTACTACTACAACTACTCTAAGTGTGGGTCTTGCTTTCACGGGATTCAGGAAGGCGGGTTTGACTCAGGTTTGATGTGGGAGGCCGCATCGGGCGGCTGAGACTGGTAGATAGCAGATGCCAATGAGATGGGCATGATGCAAAGTGCCTTGGATTGAAGAAACTGCATCGCGGCCCCGACATTCTCCTCCATGAGCTTAGCCACCTGTTTCTCGGTCCCGTCGTTCGACCATTTCTCCCACACGGGTTGAGCGTGCCCACCACCTTCACCGCCTTCTTCCTGTTAGAATCATAGTTATTAAAATCTCGATCCTGATCTACGATCCTACGATTTTATGAATCAAACAAAATCTTCGATGCAATTCTACTATCTACATTCCGATCCACGATCCTATGTGGGTTAATTTCGATCCTAACTACCCCATGGATCCGAATTAGGATCCCGATTTTAACAACCTAAGTTGTAAAACAAAACGACAGCAACAAACAAACATGTATGAATCGAAAACGACGTTAATAGCAATGGAATTGACTAATGAAAGGAAAGTCGCTTTCTTCTTTTCCCTGGCGTGCTGAATATGAATACTTACGGACCACACAACGGTCCCTTGTTTTTTTCCTTTTTATTTCTTACCTCAACGGATGATATCGGGAGGTCTGTCACGAGTGGTACGACTGCACCAGCACCGCCCAATCGACTCATGCTTAGGACCTGTCAGTGAACCGGTTGACTGTGAGATGACATTTAGAATATCCGATCAAATCCGTAAATGGTAAAATTCGGACAAGATAATTAGAGATCGTAAGGAAATATTTACCTTCACTTGCAGCCGTAAAAACTTCACATAATCCACAATCTCATCAAGCATAGCTGCTCTGTCAGTCTGCAGAATTAAACGATAAATAAGCATATAAAAACAGAAAATCCGATGCACAGAACTCCCATGAAATAGCCGAAAATTGGCCGAGAAACTGACCTTGTTGACACTCGGAACAAGGTCTTGTAACGCCCTGATTCTTTCGGCAATCCGTTCCCTACGTAACTGGTTTACAGAGTCACGGATAAAAAGTTAACCACTTGGACAAACAATAAGCTTCGCATAATCGCAATTCACAGGTCATATGGGGACACAATAATACAACCAACCAACTATACTAGAAGTACCTAGAGCGAATTCGTCGCCCGTGAATAATTGGTGTTGATAACAAACTAGTGAAGGGTTTCCTAGGATGATGTTGATCCATGATTGCCATTTATTACAAAGGGCATCCTAAGATTTATTAAATACATCCCATCATTGTCAATTGCACCAAACACACATTAAAGTTGATAAAGCAACAACAACACCCGTGCGGGTCCCGCTTTTGCGGGGTCTAGAGAGATCCAAATGTAAACAGTTTTAACTCGAGTTCGTGGAAGTTGATTCCAAGAAACACACAAAGTTGATTAACTAAGTCCAAGTACAACCAACAAGATAAGACATTAGCCAAACACACGGAGGCGGTTTTAGGGCATTTTCATGTCCAAATGTCTCACGGAACAACATCTCAAGCTTTTCCCTAACTCATCACCAATCGACCACGCATATAAACGATCAACCACATCGATACGTAACATGTTTTTCTTTCGGTTTCACGATGCTTTTCTTTTGATTTCCAAAAGGTTTCTTCAAGGTACATCGGAATCAGCCTCCTCATGCGCTACCATGCATGAGGAGAAGGCTACCTACATCTGGAACCCGTACTATTACACACAAATCGCATATGAAGTCGGAAACACATAAAAATCTTACCCTCTCGGCAATGCTATGTGGATCGGTAGCCTGTCCTCGCCTGGCTCGGACTCTAGGACGAACGGCTGGTTGTTGCGGCGCTGCAGGAATCGGGCTTGCCATTGGCTGGGCATGGAAAACCTAACACAATCATGACAGCTTTGATTAAACAATGGAAAAGCTCCCAGAACTCATCATCTAAACTTTGTTTTTTTAACACCTAAATCATATTTTATCATTAACTCATACCTATCACCCACCAAATCCCTAGATAATCACTCCCAATTTTCAAGTTATTTAAGTACAATTCATAATTTCTTTGCAAATTTCCATCATAAACTAACCCACCAAAACAGAGCAAATACTTGAAATTAAGGATATACCCACAACAAAATTCTTAGTAAAATTGTCATTTATCAAACTTACACAACATAAAATCTCAAAGAAATCATAGGTTTGTGTACTAACCACCAAAAAAAAACCTATATTTTACTAAGAACAAGTGAAGAACCAATTAGTAGCAAGTTACCCAATTGGGCAATTCCACCCTCAATCTTCTCCAAAGTTACCTCAAAGATGCTTATATTTACCTACCAAAAAGACACCCAATTCAACCCCAAAAAATTTCCCCCCTTTTTTCATCTTTTCTTGCAAAAACTCACCACTTTATCCCTCCAAAGTCCAAACCCTAAAAACTTATGGTGCCCACAACATCATTGAGACCCATTGATTGTCATTTTTACCTACCTAAAAGGGTTTTCTTTTTCATTTTTTTTGCCCTTTTTATGTTTTGGTTAAAGAAGAACCAATTCAACCCAAAAAAATTCCCCCCATTTTTTACCTTTTCTTGCTAAAACTCACCACTTTAACACTCCAAACCTAAAAACTCATGTTGCCCACAACACCATTGAGATAGCATGAGACCCATGGATTGTCATTTTTACCTACCAAAAAGGGTTTTTTTTCTTTTTTGCCCTTTTTCTATTTTGGTTTAAAAAGAGACCCAATTCAACCCACAATTTTCCCAATATTTCAGAAAAATAAAATTGACCCACTTACATTGTTAGGGCCAGGATGATCATGAACACCCTCACAAAACCGCTTGAAACCGCCCTGACCCGGGCCCGAACCCGGCCCGTCGTCGGGTTTGAGAAAGGCGGGTTTTCCCGGGTCGAGGCTCAACCCTAACGGGAAAGCCGGCGGCGCGTGAAACCCACCGCTCATCTGGAGCATCATCGGAAGTCCGGCGCCGGCGGGTAAACCGACGTCGTTTCCGGTCAAGTTGGGGTCTCCGGCGGCGAAATTGTGCAAGTCGAGGAGGTGGTCGATGAAGTCGTGGTTAGGGGTGTCTGGTGGTCCATGATTGTTCGCCATTGATGATTGTTGAAGGAGGTTTGGTTATCTGTTTTTGTTAACTGGGTTTCTAGAGAGAGAGAGAGGGAGGGAGTGTTTGGTTGAGTTTCGAAAAATGAGTGGGTTAGGAGGTTCGGAGAGTCGTATAAATGGAGGGTAATACAGTCGAAAAGGGAAAAAAAGTTTGATGGAGAAAGAAAAGAAAAGAAAAAAAGGAAAAAAAACATAATAAAAACAAAAATGAAGAAAATAGTGGGGTGGTGGGGTGGACCTATTTTTGCCTTTTGATTCATGGTTTAGGTGGATTTTTTATTTTTTTTTGTTAAAGTTGTGTTTGGTGAGAAGAAAAATTATCTTTTAGATACATATTTTTCTATTTTTAAGTGTTTGATGATCAAAAATTGTGGAAGATCCCTTTTAGTGAAAATTATTTTCTTAAGACAATTTTAAGATAATCCAATCTCTCAGGTCGTAACTTCGTTTGTTCCTTATTCCTATCGAAAACAGTTCATTTCTCATCTAACTCTTTCTCTCTCATTCAACTCCTCTTTCTCTCTCTTTTATCTATCCCGAAACAGGTATGTAGGTATATATCTCTACCAAATAAGTAAAAACATCACTTGAAAAATCATTTTTCCTAAAAAATCATTTTACAAGAAAAGACATTAGAAAATGGTTTTCACTTGCACCAAACACACCCTAAAAAAAAAAAAAAACCATTTAATTTTTATTATGAGAAACCATTTAATGATTTAATACTGTAGTAGTGTATAATTTGAGAAAATAAAGATATTTAAACACATCAGAATCATTTATTTTATTTATCAATGTAATAAGAATATTATATTTTGCTCAATTATACAAAGAAAGCCAGTGACTAGGGTTGCTTTTTCTTTGTCTAGTTTGAAGAAGAAGAACTACATTTTGATTTGAAAGGATTTCATAGAGACTGATGATGCAACTCTTTAAATAGCCGCACTTATAATTGAAAGGGATTGAAATTGAAAATAAGAATAAAATGTCCAAAGATACCATTTTTATTGAGGAGACTTTCTAGCACCATAAATGACATTATTTTTATTAAAGTTGGATATTAACATGTTACTCCGTACATCATTAAGAAAAACGTATCAAAATTACGTCAAATTGCTCAGCAATTTCTAACCATGTTTTTATCACCTAACTGTTCTTTGGATTGGTAACTCTTTCCAATCCAATCTAATCCAATCCAACCTTACACAATTCCCTATAAAAGCATCCTCTCTAAAAACACAATTTCCCAAAAAAGTATCGTAACTTATCCAATTCAATCAAATTCAATCCATCCAAACCTCATTTTATCCAATCCAAAGAATTACATTCACATCATTCTTTTCTCATGAATCAATTCATCATCAACTCCATTGTCAGTGTGTATGAAATTTGACAAAAATTAATGCACCAGTTACCATAGTTGCCATGGCATATTAAATTAATGCACCAGTTACAGGATCTTCAATCAGGTTTGTACCCTATGAAACCAACACTGTAGTGTTGTCCTCCTGATCAGATCATTCTCGAGCCGCATCGTGCAGGTGTTGTTATGATGAAATCCAAAAGTCATAGGCAATCTAAAGAGCATGATAGAAATAGAACCATGTTCTAGCTTCTAGCATATAGAACTTGCAAGGACCCGACTACGACATCAAATCCATCTACCAAAGGCCAAAGCTACAGAAGCATAATTGCTGCCGGAGGGCCTTCTTTCACCAAAAACTGAGGGGCAAATGCCTGGAAACCTGATAAAGAAGGCGGATTATGGTAGCTGCGTGAAAGAACATTACAAGTACAACAACAACAATAACAAACCCGAGAGTAGTCCAGCTAACACGAGGTCTAGGGGAAATCAAGATCTAGGCAGCTTTCCCCCATGTACAACAATATATGAAGAGGCTGATTTCGACGGGCAAAAAAAAAAAAGCTTTTGGAAACCATTTCGAAAACCAAATGAAAAACCGTTTAGGAAACCAAGAGAACGAGAGAATCAAAGAGGAAGACGACTTCATACATGTGTGCTTCAAGCAATGAGTAGTTAAGTGAGTTAACTAGATGTCCAAAAAAAAAACACAAACACAAGGAGAGCACAAAAAACGCACGCAACATTACAAGTAGAAGCTTTGAAATACGGACAAGCAGATTAGATAGATGTCCTCCACATCAGACGTAGTGGAGGACACTAGGACAGGCCTATCCTAATAAGGCAAAAAGAATGAAGGGGGTGATGCATGAGATGAGTTCACAGAACAGCTCAAGAGGTGATTTAACTACTATTAGGTTTACATAAAATTATAGTTAATCAACTTTATAAATAGACTTTTAAGTCATTTCTTTCTAAAAAAGGGACTATAGGTATGCACATCAGCCTATGAATTCAAGTGGAACACAAGATAACATAATGAATTAAGCCCAGCAATGAGGGTAGCTTTCTGAACCAATATTTTCTGGGCATCTCACCCTTGATTTTACTAACTTTCAACATCTTCATCTCACACTATTCTTGCCACCCACCACACACATCCAGAAACACCGCAGAAATTTCCACAAAAAAGTACAATTTTTTTTTTGGAACTGTCGGCATAAAAAAAATGAAGTTTGAATCATTGTTCAATTGTCAAAAGTTGGGATTATTAGAATCCAATTGACAGGCTGACCCTCCTAGCCTGTTCACCGACCCTTTAGCAATGTTAAACGGGTCGGCACGTTAATGACCAGCCCCTTGAACGAACCGTAGACACCCCCCCCCCCCTCCTTCCCGACCACAGCATGAATTCTTACACAAAGGTCCAAGCCACGGCTAGAAGGAAATTCTCTATATGTTCCACAAAGCCTGTCTGTCTAATGTTTGAAAGACGCATAAAGGCAAACACAGACCAGATGCAATTCCTTGGATTGGTAACACAAAAGAAACAACAATAGACAATAGCCAATGTTCATATAAACTTTAGAAAGTTGAAAAATAAGCGAATTGGGCAAAGTATTAGGGAAGAGAACATACTAATCATTCCAATTTGATTTGGTCTTGCGGTTGGGACATATATTCCTTGGCCATGCGGGCAACCTCAGCCTCAACTACTGCCTCTAGAACAATGTCAGAACCAGTTACTTCACCTGACCATTGAGACAACCACCATACGTAAGTTTCTATGCATATCCCAGCACCAACAAAAATACGCAAGAGGATAACAAGGGTTCCCATTGTTATCAAGTTCACAAAATGACCTTGGCGTTTAGGCAATAACTTAGCATCTTCAGCTGATACAGGTAGGACAGTTAGAAGGCCAGGTCTATCATTGCTTACTATAGCTTCGTTTTTCGAAGCATGAGATTCCGCCAGCCTAGCATAAGTAGTCGCTCGGCTATGCAAGTCGGATGCCACTGAAGCTGCTGAGCCATACTCCTGTGGAAGAACATCTTATCCTAAATAAGTATTTTGGCCATTAACATAGAATTGTATATAACTATATATATAAGCAAGCATAATTTGACAGCTCTCAAGACCTTAACTACGCTCGTTTCGGCCTTGAAGTCGTACTGCTGTTGTTGTTGGTTCTGCTGTGGAATGGTTCCGTTGGTTACTTGAGAAACATTTGTAAGCGTGTCGAGTATACTAGCCCCTAGAAACCACATCATACAAAGTGATGACACAAAACGATTTAAAGATCAAGAAACGTGGATCATATTGAACAATACAGTATGTTGAATCAAAACCTGGGGCACCGCTAATTTGATCAGGATTATTCATCACCGTTCGAATGTTTGGACCGTTGTAAAATGCACCGGTAACTCCATGTTGAATGGCTCGTACTTGTGCCTGTAAGTCTTGTACCTCTTTGCTCATCTTGAAAAGACAACCACAAATTCATAATTACTAACCAGTTCTACTGAACAGTACAAATTAAAATTAACCCAGAAAGCCCTTTCCACTTATTGAACTCAAAAATGAAACAGCAACATGAATCCCAAATTCCCAATCAAAATGTAAAATTAGGTCAAGCCCTAAAACCCAAAACCACATCAGCAACAACAAAACAACACTCACTGTGGATCCAAAACCCTAAACCACAATAACAACAACAAAACAACACTCAGTGTGTATCAAACGAGCAATGCTACTAGCAGAAAGGACAAATTACCTCAAATCCACAACAACAAACCCTAAACCTCAAAACCATGTTGAAACAAACACAAAAAGATTATATGTGGATGAACATAGAAACCTGATTAATCTGAGGATTCTGCATAACATTTTCGAACTGACCACGAGCCAATTGAATATATCCAATGGCCCGACCAACGATCCGACCCGCAGTTCTACCTATAATCGGGAGATCCTTTGGCCCTGTACAGATTTAATCACACAATTTTAATCAAAATCAAGGAAGAACAACTAACTGAAATCTGAAATTGGAGGGAAAAGGGGGGAATAGGGGGGAATTTGATTTGATAACAAACGAGGAAAATGAAATAGCGAATTGATTGAATTTGAAATTGAAATGAGAGAGATACCTACGAGTGCAGCAGTAGCTCCGAGGATGAGGAAGATTTCTCCATATGATAATCCCAGCATTTTCTCTTCTCTCTCTCTCTATGTTTCGACCGCCATGCGAGGGAAGAGAAGAGGGAAATCAGAACAAAAGCGACGTCGTTTCTTAGAAATTGGAGGGCTGAATCTGAGTAGGGGTGCGGCCCATTGGCCTCCTCTTCTTGCTTTAGGCCTTTTTGGGACACCCCTCTCCTTCTTGTTTTGGGCTTTTTTGGACACCTATTAGCCCAACATAAACCCACCTCTCCAACAGCAAGCTTAGTTGTTCTTAGACCCGTCAATTCGGACAGGCGGGTCTGTTTCAGATCGAGTTCAGTATCGGTCAGTTTTGGGTTTGTTTACATCTTCTGTTTGGAAATCATGTTTACAACCCTAAGTTTCTAGATAGGTTCAGGTCAACTTTCGAGTCAGGTACTTTGAAGGGGTTAAATAAGGCTAGGTAGAGTTAGATTAAGTAAATTTAGGTAAAGTTACAATAAGAGTGAAATCGGAACATTGGGCTATTGTCAAAATGTCCACAAGCACGAATCTCAACTTTTCTAGAGTGAACTAACGAACTATGAACTTTTGGAAGTATAAATATATGGAATCCTTTGTTTTATGAAGTGTAAATGGTAGTACAAATCAACAATTCTAGTTTGATTTCACATGTTCATGGTTTTGTCACTTTTTTAGGTGTAGTTGGCTTCGACATCTCCAACAATTCTAGTCTGATTTCACAAGTTCACTTGTTCAATACGAGTAACAATTAGTAAGTTTGCTGTTGTAAAGAAAATGAGCTTAAGAAAAGTATTACTAGTACATTACTAAACTCTTAGCTCAAAAACAAGTTTGTTAAGGACATGAGACAACAAATCTAATTACATACCTTATTTCATGGGGAAAAAAAACATCACCAAAGCTTTCAAATATTGCATCGCAAAGAGTAATTTGGGTTCAAATTCAAAGCATGGGATATACAGTAAAATAAGATATACAACATATTTCTAGTATATACTTGATACCATTCATTCAGCAAAGAACAACTTCCATATTTTATTGAATCTAACTATATAATAAACTTTTCACTAATTATAACATGAATCAATACCTAAATTCATACATAAAGGCGTTCAATTTCCTTATATTATGATAACAACTCAAAATGATAAAAAGTATTTGGACTTAAAATGTTGGTACAAAGTATCCCAACATAGGTGAAAAAGCATATACCTTGAATTTTGACAAAAGATGGAGGGGGGACCCTATTAATTGCCATAACTTTATCAAGCAAATTATTTTAAGATTTGATAGAACAATTCCATATGCTTTGTGCAATTCTTGACTTCTTTCGTGGCATCTTTTCTTTGGCTAATTCCTCTTTCATTTCCTCCCTTATGCTTTTTTCTTTTCTTTTCTTTTCAATTTTCCCTTTTTTCATTGGGAAATGTATCCATGGGCATGCTAAACATGTGATCCTACCAACCAACTAAAATAATGAAATTAGAATTATTGTTTTGGTAGGTTGCTTGGCTAAAGTAGTGTAAGTATTTTTATTGGTTGTATTGTTGACTAATGTAAGATGATATAATACTTGAAATTGAGAAATATGAAGCCCTTATATTATTGACTACAATATTTTTGACTAATGTAAGGTAATTTAATAATAATAATAATAAAATGAAGACAGTTTGACGCACAAAGCATGCCGTTAAATGGGAATTCAAAGAAGGTTTCCACCATAAAGTTACAATGTACAATTTAGAGAGACTAATTTCAACCGAATCGATGTTGACAATTATTCACTAACTATAAGAATATTCCCTATTAAAAAAACAAAGGAAATATAATATTCCATTACAATAAAAATAAATAAATAAAACAAAGTCTTTCAAGTTTCAACTGTCTAGACGATGGACATGGAGATCAGTATTACACGTGTGGCGAAATGATCGATCTTAACCTTGCCACGTGTTGAAGCTAAACGACAACGACATACGGGTAATTTCCCAAATTAACCCTCACCGTCAAGAACAAGCTAGGCGTGGTTAACTTTCCGAAATTAACCCTGACCATCTAGAACACTCCATTGCAGTGGGACCCACTAGTAACTTTTGTCTGGTACACAACCATCGAATTCTGTGGGCTCCCAGCCCACCGTGGTTAGCTTGTTCTCAGCCTCACATCCACTGGTTTCAGTAATGGTACTATCAGCCCATTTTAGGCCCTACTCTTTTTGTAAGGTGCATCATAATATCATAACTCACTGTACTACTCAATATTTTTTTTGCATTTCATTATATTTTATTATATGATCATTATTAATATATCTTCTCACCTTTCTCCCTCATCTACTTTTCACATTTTCTCTTCTCACATACCACATCAACCATACTTTTCATATATTTTACCATACCATTTCACACTTTACTGCACTTTCCATGATTTCACCGTGATGGGTCATCCTCACTTCAATGGTAAGTAAGAGGTCTCGGGTCCAAACCTCAACAGCTCTCATATTTATTTGCGCAAGATTAAGGGGGTTGTTGCAACATTCGTGATGGGACATGACGACATCTTAAAGTATAAAACCGTTAATGGGACTTAGATTAAGGGGGGTCTTTGCAACATTCGTACGTGATGGGTCATGTTAGAATATAAAACCATTACTATGACTTTAACAAGTAACCTAAACTTTTGGTTGAAATAATTTTACATGTAAGATATATGAATACATACAAATAAAAAAAAAGGTTGGTTGGGTATGCAAAAAAGTTTTGTACATGCGTTTATTATGTTCTAACTTATGCCAAAATTGTAATTTTCTTCTCATATACATTGGAATCACAAAAAATTTTCTTGCATGAAAGGAAAAATGTCATAATTTTTTTCTTCCATACATCACTTGAATGTTTTGGATCGACATAGTGTAATTAATCAAATGTCACAGGAAAAAATAAAAGATTGTGAGGATTATTCGCATGGATGTATATATTTGTCACATTCAATTTTTTCAAATCGATAATGATAGTTTTTCAAAGGGAGATGTTGCAACCAATCAATAACATGTGTTTTACACTTACAATCAGTAATAACACAAAGTAGTCTGGTCATTCTTATTTAGCTATCATAATTTTAGATTGTCATAACTAAATATTTAACATATTTTTGTACATTTATATATAGGAAAAAATAGCAAGAAAAAAAAAATATATTACTTTCGTCAATCTTTGTATATCAGACAAATGATATTAATTTTTACTCCCCCGTTTCATATTAATTGTCATATATTTGACTATCACAATCTCCAATGTCATTATATATCTTGAGAAATTCATGATAAACTCCCATGCATTAACCCATATATTTTCAAAAGGCCTATTTTGCTCGGCTATAAATATTTGTACATATATTAGGAAGACAAACTATTGAGCAATATAGGTTGACAATCAACATCCCTAATAGTAAATTAGTAATAGTCACATTAAACACCCCGGCCACCTGCTCTTATAATCCTATAGTCCTTTGATGCTAATTAAGTCTCACTCTTATCAACGTCTTTAACAGGGTATCGTGCATATCATAGTCATGTCATTACCAAAAATCTTCCTTGATTTCCCCTTTGTTTTTCCCCGTGCGCTAAACCATTTGATTCATTATTTAAATTAGTATCATAATGAAAATATGTACAGTACATTAATATATATATTTATACAAGATCGTGGATCATGTGTAATCGTTTCAACGATTTTGGACCATAAAATCGTAGGATCGTAAATCAGGATCGGGATTTTAATAGCTATGCTTTGATCTATATTAATTGTTATAATTTTAACTTTTATGATGTATAATGTCACCCTTTAATCAGGAATCTCTTACATAATATGTTGTTAAAAATTGCAATATTATTCTTTTATGATAATATTTTTCGTTATGAATATAATGTTCGTAATTTTATGTAGCAACTTATTGTATATATTGAGAAATTTAATTATGATCAAAATTTTTAAAATTTGACTGTAAGATTTTCAAAAACGACAAATAATATGGAAGGAGTAGTATTTTGTGTATGTATAGTGCATCAATATATATATTATATATATATATATATTTATAATAAGAAAAGTACTCATGTAAAGTTTTTATTGCATTTTTTTAGGTGAACACACACACAAGTAAAATTTAATGCATTTTTTGCACAAATTCTTTATATTACCTTTGTCCCCGTTGAAATGCATGCAATCTTTATCTCATTAATATTAATATATTCATAGTAAGACAGGGACTTAAAACAGTCAGATATGGTTGTGTGTGTTTATAAGTTACAATAAATCAAAATTTATTCAATTATTGCATTTCTAAAAATGCGTAATAATCCTCAAAAAATCTACCCAAAGGATACCACACAGGGCCATGACGTGTACTTTTACCAAGTCTACTTTGTGATCGAGTATCAGTTTCAGAAAAGACGTACATACACATATACAACAGCTCATTTACTACAATACCCTTCCTTCGTCCCTTTATTCCTAAACCTGACTGGGCCTTTTTAGCCCGTAATTCCGGACCCAATACCATGGGCAGTATCGTCATCCTAGAACTCCAATGACAAACTTAGTGCAACGATGTCGTCACGGCTCCAAACTGACGGTTTTAAAACGTCCCCGTCGAAGGATGAGCAAAAAGACAAAAAAGGACAGCAACCACCCCTTCTTTCTTTGGCACCACTTTCCAAAACTACCACAATACTTGGCCAAATATTCATACTCCGTTTTTTTATACGACTGGATGCGATGCAGTGCAGTGTGGAGAAAATGTGGTGGATTGTGGTGAGTTGGGGAAAGTTATGATGAATTGTAGTGGGTCGAGTAAAGTTACGGTGGTTTGTGATGAGATATAAAAAATTTAACTTTTAATAAAAATATAAATTAAATTAGAAAAAGTAGATTGTCGTGGGTTGTGATAGATTGTGCTGGATTGTGGTGAAATATAAAAAATTACAGTACGGTGTGACGCTGCAGCCTGCCCATAGCATAAAAGATCAGGACCTCAAATTTTCAATCTAAAAAATATGGATATAGGCTGAATTTTTGTTCCAAACATTGGTTAAGAATATGTTCTTTTGTGCGAATGGAATATTGCAAAAATTGGTATGGTATGATGTAGTAAAATTTGTAGTAATATTGATTGATGTGACAGGTGAGGATGGGGAAGTGAAAAGTAGTGGAGAAAAATGAGATGTTGAAAATTATGATTATTGTTATAAAAGTGTGGAATACTACGATACAGTATAGTGTAGCAAGGATTGGAATTAGACTGGACCTAATTTTACTAACAGTAATTACTCCCTTTGTTTCATATTAATTGTTATCTTTGAAAATTGTATAGTTAAATATTAAAAATTTTGACTATAAAATTTCTCGATATATATAGTGATGTGTTACATAATATTACTAACACTTGACTGGTAATGAAAAATATTATTATAAAAGTATAATATAAGACTGGTAATGAAAAATATTATTATAAAAATATAATATAAGAGTAACATTGGAGACTGTAACAACCAAATATATAACGATTAATATAGACAAAGGGAAGAAATTGCAGGGACAGTTTCGTCATTTAGCACCCCATGTACCAGAACGTGGCTCCGAATGTCCCCTATACCCGACCCACATGCCCAACACGCAGCTCCGGGTGACCCGACCAAACACGAAAAGCCACGTTGTCATCACACGTGGCAGATAATGGATCCTAGTCAGCTTTTCGGTCTATAAAAATAACTACACTGCCATTGTGTTTGTCTTCCTCCTCCACCTTATCCTCTTCTGCACCTGTACTGCGCACTTTCTCTCTCTACTTTCTCTCTCCTCTCTGATTACAGATGAACAAAATCCACCAAACTCACTCATAGATTTTGAGAAAGAAAAAAGGAAATTTCCCAACTTTTTTTGTTCGTCCTTTTCTGTTTGTTTCTCTTCGGAGTTTCGATTGAGCTGGTTGTTCTTCAGGTGGAGTGTTTGCATGGTGGATTTGGGTTGATTTTCGAATTTTAGGGGTCGGAAATTCATAAACCCTGGGTTATGATCGGGTTTTAGGGTTTACGGGGGTTTTCTTTTTGGGATTTCGTGAAGTTTCGCCCAAATTTGAAGTACTCATTTGGGGAGAGAAACGATGAAGGTGCGTGGTTTGAGGATTTTTCTGTAGCATTTGGAGAAATTCGAGCAATTGGAGCTGAAATCTGTAGAAATGGAGTTCCGAGGAATCGATTTTAGCGCAATTCCGTCAAAATCAGTGTAGAATTCCCGGACAGAGAGCAAAAAACTAGCAAAAACAGCGGTGTTAGGGTTTGATCATGCCGTTGTCGATGAAGATCCAGCCGATCGACTCCGGTTCCGACGACCTCCGCCGGCCGGAGATCTTCGCTTCTCCGGCGACGGCGAAGCCTGTGGTGAAGTCACGCCTGAAGCGGCTGTTCAGGATCTCCGTCGCCGGAGCCGACAAGGAGGAGCATCCGCCGGCGTACTCTGGCGACGTCGTTTTCGAGCCGAGCTCAGTCTGCCTGGCGAAAATGGTCCAGAACTTCATCGAAGAGAGCGCCGAGAAGCCGCCGACAGCCGGCCGGAACCGGTGCAACTGCTTCAACGGCAGCGGCTCCGACGGCTCCGACGGCGAGTCCGACGCCGGCGTCGGAGATTTCCTCAAGGTCGGTGAGAGTAAGAACTGCGTATTGAATTGATTGATGCCTCGCCATGAATTGAATGCGGAATTCATTGTTGAATTGATTGATTGATTGACTGATCTAGAGGCTTAATTGATGATCGAATTGAATTAATTGCTGAAATTTGGGGATTTTTTTTTGGTTTAATTTTGGCAGAGTTTGGTGGTGTGTGGGAGTGTGAGTGAGAAGAAAGTGTTGGAGGAAACAGCAAAGATTGTTGCTGAGAAGAACAAAGTGTGTAAGAGGAAAGATGAACTCAGGAAAGTTGTCACTGAGGGTTTGATTTTTCTGGGTTATGATGCTGCCATCTGCAAATCTAAGTGGGAAAAATCTCCTTCTTTTCCTGCTGGTAATCTCTCTCTTTAAAGTTGTGATTTTTCTGGGTTTTGGTTGAATATCTCAGAATAATTGGGGAAAGTTTGGTTCTTACCATGAAATTTCTGCAAATTTGAACCTGAATGTGTCTGGTAATTGTGGAAAGATTGGGTCTTGCATTAATGGGGTTGAATGTCTTGTTAATGTAACTGCATTTGTGATTCTGGGATCTTGAGAGATTCATGTTTGGATGTAAAAATTTGACAATTCTGTTGCAATTGGGTTGGGAATTTGTGGGTTTGGTTTATTTTACACAAAACCCTGAATTTGTGGATCATAGATCATAATACTGTTTTCTGTTGCTGATGAAACAATCTGATTCCCTCATTCTCATAGGGTTTGGTTTCTAAATTTAGCAAAACTTGAGATTTTTGACAAGGTGGTCAATTATAACACAATATCCGACCTAATTCAAATTTACCCATTTTCACCCGTGTTTTTTACATCCGACTTTGCGAGATTGTTTGGTAATTGTGGGAATTGGTACTGAAACTGGCCTGAAATCGCAACCGTTACCCAGTCCAACTCAAATTTATCCATTTTCGCGTATATTTTCAACTGTCAACTTCCTGGGATTGTTTGTTTGGTCGGTAATTCGTGGGAATCATACTAAAACCTACCCGAAATCCAAACAGGGGAATACGAATACGTCGATGTGATCGTAGGAGAAGAAAGACTGATCATCGACATCGACTTCCGATCCGAATTCGAGGTGGCAAGATCCACCAAGACCTACAAATCGATCCTCCAAACCCTCCCCAACATCTTCGTGGGAAAATCGGACCGTCTCTCCAAGATCATCTGCATCCTCTCGGAGGCTGCCAAACAGAGCCTTAAGAAGAAGGGAATGCACATCCCGCCTTGGCGCAAGGCCGACTACGTCCAAGCCAAGTGGCTCTCGCCCCCTACCCGCCTCATCTCGGCCACCCCGGCCCCGACCACCGCCACCCCACCCCCGACCCCGCTCACCCCGGTGGGCTCGGCCATGGGGCCCACCACACCGGGCCTCGGGAACGCGATCACGGGCCACGACCAGCCCGAAGAGGAGCCGCCTGAATCGGCCGAGAGCTCACCCGGGTTCGAGCCAGTTTTCGAGATGTCCGAGAGCTCCGGGGAGGAGGAGATCAAGGACAAAGAGGAAGGTGCCATGAAAATAAGCAAGTAAGAGTTCTAGCTCAACTTCGAATCATCATAAAATGAGTACTAGTAATCATAAAATGAAGAAGTTTTGGTCTTTTTTTGGTTGTGTATTTTGGTGGGGGATCTCCATTTTCTCTGTGGGGGAGGTAATGTAGTAGTTTTGATTGAGATTTCTATACTAGTAGTATTAGTACTAAGAAGAAGAAAGATTATAGAGGGTGGATTGTATTGCAAACTACATAAAAAAGTGAGGTTTTTATGTGGTGGGTGGTTGCTAGTTTTTTTGTTTTTGGGCCTCTTATCTCCCTCTCTGAAATCCCTTCTAGTTTTTTGTTGTAAGGGTATCTACATGATCTTCTCATATTATGTATGAAACTATGAATCATATTTGCCAATAATACAAGAGGTATCATATTGTGTATAAATTTCCTCCATTGTTCTACATGACTTGGTATTTTTATGGTGATTCTGTTATGTTCTTTTGCAAGGTAAGTATTGAGTTATTCAACTGTATCTAAATTTACTCATTTTTATTCATACTTGTAACCCTCAAGCATTTTAACCTTTGTTTAAATCTATTGAATCTTTTCTGACTCAATCTATGCTCTAAAGAATAAACATATACAATGTTATTGACAATGGACAGACATACTTTTAGATATAAACAACAGCCTTGGATGTGCAAATGTTCTCATGACAAGACAAACAGTCTTGGATATGTAAATGTTTTCTTGACAAGACAAACCAAATGTGGATCTTAGCTAATAAGATTTGTTAAATATACACAATTTTAAAGTGGGATTTGAAAAGGTTCAAAAGTAAATAGCCTTAGATTATAGATGTTCCCATAACAAGCTAAGCATGGATCTTAGTTGAGAAGATTTTTAAATATAAGCAAACCTTTTCTTAAAGAGCTTTTAACAAATAAGATTTCAACAAATGTATTGTTTACAGTCACTGAAGGAAACTTCTATGTGAATTTAAAACTAAAATTCAAGAGCAAATAAATTAAATTTAACCCCTCTTAATTGCTACAGCGAATGACCATCATGTTCTTTTATATGGTTGGTTAAATTTAACCATACTAACCATGTTTTACCATCACTAGTTTTCAGCTGTATCTATCAAACTTAACCACTTTTAATCACTATATAAATAATCTCAGACATACAGATATTGTTTCCATCAGCCTAAGAAGATTCAGATATAAGCGACTTTTTCTAACGAAGACGCTGCTTACATTGCTTGCAACACCAAAAGACAAAATGTAGAGAAATGGGAATTCCCAAATCAACTTTCACTTCTTTTGTAAGTGGGCATACTTTAGCAAAGGTTAATGTGATTTTGTAGATTTCTACTATTATTAGTGAGCTTTATTAATTAACAATTAATTAATTAATTAATTAATTAATGCATGTATTCTATGTTGGGAAGTGGAGAATCTAAGGTGTAAATCGAAGTGAGCCCTCGTGCTATCTCGATTCCTGCCGAAAGTTGAGAGAAATAGGTTTATCACACTTTATATTTTAACATTTTATTTCTGACATTATGGCCTGATTAAGATAATTTTAGTACTTAGAAAACAAAAAGGAAAAAGTAGAACATAATCTCTTATTTGGATAAGATCTAGACTTTTGTTTCTTGGGTCTTTGTTGGCACTTAGTAGTTTGTTCTTGCAATAAAAAGAAGGTTGAATATGGGTTCCATTTGACTAAATTTCTTACGAATTTTTAGTCTAATAAGATATGTCAAAGAGACTTTTTCGTTAAAAAATTTGAAAAATCAAAAGTTAGCAAGTAGTGGTAAATAAGAGGCCAATTTAATAATATCTTCTTAGATTTTTTATCTGATAATATATGTCAAAGACTAAATATCATCCTTATTCCCCCACCGGTCAATTCATACATTAGTGATTACGAACTTAATATCAAAAGTTTGAATATGGGTTCCATTTGACTAATTAAAATAAAACAATAGTAAACAACAGATCGTTCAATTTCTTCTCAAACTTTTTTATCTGATAACATATATCAAGGACTAAATATGATCCTCATTCTTCCCTCTCATCAACTTATACATTAGTGATAACGAATTTTGATAAATATTACCATGTGATTTTATCCGACTTTTAAAAAAAAAGAAGTTTCACTTAGGAATTTTTTCCCCTTTTTGCTTTGAATATTTCTTTTTTTCCCCCCTTTTCCCAACTAGAAGGAATTGGATGCTAGCCCTAGCAAGGTACAACGTTGCTCTCATGGGAAATAAATGGGAACACAAAATGAGTGGGGATTATTATGATTATGAGTGCTTGTAAACTGACAAATGGATCACTGAAAACTATCATACAAAGGAGAAGAAGCATCCTACATTATTCCCATGGTCCCAATATTCTACACTACTAGACTAGTACAAAGAGTTGAGGTAGTAATCAAGTTAATTGTTGTCTTTATTTTTCGGTCTTTTCGATAAGATTTTACGTTGAAGTAAAAAAATTATATTTGTGAAAATTATTAATAAGACATTTATATCATGACAGTTCAACATTTACTTCATACTAGAATATGGCTGGTACAAATAGACCATTCATTATAGTGCTTGAGCGGTCTTTGTGAAGGGTGGGCAACCATTCATTAGCGACTTCTCAAGATGGCTACTTGGGTCACGAAGCGACTGTTAAATCAACGGTCGCTATCCCAACTACTGTTTAATACTCGTGGTGTGCTCCATTTTCACCTTCATAAAATTTACTGATAATAATCTTTACCAAGGGTCCAATAGACAGATCTTTATTAAAACAACTAATAATGTAGGAGAGGAGTAGCATTCGTAGTGGGCTCCTTTTTCACTATCATTACTTTCATTTTCAGTTTGAATTTTTTTTTATAGAGCATATATATTATCTCTACATCACCTTTTTTTGGGAATTTTTTAGGCCATTAGTTGCTTGTTGATTTGAATTTATGTACCTTCTTTGTGTGTTTCTACTCTCACTTTTATAAGGTAACCTCGTCGTGCCAGCTATTGTTCCAAATGTATGTGCGCAACTGTTTTAATGCGGAGTTAAATAAACAAAAAATTGATTTCTTGAGAAGATGTCACGTTCTCTATATATATATCACTATCAATCCTAGTCAACAAATTCATGAAATTGATCGAAACAAATACAGCCAAGTGCTCCATCAAATTATGCTCAAAACTTTTTCATATATTTCTACATACAAGTTCAAGAAATTAAGCATAATTAAACATACGTTTTCCTTTTTTATGATACATTTTTATATCTGAATTTAAAAATGAAACTTCATATCTTTGAAACTATAACTCACTCACACATATATTAAATCATCCCTTGTATTATGATTGAATTAACATGCATATACTTTCTTCTTCATAATAATTGGATGGCGAAGAAAAAGTCATTATAAAGCCAAAGGAATAGAATTGAATTTACATTTCCAATGTTGTTGAGAATGGGAACATAAATCTTATGAGGGGACATTTGGTGATGATAAATCTTATAAGAAGACATTTGACATGATAAAACATGAGGTAGTTTCCTCCACAATGGCATGTTATGTTTGTGTCCTTCCATCAATTCATTCATTCATTCGTTCATTCATTCAAGTTCACCTAGTACTATATCAACTATATCTAGAGGGGTCCATTTCTTGTTACAATTATAACTCCAACCATAAAAATATCTACAATGTTGAAGCATCTATCTTGTACCAACAACCAAATAATAATAATAATAATAATAATAATAATAATAATAATATCTAGGGTCCATACTTTACTACAAATTAACATTAACAAAAACATTATCCCCAAAAATAAAGTTATTAACCCTCTATCAAATATTCACTAGGATCAGTATTTGTACATGTAACTATATATCGTATGTAACTATATAGGCACATAATATCGTAATAAAGTTATAAAAAAAATAATAAAACTACAACAGTTTAACAACGCAAACAATGAAGCACACAATAAAAATGCTATGTAATGTCTCTACTTGTCATGGGTACTAATAGATTTGTTATTGTTATTATTATTGTTTTTGGTTTAGACGTGTGAAATTATTTTTGATAGTGTAATTAAACAAAATAAGAATGTTGTTTTCATTTAATGATAAGAATGCAACATCTCACCTACTCTATGATATCCACTCTATTTTATCGCCAGGTAATCTGGATTTGATGGTCTTGTTTTAGTTGATTCTTGCTTGTAAGAAACTGGCTTACATCATTTTTTGCAATTTATTAATAATTTTTTATTTGCTCTATTTTATATATGTTTGAGCCCATTAATTATCTCATAAATTTTATTTAAAATGAGTTTTTTTTGTTGTTATTATAATTATCTTGCTCTTCGTGTTCCTTTTGTTTTATATCTACATGTTTAATCAAAGAAATAAAGGGAAACAAGATATTTTAGCAAGTCAATTTAAGTGTCACTTAGAGTTTTCTGTCATTCAAAGTTTGAAGACTTTGAGTGCAAATTTTTTAATATATATAATAGTTCATCATATAAAATTATGTGATTTAATTATATTTGTCAAGAAAAATATACATTATTATAAAAAAGTAATATTGAATTTCAGTAAAATACTATGTGAGAAATTAGTAAGCAGAGTAAGGATAGAAGACCATAAAAGTAAATGACACTTATAGTTGTAAGTGATGGAGCACGACTAGTTTCGCAATATTTAAGGGACATTATTAACGTGTTTTGCTCAGCATAACTAAAAGAAAAACGATGACGTATAAAAGTTGTTGATGGTTATCTTTACAGTCAACCTTAATAAATCGATGTGTGTACAACTTAATATTCATAAAAAGTTAAAAAATAAACAATAAAAATTGTTGTTACCAAGCAACAAGTTGTACTGAAAACCAGTGAGAAGTAAACAAAACTTGTACTAAACCTAATTTGTACTAATTTGCAAATATGGGGTTGGTGGAGTGTATTTTCATTATCCTCCAACCTACTCCATATGAGCCTTTTAGCAAGATATAGATAGGGACAACATTTTGATAATTTTTTGATATGGTTTCTTATTTTAAACTAGTTAGGCCGTGTTCAATAATGTTTGAGATAGTGTTTAGCGTTTGGTCATGTCAAATTTTAGTGATTTGATCTAGGGGCCCGGTTCTTTTGTAAGGTAAAATACTCACCTTACCAATTTTACTTGCCTTACATTACCTATCATACCGCATATAATACAGATTAAAAAAATGTATTTAATAAGTGATATAACTGATGTAACTTAGCTTACTTACGCTACCTTATTAAAAATAGTAAAATATATATCTAAAAATTCATATATTTAAGTAAGTAATGTGACTAATGTGATGTATCTTATACTACCTTACATACCAAAACTATTTAAACTTACCAACTTTTCAAGCTTTACTCACATCTAAACTTACCTACTTTTCATACTTCACTCACATTTTACTTACCTCTCTCAAAAAAAAAAACAAGGTTAATTTGGGAATCACCTTATCATTTCATGGGCCAAGCAGTCAAGTGAAAGAGCCCAATAAATAGGTGTGGTAGAATCAACAATGTGGATGGCCCAGCCCAGCTAACCCGGCCCAATTTTGCATCATTAGTAATTCAGTATCCATTTGCAATATATAAGGTGTTTTCTTTTCTAAAGCTTGGATGCTTAACAACAGAAATTAATGTTAAATAATCAGTCACAGTATTAAAAAGTAAATTATATATCACAAACTATTTTGAAGCACAACCTCCACAAAGCACCTAATAAATATCTGTTTTTTTTCCAATTATTGTCAAAATAGAAAACACACCACCAAAGTTTTCTTAAGATTTTAGATTTGTGTTGGCAAGAATGTCCACATATTTATTGCAATTATTGCTCAATGCTCATAGCCTCATATTCATCCTCCACAAATTCTAGTATAAGACCATTTCACATAAATTTATCGTGAGACTGACTCCTTACAAAGTAATCATTTTTAATATTTTACTATGACTAATAAGTGATATCAAAATAACTTTTTAACATGAATGTTATTAAAAAGCCCGACTTTTATTAGAATGAGCCTAAATTAACTATTAATCACCTCGATATTCACAATACATTTTACAATAAATATATACTAACGGTTTTACATCAGAATTACTAATCATATGTAACCTCTTCAAAAAGCTCATTAAAGTTCTTTGATGCAAGGTTTGTCCATTTATCAACTCTCAACTACCCAAATCTAGTAACTTGCCCACTTGTACGGTAAGTATTGATTCAGTCTCCACTTCCCAGGATTTATGTTTCCAATTTAATTTCATAACAAATTACGTAAGCATTATTGCTACTACTCTCGTTTTCAATTTGTCCATTTTTTGCTAAATAGTGAATACCATTCATGAGGCCATGTTCTTTTACATTGGTTGGCTGTGATATGGCGCGGTACGGTATGGTGGAAATGTAGCGGGTGTGGTGGAATTGCGGTGGATTGTGGTGTGTTATTGGTAAGTTGTGGTGGATTTTGTTTTTTATAAATGTAAATTGTATTAGTAAATGTGAAAAAGTTGATTGTGGTAAGTTGCTGTAAATTGTGGTGGATTGGTATGTTGTGGTGGGTTCTGGCAAATTGCGGTGTGTTGAGGCCCTGTTCTTTTATACGGCTGGATGTGGTATGGCGCGGTACGGTGTGGTGGAATTGTAGCGGGTGTGGTGGAATTGTGGTGGATTGTGGTGTGTTATTGGTAAGTTGTGGTGTATTTTGTTTTTTATAAATGTAAATTGTATTAGTAAAAGTGAAAAAGTTGATTGTGGTAAGTTGCTGTAAATTGTGGTGGATTGGTATGTTGTGGTGGGTTCTGGCAAAGTGCGGTGTGTTGAGGCCCTGTTCTTTTATACGGCTGGCTGTGGTATGGCGCGGTACGGTGTGGTGGAATTGTAGCGGGTGTGGTGGAATTGTGGTGGATTGTGGTGTGTTATTGGTAAGTTGTAGTGTATTTTGTTTTTTATAAATGTAAATTGTATTAGTAAAAGTGAAAAAGTTGATTGTGGTAAGTTGCTGTAAATTGTGGTGGATTGGTATGTTGTGGTGGGTTTTGGCAAAGTGCGGTGTGTTGAGGCCCTGTTCTTTTATCTGGGTGGTATGGCGCAGATGCATGGTGGAATTGTAGCGGGTGTGGTGGAATTGTGGTGGATTGTGGTGTGTTATTGGTAAGTTGTAGTGTATTTTGTTTTTTATAAATGTAAATTGTATTAGTAAAAGTGAAAAAGTTGATTGTGGTAAGTTGCTGTAAATTGTGGTGGATTGGTATGTTGTGGTGGGTTCTGGCAAAGTGCGGTGTGTTGAGGCCCTGTTCTTTTATACGGCTGGCTGTGGTATGGCGCGGTACGGTGTGGTGGAATTGTAGCGGGTGTGGTGGAATTGTGGTGGATTGTGGTGTGTTATTGGTAAGTTGTGGTGTATTTTGTTTTTTATAAATGTAAATTGTATTAGTAAATGTGAAAAAGTTGATTGTGGTGAGTTGTGGTAAATTGTGGTGGATTGGTATGTTGTGGTGGGTTCTGGCAAATTGCGGTGTGTTGTGGCACCGCAACCAGCCAGCCGTATAAAAGAATAGGGCAATTTTTGGCTGCTTCTGGGTCCAGTGTCCTTAATGCACATATTTCGTGTATGACATTATGTCAAAAAAATTATAACATTATGCTCTTATAATGTAGGCGGAGTATCAGTCCAAGACTGGATCAAATAGGACTAGAGTAGGACCAAGGACCAAACTTGGGGGTTTAGTCAGGTAGATGATTGGATCACAAAAATTTTGATCCTGAACTAGATCGACCGAAACTTTTTCAGGCATAGAATGAACCGACCAGATTTCTCTGGGTCCAGTTTGAACTAGATTACACTCACAACTATTGATGAGATAGAGTGAAAGCAACCCTAGAATTTTAGTAGTCAAGTCACTTTGTTCAGACCAAGGACCAAATATAAGAATTTCTTGGACAAAGACTGGAACAAACTTCCCTTGGTCCAGTCCATTTTTCGATCCACACTGGACCATGCACAACCCTACTTATGATAATATTTTTCATTTCGAAATACAGTGATAGTAATTTTGTATAATCAAACACGATGTATATTGAGAAATGAATGGTAAAAGTTTTTAAAATTTGACTAACACATAGTTGTACTATGCGACTAAGACTTCACATGTAAGATTAAATAGTTTAGATCAAGATAAGGTGAACTTGACAATAGTCAAAGAATCTACCTACAAAAACATACCCTAAACCTACTCATTAATTGGCCCAAACAGGACAACATTGAGGTAGATGAGCCCTTTAAAAACATGGCATATCATTCCCAAAATCTCATGAAAATCTACTTGAAAATGTCTCCTCTTCCTCCTCCTCCTATGCTCTCCATTGTCTTCCTCTTCTTTGTGTTTCTTCTATCAAACATCATCTTCCTCAAGCTAAGGAGGAGGTCTTCATGTGAAGTATACTTACTAGACTATGCTTGTTTCAAACCCGAAAAAAACCAACAAATCACAAGACAAAAGGGGATTGAACTCCTTGAACGCCACATGAAGAACTTCGACCAAGATGTCATCCAATTCCAACGCAAAGTGATCATGACATGCGGCATTGGGGACTCGACGTATGCCCCCGAGTCATTCTTGAAGGACCCACCGGACTTTTCGATGGAGGGAGCGAGACGAGAGGCTGAGGTCGCCATGTACGGGGTGGTGGACCGACTATTGGCCAAGACGAAGGTCAAGGCCGAGGAGATTGGCGTGTTGGTTGTGTGTGGGGGGTCGTTCAGTCCGATTCCGTCCCTCACGTCGATGATTGTGAATCGGTATAAGCTAAGGCATGATGTCAAGAGCTTCAATCTATCGGGGATGGGGTGTTGCGCTAGCATTGCTGCTATCGGTCTTGCCAAGCACTTGCTTCAGGTAACATATTGTCCCTTCTTAGAACTAATTATCGAGTACGGTAGGTTCAGAATTCAGATGTATGCAGCCTTTATACTATCCCTTTCTAAAGTATAGAGTTTGCTAAATCTAGTTATGAGTAAACTTGCATGTTTTGAAGTTTTGGTATAAAGAAGTACTATTGGTGGAGAAGACTCAAACATATATACACATGCAATCATGCAACCAGAACAAAAACAAGAACAAAGATGTGTGTGTAGTATTACTGCATTTAACAAAGTTTTCCGTTTCGCTTGATTCATTACAATCAGGTTCACAAAGACACGTACGCTATGGTGGTGAGCACAGAAGTCACAGGCCAAAACGTCTACAAAGCCAAAGACATCGCCAAGATCTTCCTAAACTGTGGTTCTCCTCTCGAACAAGCCCTCGGACCGACACTCGTCAAAGTACCAACTCGTCCACACGGTCCACACAAACACCATCCGTTCAGACACTTCATACAGATGCATTTTTCAGGAAGAAGACTCGGAGGGTTTAGTGGGCATAACTTTAAACCCTAACTTCCTAGTCGAGGCACGAAAAGCCATCCTAGAACACATAGAAACAGTAGCTAGATTAGTCCTCCCTATATCTGCCCTAATCAGGAAACCCTACGCCTCAAAATCGGGGCATTTTATACCCGATTTCAGGAAGGGAATCGATCACTTTTTCCCACATGTAGGTGGGAGTTCTGTGATAAATCAAGTGGAAAGAAGCCTGAAATTAGACGCCGAAGCTCCAAAGATGACTTTGTATAGATTTGGGAATACGTCGAGCAGTAGTGTGTGGTATGAGCTAGCATATGCCGAGGCTAAGAGGAGGATTAAGAAAGGGGATCGCGTTTGGATGATCGCGTATGGGTCCGGGTTCAAATGTAGCAGCATTGTTTTTAGGGCGATGAAGAGTGTTGGTGATCAGGACGAAACGAACCCTTGGTTTGGGGAAATCGAAGGTTTTCCCGTGGAGCTGAACCTTGATGCGGTTCCTCAGTATTTTTGTTCATAGTGTGCTCATCATCTTAAGTAAGGATGACAGTGGATCTAGACCGCCAGACCGGACCCATCTATGCAGGTATGGGTCCATGTTTTTCTGGACCCGACAAGCCTCGTGTAGGGTTTGGGTCCAAACCCAAACTTCGGACCCTTTAAAAGCTCATGGACCCGTTTTATCTTTTCAACAATAAATATAGTTATTAATAGTTGACACAGTTAAACAAAGCTTTTCAATTTTCAAATGTGAGGAATGTATGTATATCATATGGAGAAAGAGTTTATTATGGTATAATTGTATACATCAACAGAATTAGTTATAAAAATTAGAACTCTCATAAACTTTGTTTGAAATTTGTATTACTTATCAACAGTGACTTAATAATATTTGTATTTACAACTATAAATTAAACACAAAGAGGTCAACAATAATCGGGACCAAATAAATGAAAACAAGTGCTAAGAAATGCAAAATTAACTCGAAACCTTAGACTGGTTTAGGATCCGATATGGGATCCTTTAAAAATGGACATGGTTGTATGGATCTAGATCTAGGCAAGGTCCTGGACCTACTGTCATCCATCGAAGCACACTATACATTAATCGGTTCATAATGACCCGACCCGGCCTGCTCCGGTATTGAGCCCGCCCACTTAGAAAGCTACATAGTACTCAATTGCTTTACTAGAACACAAACATATGCATTTAATAAGGTTGAATTTAGGTGAATGAAAACATGTATTTCGTACAGGAGAGGGTGCCTTGTTCGATATTTCAGCCCAACCAACGGTCAGATCAACACTCATCAAATATCAGCTCATCTACACCGTCCATACAAACATTACAATCACAATTATATCAAACATTTAGTAAATGGAAGATTTGACAAAGTCGGTTGGTATTAGGTACTCACTGGACAACGGTCCATCACATAGTTTTTTTGATACATAAAGTGAAAATATGAGGTTGGGAATAATGAAGAGAAAAATAAAGTTATAGTTACCGGCACGAACCTGCTAGATAGAGTAGAGACCAGCTGATAATCTATCGTAAAGATTGACTGGCCGAAGCTAGGAAGGCAGCCTCACAACAATAATTTATGAAACTCAACTCATAAAAATTGAGTACAAGACTAGCTTTTCCTTAAGACGGTCTCATCACAAATCATCATAAAATGATTCAAGTAACTCTATTAATCTTATTTTCCACGAAGTAGCAAATAATGAACGGTTTTGAAAATTCAGGTCAATCGGAACCAAACTGCTACCAAGTACCAACTACCAAGTAACTCTATTTTTTGAAAAAAGAAAGAAAGAAAGAAAGAAAGAAAGAAAGAAAGAAAGAAAGAAAGAATGTACCAACTACCAAGTGACCTATTTTAGTGGCTAAAATAAAGGCAACAAGCTAGCAAGTGATTGGATTTGTGATTACATATACAAGCACCATATGATCCTAGGACAACATTAATCCATCACCTACCTCCTACAACTACAACCAACCACCCTAATTATCTCAAGTCTCAACAATGTTGTCCATCCTTTTAAAACACATTTACTTCACTTCATCTTCCTTTCCATGATCACATTCAACTCTATGCCTTCTCGCAAAGTATACTTAATAGAGTGTCAGAAGACAATCGAATGCCTACGCCACATTAAGAATTTTACACAAGGGAGCATCGAATGGCGAATACCAACGAAAAGTTCTAATGTCACACGACATAGGGGACACGAACTATGTCTCTGATGGTCGAGTTTCACCACATTGGTTTATTGGTTATGTGTTGTAACTTATTAGATCCGCTTCGGTATCTCACCGCCATGGTTGAGAACAAGTATAAGCTTAGGTCGGATGTCAAGAACTACAATCTTCCAGGGACGGGTTGTAGTGCTGGTAGTGCTGCACTATACCTTGCTGAACATCTTCTTCAGGTAATCTTCTGCTACTTTTCCTTTAGACCAACTAGGGGCAAAACTAGGGCTTGTAGACTAATGTGAATCATTTAAGGAGGTTATAGTACTAAAAATTTACTTAATTTTTATCTTATTAACAATAACGCGAGACTGAAAAACAATTTATTTTCGAAAAGCCGAGGAGGGATGTGGCTTTCCCCGGTCCACTAAAAGCTTCGCCCATGAGTCCAACCATTAGAATAATCTAAGTAGGCATTGGAAGAATTCAAACATATGACATCCGTACTCCTACAACTAGTTCTAGTGTTGGCCCCACTTTTGCGGGTTCGGGATGCAAATGTAGGAAGTCTTACCTCTACAAACCTCATGTGCTTACTCCTAACAAGCACAAAGTTGCTAATTCTTCAAATCCTTGCATGCAAATTATCTACTATAAAGGTGAGCGGAAAAGCGGATACCCGAATCCAGATCTAGAACCAGTGGGATCCATTGGATCTAGATCTAAAACCCGTTTAGTCCTATCCGGTACTGGATCCTGACATGTCAAACCCAGAACCAGATCCAGGATCCAAGATCCAATTAACTATATGAAATTATTGTAAAAAATAAATAAAATAAACTTTAGATTTCAATCTTCACTTATTTTGCAAACGGTATCAGCCCAAGCCGATTTGACTTCTCGCAATTATCCCTGATTTTGTGTCCTGTTTTTTGCTCTTGACTATTTAGTTTTTAACCACTATCATCCCTGAATTTTCAAATAGTGGAGTGGTTGTTTTGTATCTGTCATCCATATTCACTCATTTTGTGGACTGTAATTATTTTTGAGAAAGGACTTGGTGAATTTCCATCCAAGTACCTGAGACCAGATCTAGAACAAACTAGATCCAGCAGTTCGATTTTAGGATCTAGAACCGACTGGATCCATCACTCACGTGCACGGATCCGAATAGTGATGAGCGAACGGTGAAAAGACTAGACAGGGGAGAGAGAAACCGAGAGATGTCATAGTTTTGTGGATCAAACTTATGGTTTTCAGTGACTTGAAACTTTGAGTTATTCGGAATATATGACTGTAAACACAAATTTCTGTATTAATATTTGAATAGATGGGGGTACAATCTCTGTGTTAAATACAATAAAGTAGTCCTCTGATTCGATCTCCTGAAACTTGGGTGAGCCGAGGGCGCGAGCGCTTGATCTCGATCTCAAACGCAGGTTTAGCTGAAGAATTCTTGCAGTAGTTCTTGAGCTGAAGGTCTTGAGCGTTGATCCCCTTAGTGCTTGGTAGCCGAGTCCGCTCGAGTTTAACCGTCTGAATGTTGTTGATTGTAGTTCTCCGGTTCTTGGATCGAGGGCTTAGTGCTTAATCTCGATTGATGAACGAGCGAGGAAGACGATCGCGATCTTTGATGTGAAGAACATAAGTTGTTGAACTAGCCGACGTTGGTCCTTGGTCCTTGGTAGCTGGAGGGCGTCTACAGTTCGATCTTCTGAAGACTTTGCAGTCTTCAAGAACTCGGCGATTCTTGATCTCGACGCAGAGGCTTGGAGACTCGATCTTGAGCTTTGCGACTTCGATCCTTGGCGCTTGGTAGGCTGAGATCGCGGTTGATCTTGCCTCTGAGTGCGAGAATGCCGGGGTAGATCGCAGTGTAGATCACGAGTGTGTTTGAAAATGAGGAGAGGACCCTATTTATAAGCTCGAGGCTAGGGTTGCCTAGGGTTTGAGTCGGCCGCAAATTAATTAATTACCCCTTTATTTAAAATAAAAAATAATTATGATTTCCTACATCATAAATGACACGTGTCGCGACGCTATTGGCCATGATATATTTCCATTTAAAATTTAATTAAATGGACCGCTGTAATTAATTTTACACGTGGCGGATAAATAAATTTAATTTATTTTTCACGTGTCATTTTCTAATTCGTCGGCAAATTTTTGCCTCCTACAATTACTTCCTATACATAAACTTTAGATAATAGTAATATGCAAGTATACAAACGAATATGGGTCTGGATATGGGTCCCAGTCTTGGACCCAAACCCATACCCATTTTCAAGAGCACGTACCCACATCCAACCCATACTCATTGGTCCTACATCTTTTGGATACACATCCTCTAAAAATAGCTATCGTTTTATGCATCTAGGTTGGGTCCTAGACCTACTACCATCACTCAAACCCGCTTCATTAATGGGCTCATCTTGACCCGGTCCAACCCGCTCAGGTATTGGGCCCGCCCATTGTCCACTGCCACCTTCCAGAAATTAACACTCATCCCAGTCCAGTCAGAAAGCTGCTCTACTCAACACCAACATTTGCATTTAACATGGGTGAAGGTACAGGAGGGGCTGCCATATCTGGTATCTCTGCCTTAACCGTCAGATCGACAATCGTCAAACTATCAACCCATCCACGCCGTCCATTCAAATATTAAAATCAAAATTAGATCATACATTTAATGCATATGCAAGTCCCAAGAGGAAGGTTCATTAAAGCATGCTGGTATTAGGTACTCCCTGGGTTTGGATATATAAAGTGAAAATACGGGGTTGGAAACAAAGAAAAGAAAAATTTTACAATGTTAAAGTTGTCGGCACTACCTTGTTAGATGGAGCAGAGACTACCCGATAATTTATCATAAAGATCGGCGGGCGAAGCAAGGAAGGCAGTCTCACAACAATATTTTGTGAGAAAAATTGTGTACAATACCAACCTTTGTATAAGACGGTCTCATGACAACTTATCATAAAATGGTTAAAGTGCCTCTACTAATCTTCTTTTAGACGGAGTAGCAAATAATGAACAGTTTTAGATTAGGTCAATCGGGACCAAATTGGTACTTAGCTCCGGTCACGACCTTCAAAGCTTACGAGTGATTGCCCATGAGCCATGCAAGGTTTGTTAAAATCAGGATCCCAACTCAAATAGTCAAATCTATGAGGTAGTTAGGATCGGAAATAATCCACGTAGGATCTTGGATCAGAATGTAGAATCGCATCGAGGATTTTGGATCATAAAATCGTAGGATCATAGATTAGGATCGGGATTTTAATAACTACGGAGCCATGAGGTAGGGGTGAAATAAAGGCAACAAGCTAGCAAGTGGCTGGATTTGTGACTATAAATCCAAGCACCATATGGGCCTATGACACCAAAAACTACAAGCAACCAACCAATTATCTCAAGTCTCAACAATGTTGTCCATCCTTTTAGAACACATGCACTCGACTGACTTCATACCTCTCCTCTTCATCTTCCTCTACCTCTACATGTTCATGTTCAAATCTAAGCCTTCTCGCAAAGTATACCTTATAGACTTTGCATGTTTCAAACCGAAACCATCGCAACAAGTCACAAGAGACGAGATAATCAAACGCCTACGCATCAATAATCTTACACAAGAGAGCATCGAATACCAACGAAAAATTCTAATGTCACATGGCATAGGAGACATGACCTATGGCTCTGAGGCACTTCTCATGGACGAGCCGGACTTGTCTATGGAAGCAGGAAGAAGAGAGGCAGAAGCCGCCCTTTTTGGGGCGGTGGACGAGCTTTTGGCTAAGACTAAGGTCGACGTTGACCAAATTGGGGTGTTGGTCGTGTGTTGTTGTTTATTCAATCCGGTTCCATCTCTAACCGCCATGCTTGTGAACAAGTATAAGCTTAGGCCGGATGTCAAGAGCTACAATCTTTCGGGGATGGGTTGCAGCGCTAGTATTGCTGCTATAGACCTTGCTAAACATCTTCTTCAGGTAAATTTGCTGCTACTTTTCCTTTAGACAAGGGAATCATGTAACAACATGAATAACTTAAGGATCGAGGCCATGATACTAAAAATTCACTTCATTTTATCTGATTTACAGTAACGCACGACTCCCTGGTCCACTAAAAGCTTCGCCCATGAGTCTAACCATCCGAATAATATAAGTAGACATTGGAAGAATTCAAACATATGACATAACTACTCCTACAATTAGTCCTAGTGCTGGTACTGCTCCCGCAAGGTTTGGGATGCAAATGTAGGAAGCCTTACCGCTACTAACAAAAACAAACTTGCTAATTCCTTCAGATTTTTACGTGTAAGATTATCTACTATAAAGGTGGGGGGGGGGGGGGGGAACAGGTACTCAAATCCAGATCCAGAACCGGTGGGATCCAGTGGATTTGGATCCGATACCAGATCATGACATGTCGAATCCAGAAATGAATCCAGGATCAAGTTAACTATATAAAATTATTTTAAAAAAAATAAATTTTAGATTTCAGCCTTCACTTATTTCGGAAATCACTATCAGCCCAAGCCCAGTTGACTTATATTTTTGCTAATTAGTATCCTACTACATATTTGCATAAGTCAAAGAAAAGCCAAAAACCTTAAATACCTAATTTACTCCAGCCATCCCCTTCATGCCTAGATCGCCTCTCCCAATTCTCACTGATTTTTTGTCGTCTCTGAATCCCAAAATGATTGCTTCGATTTTGACATTTATCATCTTTGAATTTTCAAATAGTGGAGTGGTTGTTATGTATCCGTCAATTTAATGTTTGGATTAAAAAAAAAAAAAGAACTGTGTGAATTTTCAACTGGGTACCCAGAATAGGTTATGCAAAAATATGTTTACACTTTACAATAAGAAGAGAAAATACCAAAGAGCTGTCAACCAAGTGACAACCAAGGCTCAATTCTTGGTGGAAGTAAGATATTTCCCATTAGTGGAAGTTGCGGGGTATATGGGTCATGTTTGTCATGGGCAGTTACCCCTCACCCCTGACATGCTAAGTTCGTTGGTGGTTAACCCTGATCTAAGGACCCAGTGGACGGGCCAAATTTACCCGGTTTTCAAAAAAAGTTCAGTTAAAATAAAGCTAAAGAGAATAACCCCCAAATATCTTAGAAACTGTCTAATTGCTTGACCGAAAAGGCCAGATATAAATTTTTACTACAGGAGAAATAGCCAACAAGAGACGCCCACTATTCCTTCCAAATTCTAACCCTATTGGCACTATAAATTCCAATATTATGCCAACCAACACCAGTAAATGCAATATTATCTTCAAGAATCTAACAAGTTGTCAATTTCAACCTGTGCAACTAGGCAAACGAAAACATGTATGCAATGGTGGTAAGCACAGAGGTTATCGGCCCATATTTCTACCCGGGCAACGATACTTATAAGTTGGCCATCAATTGCGTAATGCGGGTTGGCGGGGCCGCCATCCTCCTCTCCAACAGACACTCAGACCGACCCTCATCAAAGTATCAGCTAATTCACAATGTTCGTACCAATACAACCAAATCAGATGCCTCCTACAAGTGCGTTTTCAGAGAAGAAGATTCACAAGGGCTCGTTGGTATCAATGTGAACAAAGATTTGCTAGTTGAAGCAAACAAGGCCGTGACAGCACACATAACCACAGTAGCCAAGCTAGTCCTGCCTACGTCTGATAAGATCCTATTCACATTGAACTACCTAGCGAGGACGGTCCAGCTGGCAAAGTTGAAGCCGTACACCCCAGACTTCAGGCGCGTAATCGACCATTTCTTCCCACATGTGGGGGCGAGTATAGTGATCGATCAGATGGAAAGAATTCTCAAGCTAGACGCAGAAGCTCCTAGAATGACTTTGTATAGATTTGGGAATTTATCCAGTAGTACTGTGTGGTACGAACTAGCATATTCCGAAGCTAAGAGAAGGATTAAGAAGGAGGATTGTGTTTGGCAGGTTGCATTTGGATCTGGGTTCAAATGCAGCAGTGTGATTTGGCGGGCAATGAAAAATGTTGATCAAGAGCGTTTTAATCCTTGGTTTGGCGAAATTGAGAATTTTCCTGTGAAGCTTGATTTGGGACCGCAACCTACTTATTATGAGAAGACCGCATGAGTTGTGCTGGGTGTTTCTATTGCTATAGAGTTATAGGTCATTGCTTTTGTATTTCTTCTTGAAAGTGCAGTTTTCCATTGTCAGAAACTAAGATGGAACTTGACATTCTTACGTGATAATGTTGACAATGTCTAAGAGCTAAAGAACCAACGCCAATGCAAAATGGTTGTGAAGTTGTAAGAACATAAATATGTTCAACATGGATAAAACTTCAATGCTAAATAACTCAAATATGGAGAATCTAGTTGGAATAAACCCTAAGTTTCAATGCAAGAACCCATTTTAGTGCACTGCATACAGTATTGACAATTTTCCAGTGGAACTGAGTTTTGACTAATCCCAGTCTCTTTTGTCATTTGGACTATTTTGCAGCATGAATGATGCTACGTTGCTACGTGAGAAGGGGGGCTGGGGAGGCAGTATCATCCAAACAAAGTCCAACAATAATGAACAGAGAATAAGGCGAACAAACTCATTAGAAAACTTAGAATAAATTATCACATACAGTTACAATGTGATCAACTGTTTATGTCATTGTAATCCACACTAGCATAATAGAACACCAGCAGATGAATCTAGTGACAAATTCCCACAAGACCCTCCCAATAAGGGAAGGATCAGGAAAAATCTAGGAATAAATATGGCATGATGTTCCAAAGCGAATACCAGCAAGAACAGTGCTGCTAAGCTAATCACACACAACTAATATCAAAACTTCTCACACAAAATTAATATCAAAACTTCTCACACAAGCACTACGTTTAAATCACCCCCCGACGTCATTTGATAGATCATTCCAAACTGAGTCAAATCCCCACTTTTGCATCTCCTAAAATGAGCATCAGCTAACAAAGAACAGACTCAGGGAACGGTCAATACCTGGATAGATTGCAGCATATCAGAGACAGCAACAATGCAATCACCAGACTTGATCATGCCCCTTAATTTCAACATTGAGAAAGTTCTGCTCAAATTACTGTCCATGTCTTCCGAAAAGTTCAAGCGGAAAGGGATCAATCCCCATTGCAAATTTAGGCGTTTGCGTACAGAGGCAGTGGCAGTAAATGCAAATATGGGACAGTCTGGTCGACAACGAGAAAGAAGAGATGCCATGTGCCCATTTGTTGTGTAAACAAACAAGGCATTTGCTTCAAGTTTGTTAGCTGTAGAATCATAAATAGCATCATCAGTATAAAGCATAACAATAACAGGCCATACATGTTTCACCCAAACCATCAAGCAACAAGATATAAGTATGGACAGTTGAACTTTGCTTTTGATTAAAGTACACATTTTTCTAGAAAAGAGTCAAGTTCAACATCTAGACCTCTGCATCTACTCATTAGTCCAACAATGAAGTAACCACATAACACCACGCTCATCTTAAATACAACTTTCACGACCCAAATTCTATCCTAAGCGTGCATCAAACATTCCACATCTAAACATAGCAATTTATCAAAAGGCAATGCTAGCCACACTGGTAAACTATAAGTGTAAGAAAACAAAACTTAAAGCAAAAGACAGTAATTGTCATCTTCATTCTTGAAGTTGTTGTTCACAAGATACGGGGATATGTGTTAAACATATTAGTAAAATTCAGCAAATAGGTCTTTGGTAGCCTGAATCACTCAAGATTTCTACAACCACATAGTAGTTAGCATGTTATGCACATCCACAACCTGAGAATTCTATAATATAAAGTGAGAGCTTAATTTTTTGAAATATCAGTCACAATTTTGTCCTGCAGCAATCTTACAACCCTCTTTTCTTTAAGTTCCACCATTAACAAACAGTGTAATAACTTTCATAGAAGTCAAATTGCAACTAAAGATGCTTACCCATTTTAGCAGCAGAAAAGCAAATCTCCTCCTTTATTTCATCTGACAATGATGATGATATACTTGGGAGCTCCCATACTTCATGAAGCTTCTCCTCTCTACACTGCCTCTCAATTCTCAAGCTGACACTCCTAAGAACAGCTAATGCCTTCTCAGGATATGATCCCATTGCCGATTCACCAGAAAGCATCAATGCATCAGCTTGCTGCCTAACAGCTTCAGAAACATCAGCAACCTCAGCCCTAGTAGGTATAGGATACTCAATCATGGACTCGAGAAGCTGGGAAGCAACAATGACAGGCTTGTTGAACTCCCGGCACAGCTCAACAACTTTTTGTTGGGCAAATGGAACCTGTTCCAGGGGTATTTGTGAGCCCATGTCTCCTCTGGCAACCATAGCACCATCAGATGCCTGGATGATCTCCTCTAGGTTCTTCAGAGAGTCAACACTCTCTATCTTTGCAATAACAGCAATATCACTGCATAAAAAAAAGATGAACATGTTGGTGCTCAGCAACACGAGAGAGAGACAAGATAGTCCAACTACAGAACCATCTCTCCCGGGGGCACAATAATGAGGATAGCATGGGAGAGAGGAACAGGAAAGGGGCAGGGGATGTGTCCCGTGTTTCAAGGAGCATTTGAAGTCTAAATCCACACATCTTACAAGATTACTCGTTTGATAGTTTCTTTATATAGAGGTAGGGGTAAAACTGTCCCAGAAAATTATATAAAAATTGTGCAAAACAAAACAAAGAAGCAACAATATACTAAACATAGAATTCAATTCCCAAGTTGTGCTGCTTTTCAAAGAACATATAACTCCGCCCTCTCTATCTCCCTCATGGGTGGAAAATAAAAGATGAAATTGAACAGAAGAATCCTTCTATTCAAACAAAGAAACACTAGATCAACAAAAAAGCGCAAACGCTTACCTTTCTGGAGATCTTGCAGTAATGTAACTCTTCAGATGATTGATAGCATCAGCTGAGCGCACGAAAGATAATGCAATGAAATCCACGCCTTCTTCAATAGCGAAATCAATGTCCAACCAATCCTATGTAACATTTGTGCTCGCAAAGTCAGAATACATATACATCACCCAGCAAACCGCCAAAATAATAGACACAATGATCTCTACTTTTAAATCTACAAAGACATACGAACCTTAGAAGTGATTGTGGGGAGCATATTATTTTGTTGTAAAACAAGTCTCCCATGCCTCCATAATGCAAGATTAGCCCGAGGCAACAGTAGCCCAGGATCAGTACACAAGCATTTCACATCCGGGCCAATCTTCTCTACCACCTCAAACCGGACCATTCCCCCATCCACAAGAACCTCATCACCCACTTCCACATCTATTGGAAGAGCAAGAAAAGGGTTACAATAAGGAGTACAATTCACACACTTTCCCAAACCAAAATGAAAGTTGCAGACAGTGAAAATACACACCTTCAGCAAAACCATCATAGCTTACACTGATGGTGCGTTCTGGGAGAGCCGAATCAAAGGACCTGATGGTGAAGGTCCATATGTCACCATCCTGAACCATCCAGTAAAACAACATCAGCTTCAACAGGAAACAAGCATAATTCAGGGCGGGAAAATAGTATGAATAAAGGCCACAAGTGCTGCAGAAGGCATAGTTTCATCAGTTTCTGTACTTCACCACAAGCAACTTTGGATCCCTAACACGTTACAATCTCATAACAAATTAAGGCCCTTGGGGTACCTCGTTAAGTACTCATCCTTGTCCAAATTAAGGAGCAAATAAATATGGATAGCATCCATGTCATAAGTCCAGCTATAAGCTGATGTCTAATTGAGAAGCCCCCAACCGACATAATATAAGACAATATATGTCATAATCAACTCATAAACGCCACAACACCTCAAAATGTGAATCCTCCCACAGAAGAAGATTCTTAAGCACTAGCAGGTTTTAACAGCTTCGAAGGTTAACCCACGAACTAGGAGTCCTTTTTTGGGAATTGTTCTAGAACTTCTGCTCAACAGAAAGTTCCTTATCAAACAACTAATACAAACAACAAAATACAAACCCGATTGCTAAACAATCATTCAAATGGGCAGTGGGCACCAATCTCATGCTAATAAGATATGGCATGGGACAATTGAATG
Source organism: Portulaca oleracea (assembly GCA_029582165.1). Taxonomy (NCBI): domain Eukaryota; kingdom Viridiplantae; phylum Streptophyta; class Magnoliopsida; order Caryophyllales; family Portulacaceae; genus Portulaca; species Portulaca oleracea. The sequence goes on along the minus strand of CM055868.1, from coordinate 65,377,722 downwards.
GAATGGCAAGTATCACGGTATCACCAATCACCATCAAAATAAGCAATTCTAATGATAAAAGATTAAAACAAATTGATCACAACAAATTGGTGTACTTTCAGTGCATTATTTGTTGGTCCAAATATATTTTCTCATGTGTAAATTTGGTGTACCCCTTGCTGGTGCAAACAAAATATAATTCCCAACATCTACTTTCCACCCACTATTTGTAGCTGCAAACATAATTTCTCACAGCTAACTTCAGTGTACTATTTGTCAGTGAAAACATAATTTCTCATAGCTAATTTCGCTCTAAACCTTGTTGGCAGACGTAATTTGTTCTATCATAACTAAACTCCAAACTATATTTGTAGTTGCGTGCATAATTACACTCGCAGCCAAATTCAACATCCTTCCAGTGGACCCAAATAGAATTTCCCACAGCTAATTTCGCTCTCTACTACACTTCTTTGCAAACATGATTCATTCTATCACATCAAACCTCAGGCGCGATATTTGTCATTACCTACTACGCCACAGTTGGTGGCGCAACTACAATTCCTCATAGCTAAACTACCCAGAAAACACAAAATCACAGGAAATTCAAGGAGAGTATACACAATCATGATTCGCTCTCTAGTACTTGTTTCTTCAAACATGATTCGTTCTATCACATCTAAACTCGGTGCAATAGTTGTCGTTGCCTAATTCGCCATAGTTGGTGCGAATGCAATTCCTCGTAGCTAAACTACCCAGAAAACCAAAAATTCACAGGAAATTCAAAAAGATTAAGCGCAACCTACTACTTGTTTTTGCAAACATGATTAGTTCTATCAAATCTAGACTCGGTGCGATATTTGCCGTCAGCAAAATTTCGCATTAGTTGGTGCAAATACAATTTCTCATAGCTAAACTACCCAGAAAACCAAAAATTCACGGGAAATTCAAAAAAAGTAGACACAACGCAATCACAATCACAAACCTCTGCTTTGGAAGACGAAGCACCATCAAGATCCCCCATATGAAGCTCACTCCCCTGCGTATCCATCATAACAGCCACAGCAAACCCTTTCTCCTCATTCAACCTCTTCACGCGCTCAATCACCTCCTTATGCCACGCGCGTGTATTATGACACATATTCAACCTCGCCACATTCATCCCTCCCACAGCAAGCGCTTCAAGCTCCTCCGAACCGGACGTGCTCGGTCCGATTGTGCACACGAATTTGGTCCGCCTTGTGCTCCGAGCTCCGTTCTCCTTCAGCTCCGTCACGCTGACGCGATCCACCTCGAACGATGACGCAAGCAGCACCGCCGGAATCTCCCGATCGACGGCAACGGCGAGGCCGTCGGACGGCGAGGTTGACTTCGGCTGCGACTGGACGGCGAGGATCGGGCGGAGGTGAGTGAAGTAGGGTTTAGAGAGGAGTTTGAAGGGGGCGAACTTCGCCGGAGCGAGGAAGGAGGAGGAGAGAGAGTGAGACATTCTCGCCGGAAAGTTAGGGCTCCGGCGAGGATGTAGAAAGAGAGAGAGAGTAGAGAAAAAGTTTGGGAAAGGGAAGGAGGAGAAGGGTTTAAGAATTGTATATATGGGAGTCGTTCAACTGTATGCCTGCCGCAAATATGTTGCATGTTATTGGCGGCTATGTTCCTATGTTGTGCCAAAAAAACAAATTGTATTTTATTTTTTGAAAATAACCCTAATAATTTATTAAATTATTATTTATTTATTAATACTATTAGTATTATCATTATTTATTATTATTATTTATTATTATATTGCCAGCACCCCCGTTTTTATTCTCCGTTTTTATTTAAGTGTCATTTAGTTATTTGTATCAAAAACTTTTATCGTTAATATTTTAATTTATATAATAGTTCATCAAACAAAATTGATATCATTAGATTCGTAATAAAAAATACTATTGAAAAGGTAAATTATTGTATTTTTTATAAAAATATTATGTGATAAATAATTTGTTAAAAATAGATCTCAAAAAACGTGAATGACAGATAAAAAACGGAGGGAGTATTGTTATTAAATCAAATTGCATTTTATTTTTCGGTCTTTGGCGCACATTGTGATTGAAAATAACTTAAATTGACTTTTTTCCATAAGTAGACTAAATTTTTATTATATTTTTCAAATTAAGAAAAAATTAAATTTTGACATCGGAAAACTGATGTGGCAACATTACCACTGTGGTATTAATGTTACGCCAATTTTTTCCGCCCACGGAGTTTCAACCTATTGGTGTCCAAAAAGTCAGTGTAATTTATTTTCAATCACAAACTCCATAGTGCAAATTATTTGACGTCAAAAACCTTTTATTTTTCGTCGATGACGTCATTTTGGAAGGGTATATGTTAGCTCAACTCTAGATTGAAATCCAACGACAATGTATCCCTAACAGTTTTGTTAACACGAAGTATAGGATAGTCCGAATATTTCCAATCTTAACTCAATTTACTATATCAAATTACGCATATCAATGAGCTCATTACACGCGTCAAATTTAAAATTTACTGTCAACTAGATTGTAATCTTCAATTCACATTTATTGAGATAATTGATCACTTATAGAGATGACAGCATAAAAGATCACAAAAATCGACCCATTAAAATTAAAAAACAAATTATTTATTACGCATCCACCTAGATTCGGACTGTATTTAACTATGACAAACCACAACTCGAATCTAACCAATTTGGGCTCTCAAATCTTAAAACAATTATGTCACTAATTTCAGTCTCATGAAGTAGTTTATATAATGAAAGAGGTGGCTCATAACAAAACTCAGTTCCAGCGAATATATTAGACAATACATATCATATCATAGTATAGTAAGTGGAGAGAAATGGAAGCTAAGAGGACATACAAGACGCTAATTGTGGACAATGATCCCGTAATTAGGTCTCTTAACAAGAAGTATATGTGCAAAAACGGCTTCGTGATCACAATGGCTGACAATGGTCTACATGCTGTGGAGTTGTTTCGTGCAGGGCATCATTTTGATCTTGTCCTTATGGACATGGAAATGGCATTCATGAATGGAATTGAGGTAATGTTTTATACTCCCTCCGTTCCATATTAACTGTCATTTTGTTAGTTATCACGGTCTCCAATGTCACTCTTTGATGAATAATTTATATTAATTTTATTATATTATTATATATTATATTATTTATGATTTTTTTTAATTTTATAATCTTTCTTATATATATAATTTTAACAATATCATATATATATATATAAAAAATTAAATCAAAATTTATTAGACAATTTTAAAATTCTTTAATTAATATTAATACGTATTTTCACTTGTTATTTGACGACAAGAAAAATAATATGCGCGTATTTATGACTTGCATTTATACTTTTTGGTATTAATCAGCTTGATGGGAGATGCACGCAATTTTTCTCCTAAATCTCCTCCATCTACTAATTATTGACCTAAATATAAATATGTTCCAATTGTTCATATCGAAATAAATTATGGTCCAAATGTTGACATTAACCGTTTTAATTGACCTTAACTTGAGCTAGAACCTAAAATTTTATTAGCATTAAACTTAAAATTCTATGTTTCAACTCCTTGAAATATTGTACCTTATATCCATAGCCAAATTGCATATCATACCTAATAATAATTAATTAATATGGAGACGATAAGCAACCAATTGATAAAAATTCATGGCAACTTTTTGGTTTTAATATAATATATATATATATATATATATATATATATATATATATATATATATATATATCTTTTTGTTTAATGATTTTTTTGGGCTTCGAGTAAGAATTCAATTTTTTAGTTGATTTTTTTTATTTATATTTTTCAGGCGACAAGGGAGCTTCGAGCAATGGGTGTGCAAAGTTTGATAATAGGGATGTCTTCTTGCAATATAGAGGCAAAGATTGAAGCCTTTGTTGATGCTGGATTGGATGACTACTTCCCCAAGCCAATGACCATGTCCAAAGTTGCAGCCATTGTCTGGCGTCTTAATAATAAACGTCAACAATAATAAATTCTGTTTACATCAATCGCGAATAATAATAGTTTCAACCAAGTGCAAAAATTAGTATTTTGATGCCAACAATTGAGATCATATCTAGCATCATGTTGTAACTTGTTGACTTAAGTTTATAATAACAAATAGATGTCATGGTCTTAATATATAAATCAAATAAAACTAGATGGATTGAATTGAATACTTCATGCTTATTATTCTAAGTGTAGTGGCAGTAAAAAATAACAACTCCTCAACAACTACAATAGGTAATAAATTGATAATAAATCTTACAAAATAAAAAAAAGTCTTTATGTGATAATTTTCATTTTTGATAGTTCATTTTTTTTATAGCTGCAATGCCTACCCCAAACCCATTCCATCTATTGATAAGTTTCTTTGGGTTTCAAACCCTTAGCCCCGGAACATTGCGATTTTTTAAATACAAAAGGCTATAAAACTATAACGGTGCAGAGGACAGTGATAAGGAGGCTAATTCGACAGTGATCATTTATTTGATGATTTGATTGAATCATTTGTTGTTTATGTTTCATCTTGTTACCTCACTATCGTGATTTTGCAACGTTTGTCGTTGCAGTCTCTTTAGCACGCATGAACTTTGAATAATCGAAAAATATAAAATTACAAATCACATCATAAACTACATAGCTACCATTTTTTGAAGTTATAACTTACACACTTTTTTTTCCATTTGTCCAAAACTTTTAATGTCGCTACATTCAGAATATCAATGTTGATATACTGATAAATTATGTTTGTAACAAATTAAGTGTCCACGGTAACTTGTAATAATATCTGACTAAAATATATCATAACCGGTAAGTTAAACTTCTCCAGATTACCAAATCAGTTTCATGGCGATCAATTACATATACAGTATACCTAATCACCTGTCTCAATCAAATCATTCGAATTCAAATATACCTAAAATCAATAAAAATTTTACTCACTTCCATGATCATCATCAAAAAAGAAGGAAAAACAAAAAAAAAAAACTTACTCACCACCCTAGGACATCAAATTTCACAAAGACAATCTTACACAAATCCCTTAAAACTATCACACCAAAGTCTTGTCACTTGTGCTCTATTCACATGCACCATGAGGCACTCTACACAAAACCCCCAATTCCAAAACCCTAAAACCCTAGCTTTAAGAATTAAGACCAGCATCTATTCAGGGTAGATTATATATACCCTGATTCTTGAACTAAACCTAATAAATTCCCCCCCAAATCGTTGGGTTTGCCCCGATACCAGGTGGCTGATCCCTCGCTGTATCTTAATTTTTCTCTCATCAGGTAAAATCCCTCTCCTCAATCTGGATTTTGTTGACGTCTATAAGCTTCTGTATTGTTTGGTGTTTAATCGTGATTTTACAAGTGTTGAATTGATGAATTATGGATTTTGTTTGAATGTTCATGCGAAATCGCGACGAATGATTAGGGAAAGTTGGAATCGTGCTACCTAAATTAGGTTTCATGGTCTGGTACTAGTTTTGAGCTGGTGATTCTTTGGTGCGAAAAACTTTGATGCCTCAGTTTTTTTTGGTCAATTTCAGTGATTATGATTTAGGGATTTTATACATTTTTATGAGATTTGAATATATGATCGTATGAATATCACAAATTCAAAGGGTAAACAAGTGCATTTTTGATGTTATTGTTTGAAATTTTGGCCATCCTTGTATTTGATAACTGAAGAACTTTATGATTCAATAATGTAGTTTGATTTTGGCTGTTTTCCCTGTAAATTATTCTTATGTTTCTGCTTGTTTTTGAGTTGAAAATATCATACCATAAAATTTTAGTGTATCATAGATAATCCTTTTAGCGGGTCGCTTCGGGAATTTGCAATGTACCCGGTTATGATTCAATAATATGGATTGATTTTGTCTATTTGGCTTATTCATATGGTTATTCTTATTTTTTAGTCGAAGATATCATACCATAAAGTTTGATTGTATCATCAATAATCCTTGTAGCGGGGCGCTGAGGAATTTGCAATATACCTGGTTGAAAGGCGGGAATTGTGATGGTGAGGATTAAAGAAGATTCCAAATCGGCTAAAATATCGAAGTCCGATGATAGTATGGAAGATAGAATCAGCTTTATGCCTGATGAAATCCTTCTCCGAATATTATCTTTCCTTACATTGAGGGAAGTTGTGGGGACTAGTCTTGTCTGTAAAAGGTTTAGCAATCTATGGATGAGGATCCCTTGGTTGACCTTTAGTTCACATAGTTTGTATGGCCGAGAGTCCAATCACCAAGAGCAGTTGTTTAGAATGAACGAGTTCATCGCAAGGGTGGATTGGATCCTCAACCGGTTGCTTAGTCCATCACTTAGTATCTTTTATGTAAGCTATGAAATGTCGGAAGCGGCGGTCCGTCATATTAATAGGTGGGTCTCATTTGCCCTTGAGCACGATGTGGAGAGCCTCCACCTGCACTTGCGTAGGGGGGGCATTTTGGATTCTTGGTTGTTTCCTCCACAAATGGATTTTACGAGACGGGTTCCTAGCCTAAACTCGCTTCATTTGGGGGGTTGTTTAATAGTTTCCTCTTTGGGATGCTTCAGGAATCTTAGATCAGTCTCTTTGGCCTTTGTGGTTATCACCGATGGTCTTTTTGATGATTTGCTCTCGAATTGTTCCCTTTTAGAGGAACTTAACGTTAGCTCGGCCAAAATCCTCTCTAGGGTGAGAATCCCAAAGTCGTCAACGAGGTTGAGGTTTCTAAGCATTTACCTATGCGACAACCTCGAGAAAGTGGAAGTGAATGCGGTGAACCTCGTGTCTTTCTTATACCATGGGGCTAAGATAGACTTCTCATTCAACAACGTTTCGAACCTCAAGATGCTCCGTGTGGGATGGCTCGACAACGTTTTTTGCGAACTTCTGACCAAAAACTCACTCCTTCATACCCTCATCCTGGATTTCCATCTCTTCCCCGAGAACTTTGACACCGATTACAAGTTTTTGCCAACATTAACCAGTCTCAAAGTGCTAATATTGTCAGTTGCTTCTCTTAAGAGTGGCTTTGTTGAGTTCACTAACCTCCTAAGAACAACGCCTTCCCTGAGTAAGTTTGGATTGCATCTGAAGTACTCCGATTATACTTCTCTATCGACATTCAACAAGGCAACCGAAAAGTTTCACCATAAGCATCTTAAGGAGATCGAGCTCACCGGGTTTTCAGGCAAGGAAGCGCATATGGACCTGGTTTTCTTTCTGATCGAAACGGCCATCGCTTTGCAGAAGATCACCCTTAGATTTTCCACCAGCAAATGGCTCTGCGAAATGCAGGAGACAAAGGAGTTGGATGACATCAAAGCATGTGGTGAAAGGATTGCCGGTAAACTTCCTCCTGGGGCAAAGTTAGAAATCCTCAGATGTCGTTAGCATGTTGATCGCATTCATTCGCATTCATACCGGAAAAATGCACATATGAGAGATCATTGCTGTTGTTTATTTATAGCAAAACTGGAGATTATAAGTTCAGTTTGAAGTTTAGTTTTCCATATTCGTCTCACAGGGATCACAATTTCATACAGTCCCCGGAAATTGTATAGGTAGTTAGTTACTGATCAGGTTGCAGAATGCCGGATTCTCTGATCTTTCCGGCTGAAATTTTGTACATCGTTGCATATCATACAATCATGTATTCTTTTTCAATGTAACTTATTGTACGCGAATGGCAAACTTATCATGTTACTTGTTCTGATCAGTCACCAAATTCATTCAAGTGCGTAAATTTCTTTTGGGCTCTTGGAGTCTCGCATTGTGATTTTCAGAGTCATGTTGCTGAAATTGTACAGTTGCTGATCAGAAACTGTAATAGTTATTGATCAGATTGTTTTTGTTAATCAAATTCACGTTACGCAAGTGGGACCCACATTTGAATTTTTTTTACGGAAATTAAGGTGGATAATGGGTCGGGTCATGGTCAACCCATTAACTAACCAGGTCAAATTTCAAAGCAACAAATAAGGGATTGGCCCATTTCTTATGAAAACCAACCCCATTGTCCAGCCCTTGTTTGTAACTTATGGGCTGGTTGAAGTCTTAGCCCACAACAGACCAAAGCCCATGATGACACAAAAACATTATTCTGGGCTTCACGTAGAAAGCCTTAGGCGGAGCTGATGAAATTTTGTTTGACTCAAATACCGGAAGCTGTCTGACTTTGAAAAACACCGGCTTGCATTTTGATATTGTGTAAGTTGACCCAAGTCACCCAATATTAAAGTATAATATTTCTCTTTTTTTATTGCTCAAACTCGATTTTGATATGAATTTAGTTCCTTCTAAATTGTCCAACCTGAAAAAGCTGGGTGCAAACATTATTTTCTCGCCCGAATTTCAACATTGATCGAATTTGGTCGATCTAAATTTAGCCGGACCCAATTTTTCGTCAACCCTTGTGGCAAACTTGAAATTCGGCAGGGTTGAAAAGTTTGTTCGACTTGATCACCCATATTTGTCTGACCTTGAAAAAGTCGGGTATGGTTATAGATTTTTTGTCCGAACCTTGACATAGATCAATTTGACTAAAAATTTAAATATAATTTTTTCAAGTTTCTATTGTCCAAATCCGATTCAGACCTGAATTTATGTTTACTCGATTTGTTCGCCGTGGAAAATACACAAAAACAACTGGGTATTGAACATAAATTTTTCGTCTGATGTCCAATTTGGCAAACCGAAATTATCCCGGCCCAGATTTTTGATAGCTCCAAAGTTTGGGAGTATAAAAAAAGTGGCGCGCAATTTGGGAGCAGCTGAAAATTTTTAAATGAAAGAATGAAAATGAAATTTTCGGAAACGTATTCCCTTTTCGCGCTCTTCAATGCCTCTTGCCTCGTTGAATTCAATTCAACTTGAAAAATTTCGTCACTTCACCGCCATAAATTTCACGAACAAATCCCTGTCTCACTCTCACTCTGAATCACTAATATCTATCTACACCTTCTGCCTTTTTCTTTTGCTTCATCAATTCCCGAACAAACACTCCCTTTTTCTCTCTCCTCTTTCTCTCTCTAACTTCACCGACAGGTAAGCTAATCAGCTCTTCTCGTTTCTGGGTTTACAAGCAACAAAGGGTAAAGTTTTCGTCCTCTGTAGGGTTATCAGATCTTTCATGCAGAAGTTTTCTCAGTGATTTGTTGTTGTAAATTAAAAGTTGACCCCATTTTTGCTTCAAATTGTATGCTATTGTTCTTTCTGGGTTTCAGATCTGGGTCTTTTGTGGTTCGATTTTTGGTCATTTGTGGTTCGACTTTTGGTCATTTGTGGGTGTTTTCTTTTGTTTGTTTATGAACATTGGGTTTTCTTTTATGGGTTGTAAATTTCTCAAATGTTTGCAATATCCCCCCCCTTCTTTTATGTATTATTTTTGTGAGTTTTTAAGCAAATTAGCTTTTTTTTAAAAAGCAAATTAGCTTTTTTCTTGCTGAATTAGTGAGAAATTTAGGGAAGTAAGTTGATTTTTTAAAATTTCGCGAGATTTCATCATATGGGTCTCGCTAGAATGCTCTTTTTTTTTTCCTGAAAAGTTATCATTCTTTTGGTGATTTTTAAGAAATTGCAGTATATTTTTCTTTCTGGGTTTTGTGGGAAGATTAAGTTAACCTTAACCAACTAGTTTTTCGCATACTCAAGTTTCTGTCATCTGGGTCTCTCTAGAAAGCTCCATTTTGATGGAAACATACATTCTTTTGAGCCATATTGTATAGTTAGAACTTGTCTAAATGAGTTTGCAAAGTGATTTTTTGAAAGGTTTTGGTGGGTCTGCAGGAATCAGCCTCGTTCAAACTTGTTTTTCTCAGTAGTTTGTTGTTGTTGTGGATGGTTAGAACTTGATTTGCTGATGATTTCTTGGGTTTGACATTGTCAAATGTTTATTTTTATGGAACAGTGTTTGTTTGGTTGAAGATCTGTGGTTAGGGTTAGCAAAAAAGCCATGGCAGGGAAAGGAGGAAAAGGTCTTTTGGCAGGCAAAACAACAGCAGCTGCTAAGGACAAGGATAAGGAGAAGAAGAGGCCTGTTTCTCGCTCGTCTCGTGCTGGCCTTCAGGTATATATGAACAAATGATGCGTTTGGTAGTTTCCCGGGAAAGATTTTCCCATGAAAAACTTTATTGGGAAAGTTTCTCAACCAAACGCCCCATTAATGAATACTTGAAATTGACCAATTCAAAACATGTTTTCAAGTATTGCAATGTTGCTGTAGCTGTTGTTGATATGAGATGTAGGGGTTTATCTCTTGTGCCTTGTGATGAAATGTGCAGTTTCTATGTTGATTCAATGTGTGGCTTGGGTTGTCTAGTGTTGATTGTGGAGCTTGATAGAGAGAGTTTCACTCTAATATGCATGTAGTCCTCAAGAATTTGGGGCTGGTTGTGATATTAGTTTGTGTATAGTGACTAGTGAGTGGTAATTTATGAACTTTACAAGTGTGTGGTTATGTTTTGTGTTTTGTGTGAGGATTAAAGTAATGGTCTTGGTATGTGTCATTATCTTCATAGCTTTTGGGATCTTTCATGCTTTGTAGGAGTTCTAAGGACTAGTGTAAGTCATAGACTTGTGATGGGGTTGTAGAAATGGCTAAAGGGTATTTGGATGTGTTTTTGTTGCTATGAAGATGAGTTCGCCAATCTGTGTTGATAGATTTTCTCAAAAGGTCTTGGGTTAATTTGAACTAGGGCTCATTGAATTTTCTAATTGGAGGGTACGATTGCTACATGAGACCCCTGTCCTATTTTGTAGCGGGATGTTTAGAGTATTGGATTTGGATTAAGTTATCCCTGGAAAGTTTGCTATTAGGAAGTGAAACTGCAATGCCTCAACTTGAACAAATCAACATAGATATTCGGTGTGCATTTTCTCCATACAGTGGCTCAATATGCATAATTCTAGCATGTATTTATCACTTTTAGGCGCTATTTGACAAATAATTGTTGGTTGTTGGTTGTTTGTATTGGCTATTTACGATTAACTGCTAGGATTGTATATTTGTATTAGTTATTTGGATTGACCGTTTGTATGTGTATGTTAAAATTAGTTGTTTTTGAATAAAGTATTTGTTGAAGTTTCATTTATGTTGTTTGTCACCAATTTTCTATGGTGGGTCCCTCCAGTTCCCGGTGGGTAGGATTCACCGTCAACTGAAGACTCGTGTCCAAGCCAACGGGCGGGTGGGGGCCACAGCAGCGGTCTACTCAGCAGCCATTCTGGAGTACCTGACAGCAGAAGTGCTGGAGTTGGCCGGGAACGCCAGCAAGGATCTGAAAGTGAAGAGGATAACGCCGAGGCATCTCCAGCTGGCGATTCGTGGGGACGAGGAGCTCGACACTCTTATCAAGGGCACCATTGCTGGGGGCGGTGTCATCCCTCACATCCACAAGTCCCTCATCAACAAATCTGCCAAGGATTAGTTAACCCTAATCATCATCATCGTCATCATCATCATCATCATTCTCTGATGAAAATGTAGGCTTATTTTCACCTATGTAGTAGTGTTAATGTGTTATCATCTATCAAGTATCAACTGTTAGGGTTAGGTTTAATTTAAGTAGGGTGTATGTGTGTGATTTTAGCTTGAATTGAAGTTAAATTTGTGGTATGTGCAGTTTTCTAACTGGGATTTTCTGGTACTATAGTGATGGTGGTGAATTTGTGTAGTAACTTATGAATTATGATCATATGGCTAAGTTTTAAGTTAATCTTCTTTGTAATCTGTGAGTGAATTTCATGTGTATTTTCTTAGACAATTGTGGGTGTTTGAAGTTGTGTGTGGTTTGTCAGGGGGATTGCCTTGAAACATGCAGGTTTTGCATGTTTGGTAATTGTGTGTTCTGCCCAGAAACTGAAATTGCCTTGAAACAGGCAAGTGTTATCTTGTCATCTGTTTCTGATGAAAGTTGCAAATCAGTTAGGTCAGGTAATGCCATAAAGAAACTGAGATAGGCAAATTTCTTCCAGGAAATGCCACTCATATTTGTTGGTATAAATTGATGTAATGCGACCTGGTTAGATTTGTATCACTCAAATTTAGTCAATGTCAAAATTTGGACACAAAATTGACGTCCTAGGCTAGGAATTTGGACGGAATTAAAATTCAGGTTGAAATCGAGCTCGGATAGTAGAAAAAAAGAAATATTATGTGAATATTAAGTTAATTCAGATAATGTCAAAATTGAGTTCAAACCAAATTGTTTTTTTCCTGAGTCGATTAAATTCAGATATTCGGATCGGATAAAATTTTGCGATCACAACTTTTGAATTAATATTTTATATGCTTTTGAATGGATTTCTTTTGATATTGCTACTTAATTGGAAATTTCTTTTTGGAGATATTCACGAAGATAACGACCATAACTAAGAGAGAAGCAATTCAAGCAAACAAGGATCCAAAACAACCACGCAACTAGACTTGGGAAAGAGTATAGAGATAGAAAGAATGCAAGTTTGTCCATATGGAGTATGTAAATTATAACAGGCTTCCAATATGGTCACGGTTCACTCTTAATAATGTAATTGTTCACTGCATGTAATATTAATATAACTAGAGTAGTTTGTGAGATCATATCTCTTAAATGACAAAATACTAAAGCTAATAGCTATGTTATTTTAAATAGCGAGCGTTGAACTCTTAAGAAAGAAAAAAAAAGAGATAGTAACAAAATATTGAAAATTAAGATCCAAGTTTAAATCATGGTTTGAAAGTACATCCCTTCACCAAATGAATGCTAGAGAGATTAGTTCTAGATTGAAAGCATGTTTATCTCCAAATGAAGGTTAGAGAGATTATTTCTAAATATTAGCACAAATGATTCATTCATAGACATTTGAATAATTATTTAACTTTTGTTTTGTTGTTGTGTATTTTTTTTTTTGGGGGGGGGGGGGGGGGGGATTAGCTCATATATTATATGATGACAATGTCATTTCAAGGCCTCCCTTTTACTAAACACACATAATTCGTTTCACTATTCCTATACAACAAGGCAAATCTTCTTGTTGGAAGAACTTAACTTTAAAAAGGAACCTCTCTCTCTAGCCTTCTTTCATTCCCATTCTTTTCTTCCTCAAACACTCAACCACCATTGAAAGAAGCATGCTTTGCACCAACACTTCTTCCTCCATATTCCTCCCACCCCACCAAAAATGCACCCCCAACACCAAGAAAATCTTGCCATTTCGGCCGGTCTTCTCCATGTCAAACGCGAAAATAGAACCCCAAAAGACTGTTTATAGCGATTCTTGGCTCGATGTCTTGGCCATAAACCACTTCTCCCACAACCTACAGGCTTCAGCTGGTTTGTGCTCCTTTAACAATCCTTCTTTAGGCTATCGTTCATGCCTTTTTCGCTTTCTTAGGATTAAAAACAGAGGTTTCATAGCATCTCTAGAAAACTTTTCTTTCCTTCGTGCCTTATTCTGCAAAAAACATTTCCGAGTTTGAGTGTGAAATAATGAGCACCCACGTTATAATACTTCTTATATTAAGCACAACTAAATATAAGAAAATTTGGTGATGTTCGGAAATTTACCATCTTTTCTGAAAAATTTACCAGCCAGACGCTCTAATAAGAAAAATGACTTGAAATGAAAGTATATATGAAACTACTATATGCATGAGTGTGATTTGATTGCTAACTTATGTCTAAGTGTATGCAGGAATCAAAATTCAAAAAAAGGGTTATGAGGGGATGTTAGAAGCTTGCAAGGAGGTCACAGCCAAGTTCAATCCTATTCAACAACGTCAAGTTGTCTTGGAAGGTCTTGAAAGAGCCATGCCACTCAAGAGTTTCCCATTGGCAAGTGCATTTTTTAGTGTCTTCTTGTTCTTTTAGGGTTGTCAAAAAATCCGGGTTAATTTGATCTCTGTGAAAGTTTGATGTATGATGCCTAGTTTCTCAGGGTTTATTCTGGGTCAAACAAATTTGAACGGACTTATACACAGGTTTGAAATAATAAAATGAGAAAAATGGCAAAATTCAAACAAAATATCTTTAGCTGTTCTAGATTTTTCCAGGCCAGAGTAAATTGAATTTTTGGGTCAGACAATTTTCTAAGAGCCCTTGTTCTTCTTCTCAAGTTTCATGCATGTCGAGTGTGTCGTTAGGCTGCTTAACTAGTCTACATCAAATTACCAGTAACAACTTCCATTGTAGATCCTATTTATGTGAGATTTGGAGAAATCCAGATATGGACAGTTTTACTTTTGGGCAAACATCGGTTTGATCTATCTATCTATCTATCTATCTATCTATCTATCTATCTATCTATCTATCTATCTATCTATCTATCTATCTATCTATCTATCTAACTACATGGATTTTGATCAATTATATTCTCTCTTCACTTTTTCTCTACTTTTTTATTCTCTCTCTCTCTACCCCCCCCCACACCACCAAATAACCTATATCACACCACACCACCACACCACACCATACAAAAAGAACATGACCAAGAACTAGAAAAAAAAAAAAAAAAGAAGAAGAAAAAGTGACACATATTTGCTTTGAATTTGTGTGATCAGACATTGTTCAAAGAATTGCTACCCCAAACAAGATTTGTGAGGCATGTCTTTGCCTTATTCACAGCCATGTTTTGTGCTTAGCTAGTTGGACCGATCGAGGTATATATATTTCTATGAACTATCTTGATTGAAGACACGAATTATTGTCGAACCGGTCGTTCATATATGGATTTTAAGAATTCTTTATTTTTCTAATTATATATCTTTAATTTTGCATATTAAAAAAATCCATGAACCAATCACCTAACCTTGTCAATGGACTAGTGATGAAGGTGAAGGAGTCTGATTTCAATGGAAAAAGGGAAAAGAATGTGGCCCACATAAAGAAATGCAGGTATTTCATAAGTTTTGTTTTTCTTTTTTTCTTTTACCTTTATGTTTAGATAGTTGAGTATAACTTTAAAAAACAACTAATATAAAATGCAATTTATTAGGTGATTATGAAATTTATGCTATATAAATAATGCGGTTGTTCATGTATAAATATTAGATTGTTCACTCTCAATAGTATGGTTGTTCACTTGTAGATATTGTGAAACATAAACTCCGGATATATGTAATATAACTAGAATATAAAGCTACCAAATATTATTAGTATCATATTTAGATGAATTGCTTGGAAATTATTAGAAATGCAAGTTATTATCATAATAATTCATGCCATTTTCTAACTACGAAATATTATTAGTATCATATTTTGATGAATTGCTTGGAAATTATTAGAAATGCAAGTTATTATCATAATAATTCATGCCACTTTCCAATTATCAAAAATATAAAAATTAAAATCCATGCCATTTTCTTTGGTCTCCATCAGGGTAGGTTTTATGAGAAAAATTAAACAATGAAACATTGATCTCACTATTAATTTTACTGTACTATATGAATATTATTTTAACAACTGTAATTAGGTGAGTTAGGTACTACTATGAATATTATTTTTAACAACTGGGATAGTTGAATTACCTAACATATCTACTTTGAAATGAAAATTGGATCATATGATAAGGTGATTATATATAATGCATTATATTCTTACTCACCCTTAAATATATTCCTTAAAAAAATGTTCTTTATGGTATATATTTGCTTGTTTTAATATTATTGTTATGGGATTTATCCAAACAGGTTTTTGGAGAGCTCAAATTGTGTAGGAATGTGCACAAACCTTTGCAAGTATCCAAGTCAAAATTTCATCAAGGATTCCATGGGAATGCCTGTCACTATGAATCCTAGTATGTCATTTATTATTACCTGAGAACGGTGGCGGATTTAAGTTTCTGATTAGGGGTGATCAATATATTATTATATTCATCTGATATATAAAAAAATTATAATTTTTATACCAAATTATACTAAATTATTTTTTTTGTGTTACCGGTGGCCGTGACCACTCTTGACTTAGCCCCAGATCTGTCAGTGGCTCCATCAAAATTATTTAACACTAAACTACTAAAGCAAGTGATGAATGGTATATTTTGAAATACTAACATATACTTGATATTATTAGTTGATCTTAATTATATTTTCTTAAAAAAATAATTGTAAGAGTAATTGATATATGTATGTGTTCAATTATATATTATACTCAACTAATTTCATTTTTTTTGTGAAAATTGAAATGAATGATAAAATTTTAAGTATTAACCATAAATATCACTTGAAATGAACATATATTTATTTATTTTTTCTTGTGTAGATTTTGAAGACATGAGTTGTGACTTAATATTTGGTGTAGAACCACCAAGTGCAGAAGAAGATCCAGCCTCACAACAACCTTGCTACTCACTATGTAAGAAAACTCTATATATTAAATTCTACATATTAATTTTTGAACTTACGAAACAAAAGTTTATAAAATTTATTTTGTTTTGCAGGTAAAAATAAAATCTTTAAGAGTCACACAACCAAGAGTTGCCCTACATACTAAGACAAACAATCTAATTTTCTTGTGTGTACTCACACACACATATATGTATATATAAAAAGAGATTCATAATTGTTTTTTTAAAAATTATTTTCGAATATATCAAAACAAAATATGTTCTAAGATATACTATACGAAATGAGGAGTTTTGAATCGATATGTAGTATTTGTTATTCTTATATAACAATATTTTCCTTGTAAACTTTAAGATCTATTTATACTTAGTTTAGTTTATTAGTCGTGTTTGAAGTTCTTTCACAATAAGGGTGTATAATGATTGTTTTATTCTTAGATTTATGTTTGTTTGAATCGTCCGATCTGTTCGGTCCAACAAAAAAAATAAAAATTAGGTAATGATCATCAATTTTGTTCAAATTTTGATATCGATCAATTTGACAGATCTAAATTTAACTCAGACCTGAATTTTTACCGACGATAACCAACATAGGGTGGCCCTCATTGTTTGCCACAACAAGAACATTGAAGCAAAGTAGCATAGTGATTACTTATTAGTAGACAAACCCAAGATTTAGGTGGTGTCTTCTCTGCCCTATATATGTTTGCTTATGGAAGAAATAGGGAACAATCACAACCCTACTTATAATTAGAACCCCATTAACATAATCACTAATCACAAATCAGGGTGAGTTTTGCCCCAAGTGGAGAATCTCATTATGGTATTTTTGAAGCTTTTTAATGTTTGTTTGGGCTGTTTTTTGTTGAGATTGTTGCAAGTGGAGGGACAAAATTGGGGGTTGAGAGACTATCTATGTAGGGCTGATAAAAATTTGTCTGATCTGATATCCTTATTTGTCTGATCCGAAAAAAATCGGGTATGACCGTAGAATGTTTGTTCTATTTTTAACATTGACCAGTTTGACTTTCAGTCTCTCACCATCTCAAACCCTAACTCCTCTCATTTTATCACCGGTCTGTCCACCACATAGACGACCTCTTCTTCTTCTTCTTCTTCTTCTTCTTCCTTCTTCTTCTTCTTCTTCTCTTTCTTATTCTTCTTCTTCTTCTTCTTCTTCCCTCTCCCTCTATGCAAACCATCCCATCTTCCCTCCCTCCCCTTTTTCCAAGTTTTAAACTTTTTGGAAGAAAGGGCAGCTTCCTTATTCGGGCAGCTAGCTGCTTTAAAAAAATTTATTGAAACATGTCATGCCAACTCAACAATGTGGGTCTCATTTTTAAATACAAATTAAGATTTCATAGTTTTAGAACGTCTTTTCTGTTAATTTGACTTCTGAACAGTCCCTTAGGGTCAATTACCCAATTCAGAAACACCATGGTTTTGTAAAGCAGGCCCAGTTATTGTTTTTGCATCCAACATTATGGTCCATTGGGCTGAAAGAAATTGAGAAAGGAAGCTATAGAATCCCATCGAATATTTTCCATAATTAATCGCTGGATGACTCTATCCCTCTATAGCCCAATAGTCCATGAGACACTACCCTCAAAGCTAAATTAAAAGTATAAGCAAGGAAAAAAAAAAAATCCTATGTTTTAGGATTCAATATGTAATTTTTTTATTACTTTTTATCTAGTGTAAATTATTAACTAGAGTGTAGAGCACATTGATAGGTGATACGAAATTTCTTGTCTCACCATCATCAACTTTTAATGGAACGATAGATTATAAGAAAATTCACATTTTATCAACATTTATTCATTAACTTTTACAACCTTTTTTTTTTAAATTATAATGTTATGAACTGAACCATGTAACTTTATCCTCATTACAAATGAGGTACATATGATTAAATTACTTCATTATTACTCTTAAAGTTTAAACAACACATCCTTGAAAACAAACTCCATAACAAGCTTTATTTTTAGGCAAAATTTCAATAGTAAGTCGAACTACTAATTTTTAAGGACAAGAAAGAGGCATGAAAAATCTTCTCTAATATTTTCCATAATTGAGGAAAACATAAATCATGGGTCATTCTTGTTTGAAACTAAGCATCCAAACACCCTTTTCCCTACCCACTCTACAATAACATTGAGAGTTGAGTTAGAATCATGAAAATGGGCAAACATACAAGACATATACCAGCAAATACATGTATAATTATTCATCACATCATGCAATTTTTCCAGAGAAAATGGGTTGTTCTTCAATTCATTCACATAGGGCAAACCTAATCAATAACCTACCTAGCTTAGGCCATTGTAGTTTGGCTTGATATGTATATATCATAGATGTATAGTATGTTTATGTGCCCACCATTTCATTCAGTACATTATATAGGCTATTCTTGTAGAAAAAGATTGCCACCCTACATTGAATTTTTGGTCATGGTATGGCATTGTTTGTTTAGTTACATAGTGACATGTAGTTAGGTTATCTTGTTAGTTTCTGTGTTATCAAATTTCTTTCCTAATATTTTGTATTTGTCAGCATATTTTATTATTTTTGCGATTCGGTTAGCTTAAAAGACACAAGATATCGATCAAGCAACAACATCAAAATCACTCAGTGACAATGTTTTTTGTTATATTTGTTGATGTATTTTGTTTGACATAATATTTTGATTTCTCGCTATTTTATGATATATATTATTCATTACAACAATGATTTTGATGCATATAGATTTTATTTTTTTAGTATTTTGTATTTGTTGATGTATTTTGTTTGATATTATATTTTCTTTGCCTATGACAAGGTTTCAATAATGATCTTATAATATCATAGAACAATTCTAATGTTAGTTTTGGACATCCTTCCCTCTCACTCAAACAGTCTTTTTATTCTTAAGCCATTAATTAATCAAATTAATTTAATTTTGAATTTTAATTCATGAATGTAGTAAGCCATATCAACTTGATCCATTAAATTATTAGGTCAAACATTCTCCTTGTATTAATCTTCCCCTCTCTTTTCCTTTTTTTCCTTTACTTATTTTTTTTGAATTTTCTGTCTTGACATCTATAACAACATCATGACAACACCATCTGCTCTTTTCAGCTCACCCACATGCCCTTCACATGACCCCTTGCTTGCATTATTATCCACTATAAAATAAAGCACTATATCTATCGCAAAATATTTATCAATTTGACTAAATTTTATCGGTTGATTACTCACAAATTATACTGAGTTATAAGATAAAATTAACACCATATCTTTCTAGTGACAATAATCTCAATTACATTGTAACTCATTGTAATTTATAAGTAATAACGGTCAAAACTTAATCACATTCACAAATATTTTACGACAGATGTAATTATTAAATTAAAACCATTTTCAAGTACTAGCTAGCTTTACATACTTTCCCAAATTAAAAAGAACAAAAAGATAACATCATAACGAGGCTAGATTCATGAGAACTTAAAAAATAACTAAAAATTCAAACAACCGTTAGAATTACCTCGATTTAAGCCCAACATACAAGTGACCGTTAGATTTAATAACACTATTATCACATCTAAGATCTAAGCCCACATTCCCACAGACTCACAAAACACTTTAATAAAATAAAATACTAATAACAACATGGCCTATACGATAATACGACTCCCTAAATGAAAGATTAACTGCTTAATTAAACAATTATTTCCTTCAAAAAGAAAAAGAAAAAGAAAAGAAAGAAAAGCGCGCCAAAAGATGCTTCTGAACGATTTCCTGACCGTTATTAATTTTCCCGCGCATTCAGAAAACCAACTTCCTACAGTAGAACTGTCTCCGGTCACCCCCATTTCTCCCGGCCTCGGCGAGATCCCCGATGGACTCCCCGATCAGATCCTTGAATATCAGCCGTTCGATGTCGAGCACGGCCTCAGACACCTCCACGTGGCGGTCTCCCCAGCCGTTGATCGCGTCCTCAGCCTGGGCCAGGTCCTTCCTTAGCACCCTGACGATCACCTCCACCAGGTCCTGGGCCTGGGCCGGGGCCCGCTCCCGGGCCCGTTTGAACTCGGCCCACACCCGGCTCATTGACAACCTCTCCGGGCCTGGTTGGGTCCGACAGGCCCGGCCCAGGATCTCGGTGACCGTGTCGAAGACGAGTTTCCTATGGAGGAATTGGGCCTTGGAGTGATTATAATAATCATCATTATTGTTATTATTATCATCTTCATCTTTGTTTTGGGGTCTAATTGATGAGATTTGCTTCTCTAATATCAGGAAGAGGTCAGTTTCGCCTGCGAGCGAGGAGTTCGATGCTCGGTACACCTCAGAGAAGTAGGTGAAATCTGGGTCGTCCGATGTGGATGGATCGATCCCGTGATGATCAGGGTTCGATCGCGATCGTGATGGTGATGATGAAGATGAAGACAGTGATGATGATGGGGTCCACAGCTCCTCCTCCAGCTCTGGCAATACTTGATCTGGGTTACCCAAAATGGAGGGATTTCATGGACAGAGAGGGTCAGTGTTTATTACAGTATCTGAAAACTTGCATGTAATTTAATTGGAACAAGACAGATAGACATATATGCATATATGCAGTGGTTTCTTATTCAGAAATAGAGCCAAAAAATTATGGTGGCAGATATGTCATACCATTTGGAAGAAAGTTATTTGCAAAATTCTACAAATAGTTGGCTCCATATCAATTATGTGAGGATTAAATTGCAGTTTTCTTGTCTTCATTTATACACAAAGACATAAAATCCAATATTTGGGGGTTGGGGTGGGGGAGGGAGAGAGTAACTCAATTGTGACAACAATGCAAGTCTCATTGAAGCCACATATGATATGAATGTATGCTTTTTCTTTTTGAAAAATAAGTGTTAGTCATCAATAATTACAATATTGTAATTTTATTGGTAGTGTATGTCCTTATGAATCGAATAATAGTAATTTCAAATCATAAGTCATTATATATGTTGATGAATTAATACCTAAAATTTTATAATAGTAATCAAGAATTTTTAAGTGACAAATATTTTGAGAGAACGAGACTCTGTTCTTCTGTTCAGATAATAATTTATCCATTCTACTTTCTCCAACCAACCCAATTACCCAAATTTACCCGATCTTCTCCTATTTTCAATGTTTACCTAAACTCACACAATCCTACCCTTTAAAAAACCAAATGGATATGGTATGATCACTTTAACTATCAAATGAACGTATATAATCTGAGCCAAATGGATTATGAAAACTTCAAATAATGACATATTCTTTTATGTGTTTGATAAGATACGGTACTTCGTAAAATTCCTAAGCTTACTTTAGAATAGTCACAATTTAGGTTTGTTTTTTCTCAAAAGACCAGAAAAAGGTTAAAAAAATACAGCTTTCACTGTGTCAGCAGGCTATATATGTTAACCTGCATGCTGTCATGGAAGATTTGGAGGGATAGGAAACAGAAAAGGCAGCAGGCCACGTGGCAGGATCAGGTGACACGTGTGGTTATTTTTCATTTTCCCAAAAAAAACACCTGATTGGCTGTAATGCTGAGCTAATCCAAGGCTACCCTTTCCCTTCCCTTCCCTTCCCTTTCTCATTGGCAGGGATTGAATTGGCTCACTTATTGTTCCTCAGTGGGTTTGCATCTTCCAAAATTAAATGAAAAAAATAAAGAAGCAAAGAATAGACAGACAATTTCATTCATTGTATGTAGTATTCAATTACCCATCAGAAGAATAGTAAATAGAATGTTGTAGTGAGTTAATGTCATCAATAAGAATTGACAGATACTCCCTCCTCCTGCATCAAACTTGTTCCAGGTCTTATTCAAGAGGGTCTATTATATCCCATCAGAAGAATAGTAAATAGAATGTAGTAGCTGCTTCTTTTAGCAGGCATTTGGTTGAGATTTTGGAGGTTTTGATAATTTACTATATTAATTAATCAACAAGTTCCATTTTTGTAGCGGAGGATGAATTAGGGCAAGAATAAAACACACTTCTAAAGGATGGCGAAATTGTAAAAGTGCAAAATACAAACAATTAACTTCAATTAGAGATTGTTGCAGAGGATTTTTGTTCTTTTATGTGGTTGATAAGATGCAGAGATGGTACGATGTGAAAAGTATAGTAAGGTGTGGAAAGATATGGAAATTTGTGGAATGTGTGGTTGATGTGGTAGGTGAGAAGAGAGAGAAGAAGAGATATATTGATAATGATTGTGGTATGGTGTGGTAGAGTGTGGAAGAAT
The DNA here is from genome assembly GCA_029582165.1 of Portulaca oleracea. Classification (NCBI taxonomy): domain Eukaryota; kingdom Viridiplantae; phylum Streptophyta; class Magnoliopsida; order Caryophyllales; family Portulacaceae; genus Portulaca; species Portulaca oleracea. Next base: position 65,355,117 of record CM055868.1, on the reverse strand, counting down.
ATTGATTGATATGATGAGTTGTGGTAACACACTATACAACAACGTATAAAAATAAAAGAACAGAGACCTTAACGCAAATGCAAGTCCCAATGGTAAATTATTAGGTAGTTTTTTGAACAATCTAATAAAGTTGTTCCAGCAAATATGATCCCAACAACTATGAGTGTTTGCTAGATAAACCACAAAATACCTAATACCAACTCAGTCAGAATATGGTATGGTACTTAGCGTGTGTCACTCAATCCAAACTATGAGCTCCAAAGACAACTCATACCTAATCGTCAACAACAGCTAAAATAATTGACAAATTGTAGAGAAACTCATATACGTACCAAACATTTAATTTGGATTGTGATATTTTCTTGTAAGACAATATATGAACAAATTTAAGGTACACCAATATATAATAGCAATTATACCCGCATGCGTCATATATATGGTACGAATGAACATGAGAATTGAAAGCAAAGATTGCATGGGACGTCAAGATCATTAAAAGTCAAAGATGGAGCAGCAAGATATCAAATGGGTGTCAGTTGAGATCTTTGCATACCTTTGAAATGAATGCTCCTCTTCTTCACTGGAGAAGGTGAATCGTCCTCCTTGTAGAAAGACGAGTCAAGCACCGATACCGGACTCGGTTGCTGCAACTCAGCCGAGCTCGGGTTTGGGTTCGAGTTTGAGTTTGAGTTCATCTCAGCTATGCTGTGAAGTAACTTATCGCACCTCTCTAGTAAACTTCTGCTTTCTTCTCTGTTCTCCTCTACCCTCCATCTCTGCCAAAAACACAATTAATTAATCACTTAATACTAATCAATCCTTAATCTCTCTATAATATTTTATTAAAAACATTATATTTTTAAGTCCTTTTTACAATACATATGATAATAACTATTTCATAGCATAGATAGCTATGATGGGCCCATATATTCTTCTTTTTATGAAAGTTACAAAATAATTATTCTCTCAATAAAATATAGCGTAAAAATTCTCGTAGTTCCTATAAAATCAACACAAAATAGTGTATCAAATGATGTAATCACAATTCTTTCACTTTGATCGCATATATACTATGGCTCTATTCTTTAGATTGATTAAAATTAGGTTTGGATGAATTGAATTAAATTAGTTTGGATAAATTTGAATATGTTTGGATTTGATTAAATTAAATAGTTAAACCAATCCAAAGAACAGGTACCATAATGACTAATATTAAAGTAATGGAGGGAAAAATAGAAATATTTTCACCTATGTTTAATTCCACTAGTATTTTTTCCGTACAATCTTTCCAAACTTTGAAAATGACAATTATTAAGAAAATGGAGAGAGTATAATGCAATATTTGTTGAGATAAAGTTATTTATTTTTGGCTATTCTAATACTTTTAGCAACCTTGATTAACTTAGGAATTAAGGTGTACCTCGGTTTCGGTGTGGGTGGAAGTACTGTAACTGCTCTCAGAAACGGTAGAGATTGCAGATGCATCATCATCTGCGGGACCACGGCGGGAGAATCTCTGATCACCTCGACTGATCTCGACCGTTGATCTCCTCCCCCGAGGCGACCGGTTCACCGTCTGATTGTTCTGATCACGATCGCACCTTCTCAACATCTTCGGAGATTGCACCGGCGACTGCGAGTTTCTCGCCGGCGTCTCAACGCTCAACGGATCGCCTCTCCGCCTCACCGGAGGGCTGGAACTCCGGTGATCTTTCCGTCCGGGAGTCCTCGCCGTCGCCGGCCGCTCTCTTCTCGGACTCACCGCTGGCTCGCCGGTGCACCTCCGGCGAGGCGGAGATTCGCGGCGGCCGGAGACGAGATTCCGGCGAGGCTGAGTCACGGCGGCGGTGGTGGTGGAGGAATGGAGGAGGCCTTTGAGCTGGAGAGCTTCTAGAATGTGCTTGAGAGTTTCTAGATCCTTCGACGGTTCATCGATTCCCCGCATTCGTAATCTTCGTTCTATTTCGCCAAAGATCGTCACTGCTTGCTGCTGCTGCTGTTCTTTAGCATGATGAATCTCCGGAGGGAAGAAATCTGCAGTGTTGTAGTATCTCCTCTGATTAATCTGATTATGATTCGAATAACTTTGATTCTGATTTCGATTCCTCGGGTTAATTCTCTCCACATTGTGATTCATCACATTGCCACAGCTTCTGTTAATCCGCGATTGTTGATCCGACCTTCTCTCCCCTGCGACGTCGTTTCTGCTAGCGGTATGAGGAGAGAGAAAGCTCGGAGTGTCTAAGAATCGATAATCTCTCGATCTGGACTCCGACGCCGATCGTCGGAGCTCCGCCTTGTCCTCCGCCGTGGAGTTCGCCGGCAGCTCGAGCCCCATGAGCCGCGCAATCACACACGGAGATCTTCGCTGATTCTCACTCTCGTCGCCGGCGGAATTAGCGCCGGCGGCGGCGCTAATCCGAAGCTCGCGCGGCCGGAGGCCGCCTTTAGCGTCGACGACGGCGCGGCTGTCTAAGGAAAGCCTCGGAGCTTCCTTAGCGAACTTCCATGGCGATTTCACCGCTTCCTTGAACTCAAACGTCGATACATTCCGCAACGGAGATTCCGGCAGCACCGGATCCGGAGCCGGCGATCGGAGCTCTGTTTCCGGCGACCGTTGAAGGTGTGAATTCTCTTGTTCTCTCGGCAATGCAGGGGATCCGACGCCGGAATCCAGTTCTGACGGTGCATTTCCAGAAAAATCCTAATTCAACACACAAATTCAGAGTCAATAACCAAATCATAGGCAAGTATATATCATTACACGAATCAAAAACCTATTCCCGAGCCTTCAACCAAAATTTCCACCAATTCTATGCCTTCAAACACTAATTACACTAACAAACTCTACATTCAAACACTAATTACACGAACAAATTCTACATTCAAACACGAACACATACATACCGATGAAAGAGGAGGTGCAGGGAGGCGTTTATGATTGATTCGTTTGCCGGAGATAATATGAGAGAAGTTGAAGAATCCAGCCATACATCCTCTCATCTGCTTATTATTATGATTACTACCATTGCTCTCCAACTTCTTCTGCCCAGATTTCGCCATCGCCATTTTCTCTCTCTCTCTCTCTCTCTCAAATTTGAAGATGAAGAAATCTATCAGATCATGGTGATAATTTTGTGGGATTTTTCCTTCACATTTGCTCAAATTTTCTTGGTTTTGGGTTTGGAGTGGTGGGGGGAGGAGGGAGTGATAGTGCGATGATACCAGTATTTCACGGCTTTATCGTTAACTCCCGCTTTTCTGCTCTTTTAAAGGTGTGCCAGTGTAAGTAAAGCTGGAGGGCCAAATGACTAAAGCACCCTTGAACTTCTGAAGGAATATCGTCCTTGCCATTCAGCAGAAAATAACTAATGGGGTTGATGAGAGTAAAGATTAGCCAAGTTTTTACTGTATGGTGTTCCACGTTGCTTGGCTTATTTACTGTTTCTTTGTCTAAACATTTTCATTGTTCAAGATTTTTTTTAAAATTCTTTTGGATATATTTAAATAACTTTCATAACTTCTAGTAATACATAATATTCACTCTGTCCGTGTTTATTTATCTATTTAACTATTTTTTTTTGTTGGTAATTATTTATCATTTCACATTTTGAAATATAAATTTTATCAAATTTTCAATAAAAGCATTTCTTTCTCTAATTTGAATCAATTAGGTAACTTTTTCTTTTTTCCTCAAATTCATGTTTTGCCTTAATATCTGTTCACTCCCTTGAGCGATAAATAAATAAGGATGTATGGAGTACTTCTCAAGATAAAACGACGTTTGGTTGTAGCGAGGGTCTTCAAATACTATATAAAAATGACGAAAATACAGAGGACAAGTAACGATGTATGATGATATATATGTAATTTTTGATAAATTTTAGGTTATATGGATAATTTCTACTAACAATTAATCCAATGGGTTGTTCGTGTTAGTCTATTGAAAATCAACCTTGGGCCCAATTAGCCAATTGAATTGATTGTTTACCAAATATCTATTTAACTTATTTGACTTTGATTAAATCTTTCAATAAATCATTTAATAGATTGTTTACCAAACATGATCAAAATATTGTATGAAAAATAAACAATCAAAGAATAATATCAGAGACTGTGACAGATAACTAAGAGACAAATGACAATGAAGTACTGAAGAATATTTAAGGGTCATGCTCATGCATGAGAAAGAAGGCATTTGTAACGTGGAATTTTACCTTTTTTGCACCAATTTGGTTGAATGGTATCAATTCAAATCAGTTGATTTGTGATTTGTGATGTGGACTTGTCTTAGCCCTTCAGTTTATATCAAGTGGTTTGTACTACGAGAAACTTGACCCAAAAAATACACCCCCAAAAGATCACATATGCTATATTTGTTCCTAAATTGATTGTGTTCATGTTGATAAAATTTGATCATTAATTTTCTATAATTTGTATAAAGTTAATAAAACTATTTGTAGTATACTCTTGATCTCTTGATCTTATTGTTTTTAATAATAAATACGAGAATATATTTAATTAGCTTCAGAATAATTTATATAAAAATATAATAAGAAAATTCTAAAATAAGTTTATAAGTGGTCCAGAATAAGTTTAGCTTATAAATAAGTTCAGCGAAATGAATTGTAGATAACAAATATTACAAATACATCCCGCAAAAAATTTCTAATGATAGAAGGCAACTACAAAATTTTGGATCAATATGATTTGTACATAGAGTATTAGGTCTAATATCACTTCCAAATCCAATTTACTTTATTTTAATTAATTTTTGTTAAAATTCTATCGGTTGGAATCAGACTCTTCATGCACTTCTATGCGCCGTGAATGCTGCCTATATTTGGACTACTTCAAACCATGCATGCATTATAATGAAGTTCATTGTCATTGTGGTCGTTTTTTTAGAATTGTAAGATACTTAGTGGTCAAGCTATTGTTTCATTAATGGTTACACATATTAAATATCTTTCTATAAAAAATGACATATTTAATATCAACAACTTAAGTTCAAAGCATTGCCAAGGCAACATGACCAACTTGGCATATCAATGCCCTAATCAAGAAGTAATTTTTTAACAAAATCCTCTGATAAACCTTAATTAACTAATTTCCCCCTAAATTAGTACGTAGACAACGTCATTGTTTGAATCACAATCAATATATAACGGCTAAGTTTTATAATGGCTTTATTTATTTATTCATTTTTTTTATTGGGAAAATGTAGATACAAATCCCACTAATAAGTTGCTTGTAATTTAAACATATGCTTTCTACCTAATGATATGTGCATGCACATTTTCATGCGAGGTCAATGATTCATCTCTCTTGCTCTTCACAACCTTCAAAATTTGTACTACATTTTCTTACCAATTAGGGAGCAAATATGATTAATCTTCAATCCATAGCATGCATCTTATAATCTAATTATAATGTCTCGTCTTTACCAAAACAATCTACTACTCATGCACGAGTCCTACTTAATTAATTACTCAAATAAATCACCTCACCCTAATTTATCCGATCCGATCAATTTTGATTTCACTTAATTCATGACGGTTAATTATAACCCGAACCTGAATATATTCTCAATAACTTAAGGTTCTTTTTCGGTTGCGTACATACACGGATTAGAATATTATCTTTAATTAGTAGATTTATTTTGTTATATTTGTACTTTGATCGTCTTTGATACTTTTATTGTAGTTGTCGAGTTGTTGTTTTTGCAGTTTTGTGAATTTTTTAGATCTTTTTAGACTTCCAACAATCAAGAAATTACATGAATTATAACCCCTTTTCGTTGTTGTTTTGCCCTTTTTTGGTTGCAATAATAAAAAGGGGGGCCAATCACAAACAGAAGAGATGAAGACTCTCTCGTATTCAATATACACACTGGATCGAACAAGATTTTATATATTTTACACTCTTAATTATAAGATATTTCAAAATAGTATTGTTTATATTCCATAATATATGTAAGTTTCTTTTTAATTTACAATGTGAACAAAGCTATTGCAATTGAAATTCCCTCAAGATTGATTGTGGGTAGCTTAAGATTGGGAGTAAAAAAACCAAATACAATTGCAAATTTCTATGAAAAATTGAAGCCATATATGTGAGCAAAACTTGGGCAATATGCCAATATATATCTCCTTCAATATAATAAATATCCTTCTAGGGCATAATTTAAGTACTGCCTATTGATTCTGATTCTAGCATGTGGGGGAATATGAATAATATGTGTCTGACAACATTAGGAAATTGAAACAATGATAAGCCTAACATCCCTTTCTTCTTCAGTTTTTCATATGCTTTCATTTCATTTTTATTTTTTATCTTCTGATTTGATTTACAGTTTTCATATGCAAAAAAAGCTTCCTGTTTCATGTGCAATATTCATCCCCTCCCATTCTCTTTTTCTTTTATCTTCTTACAACCTTTTAATCTTTCTATCTATTCCAGTCTTTTCTATCTTTGTCCTAAGCCACATGCCTTGTTGTACCCCTAGCTAAAGCTAATGAGATGGGTCATATGGTTATTTTGGTTTGGTTTGGTGTGGGTTGAGTAATTTACGGTTCGAGCTGTCCTAGGATAATTAGTATGTTAATAGATTTATAATATATGATTAAGAAGTAGAGTCGGGTTTGATTAGATTCATGCTGAATTCGGATTTTAGTTCGACTTATAAATAGTTCTATTTTACGTTACAATATTCACCTAGGTATTCATTTTGATCATCTGAGATTCAACTTAATTTTGTGAGTCTTTGTGATTCATTTCTTTCCATTTTATCTTCTGAAACATTAAATCTAACAATAATGTGTGCACACAGACATATACACATTGTTTAATTCTTTTTCATCGATAAAACAATCGAAAATACAGTACTGAATTCCCAAGTTTGATTCACTGTTATTTATTATAGCACACATTTGATCTATGCATGTATCTGCCTAGGGAGAAAAATGATCATTCATTATTTTATAACTAGTTAATTAATCATGGAAGCCCTAAAATTGAAAATTCTAAAAAAATCATTGTTTTTCATAAAAAGTATAACAGCAAATTTTAATAATTGTAAGATGTCACCCAAAAGATCCAAGCTAGCTACTAATAACTAAGATGTGATCACAAAGTAACTAAATTTCATAGGTCTGCTCAAAAAGATAACTTTCATATATGGATAAATCCCATCATTCCTTACCTATTAACCTAACCTAAAATACCAACAAGAAATTTGCATTGTATGAGACAAATTAAAGGCTATATATATACTAATATTCAACTCCTAGTAATTAAAAGTAACAATACCATGCATGCCCTAGATTAATCATACACTTTTAAATAAGAATAAAAAGGACATATTAATTGGCCTCTACATCACTAGAATATTAATTGCTACTTTGCTAGGGCAAATCTTTTACACATGAAAAGCATTTATGTTCATATATTGCTCAATTAGCTAGGCCTTAGCTAGCTAGATCTAAGCTTTTGGTTCAATGCAAAACAACAATGTATGTATGTAATTGTTACAGTTAAAAAAAAGTTTAATTCAATGAACAAGATATTTTTTTATTTGAATATGATCTGAATTATGTAGGATGAAATGACCAAAAGTATATGAACTTGAACATGAATTATATTGATTTGATGTTAAAGCAAGTTCAGCATGGAGTTTGGTCTGCCATAATATATACAGTAACCGCAATCACTCATGGGAATTAACCTAGTTAATATTTAATTAACTAGATGCCCTTGCATAATAATAATAATAATAATAATAATAATAATAATAATAATAATAATAAGTGGATTTGGGAATGGTGCATTAATCATGAAACCATACCATAGAGGATTATGATTCCATCACTTTAATTTCTGGGTTTTATCACCAAGACCATCTTGAAGACTGCTCTTGAGTAATATTTTATAATTCTTTTTCCTGCTAATTCAAATATTTTAGGATTATATTGACAGTGTATCTTTCATTTTGGTTAGATTTGGGGGTAAAAATGGTGAACAAATATTATAGATCTGAATTAAAATCATTTTATGAAGGCAAATTCATTATCATTCAATTATTTGACTTCAAAATTGGTGTGTTTATATATGTTGATTAGGCTCGATCTACTCGAGCTTTGCATATTTTTACTGAAGAAAGTAATTAATTAATATTTTTAAATATGTTCATCTTGATATTGACAGAGTTGATAATTTTATGGTTGATTATTGTAGCTTTTCTATGTTTTAATATACCATGCATTTTTAAATGTTTACTATGTAAAGTATATATAAACATCTAAAAATCATAAGTATATATACACACAAACCTGTCAATTCGGTCGGAGCGGACTCGGTATGCCCCATATTCTGGATTTGTCATATTTCAGATTTGAAAAACTGGACCGATTTCAGGTCGGTTAGCATTAGCCAAGATTATATACACAATTACAATGTTCTCAAAATCTCTATTAGTCAAGATCCAAGTATCTAATTAAGCATTATGAATTGATGATCACAAATCATCAATAATTTTTGTACTTGCCAAAAAATAAAGTAGGAAGCGTAACTACTTATGTATATATATGTGAAGTTTTGTTTTATTTTATTTCATTTTAGAAGTAACTTATTATTATTATTATTATTATTATTATTATTATTATTATTATTATTATTATTATTATTATTATTTGAAACAAGAGTCAAAGGAAGGGACAAAAAGTGAAAGTGACAGTAGAAAGAGGATTAATGGTCTTTTAGGCTGGCAAAATGTAACTTGGGAACAGCTCTTTTTCACATGCCCTTCATTTTTAAAGTGTAAATCATAATACCATATACAGTACTTTGTATCTAGTAATGTAGCATACTTATGGCATTATTTCACTATTTATACTTATATTAATCTTTTGTTATTTTGTATAGAAAATTCTCAGAAATTAAAGAAAAAATGTTGGGGTTTTCTAAAGGATTTTTGTTCCTATAATTGTATCATTAGTGAGCATTTCACATGTCTCACATGTCTAGTCTTTTAGTGCCCTTGGGAAAATATTTGTGGATAAATTTGAGCACATTATGTGCTATACTTTGATTATTTCCTTTCTCAATTAGAATTTATTATAATAACATTATCTAACAGCTATCAGCCAATTAAGATAAATTGGGAAAAACTATTTGTAAAAAAAAACGAAAAAGGAAGAAGCCAACTTTTTGTGTTCAAAAGGGTCACTAACACTATGTTGCATTGAGGCTAACCATAGACCTAAAATTAGGGTTTGCAAGCCCAAAATTTTCTCTCTTAGGGCTTTGGGCCTATGGCTCAACAACATTGTAAGTTATCTTCACACTTCAGAAAGTTGACATGATAAAAACACCCAAAACTCAAAAACATAAATACAAATCTAACATTGTCTAATTAAAATCTTCTGTAAGTTAACACTCTATCTCTAAACACTATATAGTTCATAAGTACTCCACCTTCATCTTCTCGGTCTGTGTTTGATATTTGAGTGGAGCAATCCTTTCTCATAGGAATATTTAGAGTGTGATACGCAAATTTGGGTCCATGTATTCGATTTTTACGTCCCCTTGCCCTTAGTCCAAAACAGGTTCATTGGATTGTCTAGCAATAAATTGAACTTTGACTTATCTATATCTTGATCCGTGTTTAAATATATGTAAATTATTCCACCCAAAACAAGCCCTAAAGAATTTATCATTTGACATCAAATACTCATCTATTAATCTTAAACTAACCTGTTTAATCAACCCAAACTCAATTTAGGCCCAAATTTTTGCTGGCACTACACGCATATATAACTTGACATAAATTTTACCCCACCCAAAATCAATCTGATAACTTTGTCAAATCCATGCACAATCTAAGTGATCACATATTCACATCCAATTGACCTCCTACCTAACATAATCTTCCTCCTGATTGAGTATAGGAATAGTGGTTACAGTAAAAAGATACAACAAACAATTGCATGATTTTAGTCCATATATTATCTATGGTTCTCTCTTTTTCTCTCTAATTTCACTCATTTGCATGAACAAAGATCAAACCTTTGTGATCACCAACACATAATCACTCACAAATTTCATCTGGGTGTTTCCATTTTGCTGCATCCATGGCTTCTTCCACCACAACTGGGTCAGGGTTAGGGTTATCCGGGTCGAATTTCACCCAATTTCCCAACACGAGCATAAACCCTAATCCCCGAAATCTGAAGCGAATCAAAACCCTAATCCCCAAATCAAGTCTCCAAACTAGCAGACCACCCACAAAACCCAGATTCATCCAACACAAAAAGGAGGCATTCTGGTTCTACAGATTCCTATCAATTGTGTATGACAACATCATAAACCCAGCTCTGGACTGAGGATATGAGGGAGAATGCATTGGAATTTGCTGATTTTGATAGGAGGGATTTGGTGGTGGTGGATGTTGGTGGGGGAACTGGGTTTACTACTGTGGGGATTGTCAAGCATGTTGATGCAAAGAATGTCACAATTCTTGATCAGTCACCACATCAGTTGGCTAAGGCAAGGGAGAAGGAGGTTTTGAGAGAGTGTAGGATTGTTCAAGGGGATGCTGAGGATCTACCATTTCCAACTGATTATGCTGATAGATATGTTTCTGCTGGGAGGTATGTGGTTGGTTTGTGAATTTGGGTGTTCTTTTTTTCATGTTATTAGTTATTAGAATATGGAAATTGGATTGTAGTCAGTCGAATTGTAGGAGGTTGAGACGACGGTAAGACGAGCTTTAGAAATGTATCACAATAAGCTAGACGGTTGGACCTTTGAATTTAATTGCACCGACACCGGATTTTCCTGGTTGTTTTCCTGTGTGGCACCTATATTATAGTCATGCCAAATTTTCATTAATTAGATTGTAGTAGTCCAAACTATCGTTCAAACTGTCATATATTGGATTGAAGTATTTCAAACTATCATGGATTGCATTGTAGTAGTCCAAAATATCGTTAAGGTTTGACCAACTCGGTGATGGTGCACTAAAATTCGACCCCTCCATACCCTTCCTGGACGGGATTTTGGAGTACTGGTTTTGGTTTTGGTTTAGAGTGTTGGGTATTGAACGATTTTAAAAAATCTTGGGTCTATCGAAACTAGTCTCTTGATTAAGGGTTAAACTGCCATATTAGACCCTGCGCGCCCCATTTTGCCATGAGACTTTTGGGATTGTCGAGAAACTGAATCATTTGTTTGAGATAATCAGTCATGTTGATGTGTAATTGAGGTTTGTTTCTGCCATGATTTGTGAAGTGTGGAGTGGAATGCATGTTTGTATCTGAACTGGGTCTTCTTTTTTAGATGATGTGTTTTGTTAGGTTGATATGGAGCTTCTTTCATTAATTGTGAAAATGTGGATACCTAACTGTGGAATGGTGTATAGGATGATCTACAATACATACTACGCTTCATTTAGGTGATTAGGTCGAATTTCGACTTATGTAGGAGATGATTTGTGTCAAATGTTGTCAATTGAGATATTTTGATGTTGTTTCATGGATAAACCCTAAGAGACCAGACCTGGTTTTATAACCAATGAACTTCTGAGCAGCAACAGACCGTAAGCGGGACTCACACTAGAAGTTGTTAGTTATCGACGTTCCAATACCATATCTTATTGGCAATGACTTCTCCCAATGACAAATTAGAAACAAGTTAACAAACTTTCGCCCCGGTTGCTCATTCTCAGTATCGAGTATTGGCCGGACCCGCAACGAGGCATCAAGGAAGCCTACAGGGTGCTGAAAGAGGGAGGCAAAGCATGCTTGATAGGTCCTGTGCATCCGACATTCTGGCTCTCCAGCTTCTTTGCAGATGTGTGGATGCTCTTCCCAACTGAGCAAGAGTATATCGAGTGGTTTCAGAAGGCGGGATTTAGCGATGTTCAGCTGAACAGGATCGGTCCTAAGTGGTACCGTGGGGTCCGCCGCCACGGTCTTATTATGGGCTGTGTTGTGACAGGTGTCAAACCGACCTCTGGCGATTCTCCCTTGCAGGTAACACTTTACTTCTCCCTTACATATTATACTGCGAATTTCACGAAAGGAAAAAACATTTTTGTATTTCTTATACTTGTGAGCTCTATCTTAACTGTTTTTTAAAGATGTTTTTTCGAGAGGCTTTCTGTGGGTCCGCATGTATCAGCCTCTCCATGAACTCGTTCGTTCGAACGTGTTTCATGGGAGTTTGTTATACGTTGTGCGCTTTTTATATGGTACGGACATGCAAAACCGCGATCTACATTGGATGTCTGTTTTGAGAACTGGTATATATAGCAAAATGCAAGAGACAAGAGTTGCCTGTTTGTTTCGAGAACTTACTGATGGTTTTGATTCTTGTTGGAAATTTTGTCTCGTGCAGCTCGGTCCAAAGGCCGAGGATGTGTCAAAACCGGTGAATCCAGCCGTGTTTATGTATCGGTTTGCCCTCGGAGGTCTCGCAGCAACTTATTACGTACTTGTCCCGATTTACATGTGGATCAAAGATCAAATTGTTCCCAAGGATAAGCCAATTTAAGCTAGTTCTTCGGAGGCTGGAAAAGAAGGCAGCAGTTGTTCCTCAATAGGGTTTTGCTGTTGCATTGTTAGATCTTAGAACAAATTGAATAAACTTTGTAGACTGGGTAGGTTTGTAATGTGCTTTGGACTGAAAAATGCTGTCCAAAAAATGGCTGTGTTTTCTGCCTTGGGAATCGATGGTCTGGTAAATAAAATTATGAAGCTGTCTATGTCACTAATGCTCTCTTTTTTTTTCTTTTTAAAATTCTCTGTCTCTCAAAATCAGGACCTATGCTAATGAGTGTCATTTGTTGGTTTAAGGAGGTGCAAAGGATAATCCAAACACTTTTCCTAACAACTAAAAGTTACCAGCTAGTTGCCAAACAGGGAATGAAAAGAATCAAACTTGAAACCTAATATGAATCTCTCATATCCATATCAGCAGGATCCACACTAGAATTGTATATGTAAATGAAGCCCTTGTGCAGCAATCTTCATGGATGGCAATTAGTTGGGGTGAGCATTGAGCAATGGTCAGCGCCCTTAGGGTCAAAGAGGGTTGAGCCCTAAAAAATAAGGGTTCTTAAAGGATCGAGTCGATGAAAGCCCAAGTCATTTAACAAGTCGGCCTGTTTCACAATATTAAAAGGTCGGTGAACCAACGGATCAAATCGATCGATCAATAACTCAGAATAAATAGTTTTTCCTATTGTTTTAAATGCTAACTTTAATTGGATGGTAATATACCGACCTTTAGGGGTGTTGAATGGCAATATACCAACCTTCACTTTTGGACAGTAATATCATTGACCTTTATAGTTTGGTGACATTAATATATCTTTAAGGATTTTCTGGGCGGCGAATCGGTTGACGGTCTGACGTGGCAGGCGGTGCAAAAAGACCGGTGCCATTTTTAGGTATTTTTAGGGGTGTTGAGTGTTTGTATTCGGTATTTTTAGGATTAAGGGGTTAGTTTTGTTGTTAATTTTTAGGGTGCAAATCCTTGAAGGTACATTAATGTCACCAAACTATAAAGGTCAGTGATATTACTGTCTAAAAGTGAAGGTCGGTATATTACTATTCAACACCCCTAAAGGTCGGTATATTACCGTCCAATTTCCCAATATATTATTAATACTACATATTAAATAATAATTAACATAATTATTTTTTTGGTACAAATACACTTATTTTAGGGTTAAACGGACCAACCCATATTTTTACTGAAAAGCCCTGACCCAACCCATTGCTACAAAGGGTCAATCTTAACATGAATCGACATGATTAATGGGCCGACCTTGACCAGTCCGATCAGACCCGTTACGCACCCCTAATTCAGCCAAATTGGACCGATTTTAAACGTTAACTAGCCGGACCATGATCCATCCAACACAAAACCTTTGGTCCATATCAATTAGGAGTGAAATTTTGATCACCAATCTATTAAAATATAGACTATAAATGAGACAATACTCTATAGAAATTGAAGGCATTCTACAGTAGTGAGTAAAACACTGAAAACTAACTTACCATTGATGAAAACATGAACAAAAACAAGGTCTACTTGGATTAGAATCATCACACAAACTGCAAACTATGAAGAGTTGAAAACTGTGACGAATCAAAAGGACGACAAAACTGTCCTGCACCAGAGCTTGCAGACTAGAGATTTTCCCAGTTCTTTCCAAAACGATGTTTCAAATGTAACAGAAAACCAAGACTACAAGACTGAGAGCACGTCATACACATGTCATGCTCGATAATAACCTAAGATGGCTACGAGTCGAGTCAAGTACTCATCAAAAGATTAACACAGATCACTCACATTCGAACAATGCAATCGAAACCGAACCCTTGACCTTGACCACAAAGTCAAACCTATCTAGAACCACCATCGGGACTGGGATCGCCGTAGGCGACCAGACCCTTTTGCCCTACTACGGGTGAGCTCGAAGTCGACCTCGGAGATGAAGACCCTCTTTTCGCTCGTCTCTTTGGAACATCGGCGGCAGGAGGAGACCTTGATCGAGATACGGTTCTTCCCCTTGACCTTGACCTTGACCTGGACCTTGACCTTGACCTCCTGGCTCGGGGTGGGGGAGAGCGGCGGTCATCTGCACGAGGCCCGAGACGGGACCTTAACCGGTCACTCATTGGTGGACCCCGGTCCCTTGGGCTGGGACTCCGGGCCGGAGACCGGGACCGGGTCCGGTTCCTTCCCGTGCCTCGGTTGTCACTAGGGCTTCTTGAGAGGCTTCTGCTTCTCCTGCCTCTGAAATTGTGGGAAATAATTTAGATAAAGTTGACAACCAAGAATAGCATGCACTAATCAGTATTATCTATACAATGGGCCAATCGGAACCAACTGGTTGACTGATATTCACATTGGAATGACTTTTCGTGACTTATAATTTATCACTGAATGACTTTTATCAATGTCATCTTTTAAGTATAAATTATTGGTCATACTCATATTCATAAAAGTCACTCCGAAGTTGTACGCCTCATCATAAATTTATTATGAGATGATCTTACATAAGACTTCCTGAAAAACGTAACGAGTTGAGTACCTCGGGGATCTCCTCCTTGGAGGGCTCCTGTTGTAGCGCCTGTACGGCGAGCGATCTGAGTAACCTCTGTAGCTTGAAAATCTGAGGCGACCACGAAAAAGATCTGAGAAACCTATAATTTTTCTTTGTTCATTCTCATCAGAAAAGAAAAAAGGCGAAAATCATACCTATCCCGATTCCTTCCATAGTAGCCCCTACCACCGTAATTGTTGTACGGCCTGCGTGGGGGCGAACGCTCAGGAGAAGGGGTCTTGTAGCGGCGTGCAAAGGCAAACTTTTCAGTGAATCCGCGTCCTTTCCTGATGCGCTTGGGGGCCCCACCGTTGTCTTCGTCGGGGTTTTTTGACACCTCTTGCTGCCCTTGGTCGTTGGAAGCGGGCGGAGGTGCAATGGCTTCAGCCTCGGGCTTGGGACTCCTCTTCCGGTTTCTATCGGGGCTCACACTAGGACTTCTTCTCCTAGGGCTTGGGCTTGGGCTAATCTTTTGACTTGCTTTTGGGCTTGGAGATCGGCCCCTGGATTGATTTATAAGTTCCATTGAGTTAATAACCGGGTCATAAAATTCATCACCCTTGTTTTCAATAGGGCTTTAAGAAGGGTCTGTTCTTTTCAGGGTTTAATGCCATTTTACCAAACACGACCCAAGTTTACCCATTCGTCCCTTATTTTCGACACTCAACTTTTCAACTTTTACCTGATTTTACCAAGACTTATTTTACCCAATATCCGCACACCACCGAAAAGAACAGCCCTTCACAAACTAGCTCAATGCCTTTGGGTGACTAGTAGTCATCAGACGAGAAAATTGAGTCAGTGACACACCTGGACTTAGCTGCACCCTCATCCGAGGAAAGTGGATCCGCTATTTTATCAGAATTAGATTCCTTGCCGCGACCATTGTTCAAAGTACCTTCAGTCTTCTCAGGCAAATCACTGTCTTTCTTCTGGTTTTGATCCTTCAGTGGCTTTTCAACAGATAATTTCTTCTCCGTCTCTGGACATCAATAAACAATGCAGACAAGAGTGTGAATTGCGACTAATTCACTGTGATTTCTCTATGAGAAAAATGTAAGACATGAACACTGAACTTACATAAAAAGCACATAATTCCTAATGTGTTCGTAAGAAAAATTACATAAAAAGCACATAAAACTAAACATCATGCCATCTTACTCGACGAATTGCGACGTCTTGACTTTTCATCCTCAGAACTGCTTGGTGTCTCACTTCCAGTATCACTTGAGCTCCCAGAACTCCTGCAATGCAATTATATGCGCATAGCAACCGTAAAAATCAGGACACTAGAAAGACTTTGTTAAAATCTTCCCTGGGAATTTATCAACGAAAACTGAACCTTTTTGACTTGCGCCTAGCTCTTCCATTATGACGGCCTTTCTTCTTTTCACTTCGTCCTGACTTTTTCGCTACTCGCTTAGATTTAGAGCTTTTACCGGGTCTCTTTCTCTTCCTGCGCCGATCTTCACTGTCGGAACTGGAGTCAGATAGTGAATCATCCGACTCTGAATCAGAATAAGTGTCTGAATCTGAAGTGTAGGATTCAGAATCAGACTCTGATCCAGAACTGCTGTAAGAGTCCGATGAAGAGTATCTCCTCTTCTTTTTCCTTCTGTCATTAGAGCTTTTGCGCCGCCTACCTCGGCCTTTGCCATCTGAACTATCATCTGAGCTACTGGCTTTCCGTGATTTCTTAACTTTCCCTGTATGAGATAAAATTGGATATCGTTAGGTACTGGCTAGAGTCCTCGTCATCATTACACATAATTAAGGATGGGCAACGGCCGGGTCCCCATAGTTACTAGGAACGTTTCCCGGGTTGTTAATCCCGGAACGTGGGTCGCTAATTTTAACACAAATTTAGTCTAGTTTTGACTTCTGAACGATTGTTCCTGGAACATGGCTGGCAGCCGTATGTAGCGTTCCCGGTAACTATGGTCGGGCCAAATAAAGGGGGTTGCTAAAGGGTTGGATCATCAATGGATGGTGTAAATAACAGGCTGGTCTGTTTAACAATGGTAAAGGTCGGTGAATAGGCCAGACCGTGTTGGCCCATCAATGACCTCAAAACGGACAGTTTTTTTGTACTATTTAAATGCTAAATTTACTTAGATATGTTAGTCTTAGAGATACTTCACATTAAACAATAGCAAACATTACTTAGTTTTTTACAAATACACTTCATTTTAAACTTAGGGTCAAAACGGACCACCCATGCTAGAAAGCCCTAACTCGAACCGCAACTTCAATAGGTCAACATTGACCCGACCCGACCTTACAAAGCTAATGGGCCGGCCCGGAGCCCCACCCTTACTCGTAATAAAATACCCTAATCTCACCTTTCTCAGGCCGGACTGCAGACTCAGGTTTAGCAGCAGCAACTTCACCACAGTCGACGACTTTGACTGGTTTAAGAGGCCGCCCATCAGAAGAGCCAACCTGTTCCAATTTTTTCACAATGTCCATCCCCTGCACAACCTTCCCAAACACAATATGTTTCCTGCCACATCATTGGTATACACACAACCACATTTGAAGAATCAACAAACCATTTGTTACTGTGACTATAATGTAGGGTTGTCAAAAATTCGAGTTCAGGTCATTTCGGGTTTCGGACGAATCAGCCATCAGGCAACAACTTGATGTTCGATACCCGGATTTTCCATAGATTTTTCGGGCCGAATAATTCGCGCAAACCTAAATTCCGGTCAAATCGGGTTCAGGCAACAGAAATAGGAACAATATTACGCCCAAATTTTCGGTCAAATCGGTTCGTCAAAATGCGGGCAGCAAATCATTACCAGGCCCAGTTTTTACGTGCTGGACAAATTTTTGACAACCCTACTATAATGTGAGATAAGACAACAGAGTTCAGTAAATACCCATCGAGATGAGGAGTACGCTTGAATGTTATGAAAAACTGGGACCCATTCGTATTAGGACCACAGTTTGCCATGGAGAGGAGTCCAGGTCCATTATGTTCCAATTTAAAATTCTCATCTGCAAGAAATGCCAATGCTAAATCATATACCTAACACCGCATACACGCACAAATTTGACCCGAACAATAGAGCAGATCACCGAAAACCTACCTGCAAACTTGCCTCCATAGATACTCTCTCCACCAGTTCCTGCAAAGGAGTAAAATTTGGTTCCTCACATTTCTAGGAATGAACACATAAGTTGAATGCGTATCTGCATCACTCAAAGCAATGGGGGACCCACAGAACGAAAGATCATACCATCTCCCTTCGAAAAATCACCTCCCTGTACAATAAACAGAATGGTCAGAGACCCTAAAAAATAAAAAATAACAATTAATTAAAAAATTAGCAAACCGTACAAAACACCAAACGCTGATTTAGCGTTAAAAGATAGCCAACCCACTTAAATCTAATGCTTGAGAGGCATCAGGAATCAGACAAGTTAGAGACAAATGATGAAACATAGAGAAAGAAACTTATTTTTCCTTCACGTATAAATGCAAAAAATGGATGCAAATATAACTAGGATCATCATAAAGACATAAACATCCCTCACCAGTTTATACACTATGCATAAAGAAGAAATAAAAGGAACATAAAACATCCATACAAGCAGCAATATACCTGAGCCATAAATCCTTTAATTATGCGGTGGAAATTTGAACCTTTGTAGTGCAGAGGTTTTCCTGTGGTTGCTCCGATCCCTTTCTCACCTGCAGCAAATAAAGTAGTTCAAGCTGACCAATTGCAATCCGGCTATTTAAATTTTCGCTGTAAGGAAGTTTCAACTCCTAATCAAGAATGCGAAATCAAATTCATTAAACAATGAATGAGAGTCTGCTACAAAATGAATATCCAAAAGATGCATTCAAAAATTTCAAACCACCGACAAATTTACCAGTGCATAGAGCCCGGAAGTTTTCTGCAGTTTTAGGAACGACATCTGCGAAAAGCTGCAAAATTCAATACAAGCACATGAACACAATTGCATGAAGTCATTGGAGTCAAATAATGCAGAAGAAATAAAGGCTGATTATTCCAGATCGGAGGCGTGGAGAGGGCTATAGATTTGGAGAGAATGACGTGAATAAAGGGAAAACCTCGAGTTTACCTCAATAACAATTCTTTCGACTGGATCCCCGCCAATAGAAACATCTAGAAATACATGAGGGTTCTTTTTCCTCGCCATCTTCACTCAGGATACCAAAACTCGACAAAGTTAGATGCTAAGGTAAAGATACTCTGTTCAACATAGTGGCAGCTCACAGTAATAGATAAGTTATCGAGCAAGTCCAAAGGTGCGCCCTAATGAGTTTAACCTTTGAATTTTGCAGGCAAAAAGAATACAGCCTTGCATTTCAGTTCAGCTAGATAGACAGTAAATATTTGCTTTTAGGGTTTTTGCCAAATTTCATTTCGAATGCAATGATTAATTTTCTCTGACACATCGAGCTCAACTTGATGCTTCAAGCAAATATCCCATCCCTTGCAGAGAAAGTTGGTCCATACAAAGCACAGTGTTTAATACAAAAACTATTTCATTCCGATTTAGATTTCACCGTCTTAAGTTATTCTTGGGAGGTTGATATTGATGAACCTGTTTCGCTTCTCCAGCCCATCAAACAAATACGCAAGCTAGGGTTTCAAAATCAATTGAGCATTCTCTACATTCCGTCACAACTCGATACAGACAAGTTCATTTTCACCAACACAAATGAATCCTTTGCTAGTTTTCACTTTCAAATAAGATTTCATTCAACAAAACTGCCCTCTAGAAAGTTTGATATCCAACCCAAAACCCTTAGAACACATTAACACAACAATGAACAACTAAAATTCAAACTTGAACAATAGAACCGAAACAAATCAACAAACCAAGTTCCTTTATCCACTTTCTAACCCCCCAAAACCCTCAAATTCTAAGCAATTGAGCAAAACCCTAAAAAACCTAAACCCTAATACCCGTATACTCATTTTCTAACCCACCCAAACCCTCAAATTCTAAGCAATTGAGCAAAATCATAAAAACCCAAAACCCCAATCCCCGTAAACTGAAATTTCGCACCCCAAGAAACATTCCATCATCAGCATAAACCCAGTTAACATACGAAAAGGGTGTAGCAGCAATTAACACAAACAAAAATCAACATCAGAAAAGCATGGATGGACAAAAGATATGAACGAATTTAGGGTTTTACCTTTGCCCTAAAAGGGTGGGATTTCAGCTATTCCGGGGCAGAATACAAAGAACAGATGATTCGATGGGACACCAATGAATCATGAAGAAGAGGGATTTTTGTGAGGGTGAAGACTGAAGAGTGAGAGTGAGGCTGCTTAGCTTCGATTCAATGACATGCCCACATAAACTGTAATAAGGTTGGGATGCGAGAGACGCCCTAAAACCCTTTTTTTTTTTTTTTTTTATCGAAAAGGTTCAAGTTCAACCTAAACTAAAAACTAAGGTGTGTTTGGTTCTTTTTCAGGAAAATATTTCCTGGATAAATTTTCTCTAGAAAAGTTTTTATTGGAGAAATTTTTCATGGAAAAGAATATTTCACAGTATTTGGTTTACATTTAAAATTATAGGATAGTTTGTAGAAATGTCTAAATTACCCTCTTTTTTTATTTATAAACTAGTTTTTTTGGGGTATTTTGGGAAGTTTGATTAAAATCATTTCCCTTTCCCATGGAAAACAAACTTTCCCAACCCCTCCCATGGGAAACATTTTCCCATCTAACATGGGAAAATATTGAGACCCATCACAAAACTTTCCTATTCTTATTTTACAACCAAACATGGGAAATTTTGGTGCATTTGGGAAAGTTGGAAAACTTTCCTAGAAAAGTCCATGAACCAAACACTCCATAAGAATTGGATTCTCTATTGTTTACAATTGAATGATAATAACCCATACTTTTTAGTATGTTAATAGTTCAACCAAACCCGACCCACACGGGTTAACTCGAACATGAACTTAACCAAACCTGAACACAACCTGACTTAGGCATCGTTCTTTTGTGCGTTGCGTCGCAGTTAGTTGCGGTGAAACTAGTAAAAAGGCAAGGGTAATTTGTGGTATGTTGTGGTAGGTTGCGGTAATATGTGTTGCAGTTAGTTGCATTAACGCACGAAAGAAGAGTGCCTTAATGGATTTGAATGATTTTCACTAGAAATCAACCCAAACTTGAACTTGATCAAATCTGGGCCCAAACTAACCCAGCCCGTCCCACATCAATCTGAATGATTTTCACTTGGAATCAACCCGAACCCAACTTGAACATATGTACATAGATCTGAATGATTTTCATTGGAAGTCAACATGAACTTGACCAAACCCTAATTCGACCCAACCCGCATAGATCAAAATTCACTCCAAACTAGAACTTATCCAAACCCCAAGCCAACCCAGGTTGACCCAAACCGTCTAATATCGAAATAGATTTTTAACCCAAGTCAACCTAAGATTGAACTTAACCAAACTCAACCAGATTTTGAACCCAATCCCACCTGATCCACATAAATCATAATGACTTTCAATCGATGTCAACCTGAATCTAACTTGACCCACACAAAAATGAATGATTCTTTCACTTGAAGTCACCCCGAACACGACCCGACCTGCCCTGCCCATCCACATGGTTTCGAATGGCTTTCAGTCAAAGTTAACCCGAACTCAATCAGACCTGACCCACATAAATTCGAATGATTTAGACCAAAGCCTGAACTTTCGTGCGTTAATGCAACTAACCCTAAACCTAAATCCACATGGATCCGAATGATTTTCACTTGAATTTGAACTTGACCAATATTGAACTAACCCAACCCCGTTCGACCTAGTCCTCATAGTCCCGACTTCTAAGTGATTTTCAAATGAAGTCAACATGAACTCAACCCAAATTGACCAACATAAACATGAATGTTTTTCACTTGAAGTCAAGTCGAACCTAAACTTTACCGAACCCGAACCCAACTAACCCGACCCACATTGATTTGAATCATTTTAATCGAAGCCTGAACTGGACAAATCCTGAACCCAACCCAACTCCACTTGACCTACATAGTTAGAATGATTTTCGCTTGGACCTGAACTTGATCAAACCGAACCAACCCAATCCCATTCGACCCAATCCACATAATTTCGCATGATTTTCAAGATAGGAATAATTACCATTCGGCTACCACCTATTGGTATAAAAATAATTAAATTTTAATAATCGATTGTGATGAAGTTCAAAACAAAATTAATTAAAACTAAAAATAAACAAATAAATATAAGATGAATCTTTTTGCACCAAAAAGAAAATAAAAAAAAAGATGAATCTTTAGCTTCAATGGGCTGGGCGTGGACCGGGAAACAATAACAAATGGGCTGGACGCGGGAATAGACTACATTCATTCCCACCGAATTATTATCACTTCTTCCAACTTCCAAGTAAAAAAAGAAAAGGAAAAAGAAAGAGCTCTTACAAACTCAACAATGGCGGACAAACCATCACCGCCGGACTCCGACGCCGACTACTCCGCCTCCGCCACCCTCATCCGCTTCGACCGCCCCATCCCTCTTCTCCGGAGACCCGTACCCGCCGACCCACCGGAAAACCCGGCCCTCGGCCCGTACATCCTCGCCTTCCCGAACATTCCATCCTTCTTCTCTGCCTTCAGATTCTGCGAATCGAAGCTTCTAGAACAGTGTGAGGCTGGGGTTCGAATCGGGTGCTCCATCACCGCATCGAACAAGTGCAGACCTCCATGGTGGAAGACCGTATTGGGTCAAAAGGTCGACTTTAGAGAGAGAAGCGAGTGCGAGGAGAGAGAAATGGCGGCGTGTCTAGAAGGTTCGAAGGAGAAGTGCGAGAAGTTTGCGAGGGAGAAGTGCGCGGGAACTTTTGGCTGGGCTAGGGTTAGGGTTGTCGATAGAGAGAGGAAGTTGAGAGAGAAGGAGGTGGTGGGTAGGTTGATTTCTTGCGTTTCTGGGCTGGGGGTTTCGAGAGGGAATGAGGGGTTGTTCGAAACGTTTCTTGGTGATCAGTTGAAGTCGATTCATGGGGTTGAGTTGGGGGGTGGAGTGAGTATTGTCAGAGGAAATGAGATTTTGGGCGATGATGAGAAAAAAGATTGAATTTTTTTTAATGGTTATTCAAGTTTGTAGGGTTTGTTGATCAACAGAACTCAGTTTCTGAGGTGAGTTTGGAGATGGGTGTCATTCAAACTGAGGAAATATTTGATTATTTCTGGTGGGTCATTCAAATTGATTGCTGCTCTTTCATGCTATGTGAATGGATTGGATTTTTCTGATGGTCATTCAAGTTTTAGGGTTTATTGATCAAGTAAACTCAATTTCTGAGGTGAATTTGGAGATGGGTATCATTTAAATTGAGAAAATATTTGAGTTTTTCAGATGGGTAATTCAAATTGGCAGCTCTTTTTTCATGGGATGTGAGATTCTGGGAGATGGGTATCTTCCTAATTGAGAAAAGATAGAATTTCTCTGATGATTGTTCAAGTTTGTAGGGTTAATTGTTCAACAGAACTCAATTTCTTAGGTGAAGTTGGAGATGGGCATCATGCAAACTGAGAAAATACTTGATTTTTTCTGGTGGGTAATTCAAATTGGAAGCTCTTTTCAAGGGATGTGAGATTTCGGGAGTCGGGCGTCGGGCGTCAACCAAATTGAGAAAGGATTGAGTTTTTCTGATCCAAGCTTGTGGGTATTCTTGGTCATCAAAGGCTGATATTTTGGGGGAAAGTCTGTATGAAGAGAAGAGTGTCAAATGACAGGTATGCATGGTCTGTATTGACTTTACTAAGTTGTAATAAGAGATGGAGTTGATGTTGCTTGAAGACTGGTACCTTATTTGGTTGATTTCCTGGTTTTTTCTGTTCAATATGTTTGGTTTTGTAAATATGATAGATTGTTACTAGCTCATGCTTGTATACACTGACAGTAAAGAAGTTAAGTCACAATGCTATGTGACAGATTGATTTTGTTGCAACATCTTCACTAGAATACATACAAGAATTGAAATGCTGGCAAATTGGGTTTGACAAGTTTTCATGTATACATTGTCTCTTGCTATTGTCCAGAGGCTTTCTACATCAATCGAAAGCTTCCGTTTATATATACATCATCATTCATCTTGTTTGTGAATTTTATATTGCAACTATGGAGAGTTGGGAGGTTTGAGAACCCGAGGACATTTCAAAGTAGTTGAGGCAAACCTTCAAAAGATTCATGCTGAAAACCAAAATTTCTTCCATTGCCACTAAAATGTTGTCAAATGAAGGATATATGCGGCGGATCCAAAACATTTTTACCTAAGTTTACATAACCTTCTAAAGAACACTTAGCTGACTGGATCTGTGGTCACTGGATGTTTGCACTTGCTGAATAGGGAAGTTTCTTGAGAAAATCTAACTGTTCTACATGAATGAGACATCTTATATTATTTCCTAGTTAATTCACTTAGAATTGATGTTTCAGTGGTTATCCTGATGGAATTTGTTGTCTTACTTTCTTCTTAGAAAAGGTTCTTATCACTGATCCGAATGTCAATCATGTCACATTATGAGAATGATACAGTGTCTCCGTGACTCTGAAATTTTGCTCGAAAACCCCAGAAATTTGCTTGAGTTGCATACTATTGAGATCATTTCATACTGAACCTCACAAATTTGTTCCTGATATCTTCATTGTTCACTGCAGTCTGCAGCCTACAGTTACGCAAACTTCTGAAAATGCAACCGACATTTTCAGAGCCGCTGTTCTTTCATAGTTGGTGAAACTGACGAACGTTCGGGATGTGAAGCTGATGTGCTGAAAATGACTGCCAAAGTTCTGTTTGATGAAGAACACATAATCAAGTTGATGAAGAAGCCACCCTTGAAGAGCTCACAAATGGGTCTCTTCTTTGTTTGTTCTACACAACCTGAGGGATCTTAGGGTTTTTGCCTGCTCTATGTCTGGGGATCTCAACAGATCTCTTCAAAGGTTTTTGCCCTGTTCTTGTCAGGAAACAAACCTGAGTATTTTGCATATTAATATTCAAAACCAAATTCCTGCATTTCATGGCCTGTGTCTCAGATGGAAAACCATGAAAATACTACCCTGATTCCTGAAGTAATGATATGCAATTTTCCTGAAAGCTTCAGTTTTAGTGTTTGTGAGGCTGTCTATCTGTCTATATCTGGATCTTCTCAAACCTACATTAGTGGGATTTATGCAGAAAGTTGCTGATTTCATAAGCACCTTGTTATTTTCTTTAGATTGAATATTTGAATTTATTCGATCTAAAGAAAACGAGTATGATCATAGATTTTTCGTTCAAATTTTGACGATAACTTGTTTGACTGAAAATTCAGGCATAATATCTCTGTTTTTTTCCCTATTGTCTGAAGCTGATTTAGACCGGAATATAGGTTTGTTTGAATTGTCTAGCCTGAAAAAAGATTAAGGGACATCAATTTCTCGTCTGAATTTTGACATTAACTGATTTAATGGATCCAAATTTTTACCTGGATCTGAATTTTCGACACCGCAAGTTACAGTTTATGTCCCTGACCCAGACCAGAACAGATGACAACATGGTACACTGAATTAGTTTTTCCTGCAAGTTCATATTGCAGAAGCTCTGTAAAGAGGAAACACAGGAGTGAATTAAAAGAGGGTATAATTAAGATGAATATTGGACCATATAAATATAGAGCATTAAATTGAGGAAATCATTTAATTTGAGCTGAATACTACCTTGAGCAAATTCCAAATCAATAAAGATTTGATTAAATGCAGTCTGAGACAATGCAATCACTGCTACCTTGAGCAAACACCCAACATATGCAGGGAGTCAACTTTGGTCAAAAGTCTCATGGGATCTTTCACTACTAGAAAAATACTCATTTTGTTTTATATTATTGGTTATTTTGACATTTTGAGTATTATTTCTTTTAACAGTGCATTCTTTTTTTTTCTTTAAATATAAGATTATACTGCTCTATAAAAGTAGGTTTCATCACAAATCTAATAATAATGGTTTCATCCAATAACTTATTATATCTATTAGAGTATTCAATTGAAAAACTTTTTAAAGTTGACTGAACGTAATTCACTCCAACAGATAATTTGAAACTGAGGAAGTATTAGTACAACAGTCACATCAAAGAAACAATCACATGATATCTTTCACTTAGAATATTTTACGGTTTTGGATATCTTTTTTTGGGTGATTATTTTTCACAAAATATTTTAACAATAATTACAAAGTTATAACAAGTTAATGATAACAACGAAATTGATGATAATAATTTTATATAACAAATTATTTTATACGTTAAACAATAATAGTTAATGTTTTCAATATTTCTCGTGCAAATACAATATAAAAAGAATGGAATTGAACTTGAGACCTAATATACCCAAGATCTCAATTTGAATTACTAGACAAAGACCTTATAGGTATGTTCTCATAATATGAAATTACAATCATTAGAAAGATACTTTACTAAAATTTACAATGGAGGTAATTTCATATTGTAACTCATTATGATTTGTGAGTAATTAACGGTCAAAATTTTGTCAAAATGTCAATTAATTTGAGACGGAGGGAATACTTAATTAGTTGAAATTTCACTACCTAATTATATACACACTCATTATTTGCTACACTTCAGGCATGCAATCTTAATATTTTAATTAACATCCTAATCAAGTTCAAGCATGTCACAACCCAAGTAAAAACCTTGGTTAATCAGAATTAAGCTTAGATTAATTACATAAAATTGCCTCTTAACAGGATGCAATCTTGTTTGGTTGGAAGGTTGGGATGAGATGAAACAGCAGATCAGATGAAATGATTTCCACTGTTGAAGGAGATAGCCATTGAAATTTTTATGCTATTGCCTGTACGGAGAGAGGCATTATTAACACCCTAATCATTATCATAAACCCTAATTATTTTAATTACTCCACACTTTAATTAATCTCATAATTAACTGTTGTCCTATGTTTGTTTTGTCTGTCTCACTGCTTCATTTGACCAACACTAGGACACATAATTTTTTTTTCTTGGTCCTTTCATCCGAGATGTATGGAAATTTTGACACATTTTATTTGGTAATTAAAAAGATCTTCAAATTATTTGGTGGGGTTTATAGTTTTGATTGCTAATTAACAGGTTATAATGAATTTGCATGAAATTCAAATATATGCAAGAAATTAGCAACTTACAGATGAATTTCATGAATTTAAATAATCTAAACTTTGGATTGTGAAAGTTTCAATAATCTGAATTTTAAAAATAACGTGGAATAATATAGATTTCAATGCTCTTGGATTAATGTGATATATATATATAGAATTTTTGGATTTAATAATCTGAACTTTACTGAGTTTTGGAGAAAAACCTAGTGGCTTGCTATTTAAATTCAAGACCATTAAAGTTAAGATTATTCCACGACATTTTTAAATTTCAGATTATTGAAACTTTCACCGTAGAAAATTGAGATTATTTAAATCTAAAATCCAGCTTTCTAAATTAGCACAACTAAACCAAAGTTTTTGACAAATACAAAAATGGTCAACATTTATTGGCCCACAAATGTGATATAAAACAATTAAACCAATTCAAATATACATGAATGTGTACGTCACTAATTAATTAGAATACTTTATCGATCAGTTATATTGATAATATAGATTCCAACTTTATGTGGATAATCAATTAAAGTTATGGCACTATCCCTAGCTAAAACAATTAAAAAATGATTTAAAATTATCTCTTAGGGTAATCGAGTAGAATTAAATTCTCTATCACTATATATTGATGAGATATATATCATCCAAGCTTGAGTGAGAAGTTTAAAATAAGTTGAGATTCTGAATATATTAGATCTAAAATTTAGTTCTTTCTCCCTTAATTGTATTAACTACTCCCTCCATTTCATATTAATTGTCATTTTTGAAAATTGTGTAGTCAAATTTTAAAATTTTTGACCATTAGTTTCTCAATATATACAATGAGTTGCTATATAGAATTACCACCATGAGATTTGTAACAAAAAACACTATCATAAAAGTATAATATGTAATTGTAAATAACATACTATGTCAGAAATTATCAATCGAAAAGTGACATTGGAGACCGTGAAAATCAAAATTATGACAATTAATATGGAATAGAGGGAATATATAATACGCTTTATGATTTGCCGCCCGATATATGAAAAAAGGGGAGAGAAATAACAAGCAAAGCTAGGAAAAAAGATATACCAAGATGCCCTAGTTTGGATTATTTGTGTTTGGAATTTGGTTGTAGTAGTAGTAGTAGTAATAGTACCACTACTTGTGAAAGTGAATCAATGATCTTTATGATGTGTACATCTCCCATTTGAAGCTAATAACTTGGAGAACCTTTCCTTGTTCCCATTTCCATGATCTTTCCTTTTTCTTGTTACCATTTGATTTCATTTGTGGGGATGAGTTTTCATGGAGTTATTGGTTCCATATGCCTATAACCTACCAAAGGGATCAAAACAAAAGGTGAAAAAGCACAAAAATTTAAGCACTTTTACTTTGATAATTAAATGTAATTTTTAGTATTTTAATTGTTAATTAGTTTCCCCTCTCCAAGTGTCACTTAATTAAACACATTGTTCTTCTTTTGAAAGGACTTAACATGTTCTTAATGGTCTCATTAGGGCACTTTTAATCTAGATCTATGCCCACCAATTAGATGCAAAAGGGCCTTGGTTCCTGACATTTGGCATTGCATGCTTGTAAAGATAAAGTATACCTCAATATATGGGTCACTTGGATCAGATTCTTATTACATCAGTTTTTTGTCGACTCGACTTGTATTGACAAAATATTTAAGTAAATCAATTTCAAGTTGAAATATATAAGTTGGATTAGCTGAATGATAATATATTGAGTAGTTCAATACTTACATGTTATGAATTGTTTTGAGTAGTTGAACTATATTATTGAAGTTCAAGGATTATATAACTATTAATTATTAATATTGGAAAAAAATAGTGTTCACAAAGTAGTTGGCATGTTAGACAAACATTAGAGAAATTAAAGAAAAAGAATGACAATGACTTTTGTGCATATAGAGATGAAGGGAGTCACATGACCTTGTTGTTAGGTTGAGATACCTTACCCTTCTTCTACATATAACAAAATATTTATGTGCAAAAATGGTCCCCCAAAATTATACATTAGTTCTTGCATGTCTCTTTGGGCACTCCTTGCATATTAGGGACAACATGCATAATGGCATCCACAAGGAGGTATTATATTTTTTATATATTGGACACTAGATCTATAAAATAAGTTTGAATTGCTTGCAAAAAGATTCTCTCTATAATGTGTAAAATAATATAAGCTATGTGAAAAGTATACTAGTGAAACTTTAACTAAGGCATGGGTTAAGAATTTGTGGTAGATATGTTGAAGCATATATGAATTTGGCAAGTTTGTGTTTAATGAGATTGGTGGTACCATCGTAAAATATAAACAGAAAAAAGATGATCTTACATCACGTGAAATATAGAAAGAAGAAAACAAAATTCATATCACGTAACAATTGTCTTGTTTAAGAAGGGAATCTACATTTATGGCCGTATACAACAAAATACTTTAATATGTGTCAGCAGTAATAATTAAGTATTCTGCATTCAATTTAGAGATGTGATATATATAATTTACATAGAAACCAATAATTTTGCAAAAATTCCAAAAATGCAAAATGTTAGAAAAACACATTGATCCATATGTAATTAAATTATTGTATGATGAGGAAAAGCAAATGGCATAATTTTGGAGTCATAATCACAAGAACATTAAAGGATATTGCATGCATATAATTAGTTAGTCATATATATGACAAAATCACCATGGAACCACCTTTGCCCACCTTATAAATACCCCATCATATTGCCTTCTTTCCATGCCTTCCTCATCTCTCTCTCTCTCTCTCTCTCTCTCTCTCTCTCTCTAAAAGATCGAGGCTATATTCATGTGTGCTAACGTGCACCATTAATGGATGAAGCTGCCAGCATGATCTCTACAATTCTGATGATCAAATGAAGGAATCATGATGAGATCATGTTGGCTGTTTCACCTGTTGATTGTACCTCGAAACTTTTTGATCAGAATATTATCGTATGTGTTGGGGTGCACCATTAATAGATAAAGCTGCCAGCATGATCTCAACTTCCCTAGCTAGTTCTGATTATGATCATCATCATGATGCATGCATGCATGCATAATCATATATCAGATCGAAGGAATGATCAGATCATGTTGGTTGCTTTATCTGTTGATGGTATCACCATATTTTCAAAGATATTGACATCATAATAATTAATTCCAAGTATCACCATTATATTAATGGCCCTCAAAGTTTCTTTTATATATGAGCATTTTTTACCAAAATGCTTATTAAAATGGACCATGATAACCATCTTGACTCAAGATGATTCTTAACCATCTTGAATTGATCATATTTTACATTTTTGTAACTTTTATAAATAGTTTCTTTAATAATTATATATATTTATCAATTATAATAATATAATACTTATTAGCTAGGTCAAAAAATATAATAATAGCCTAATTTTATCAATCATAGTAGAAAATGCACATTTTATACATAGTTTTATATTTATGAAATAAATATAAACAAATAATTATTTTTAAATTGTTTATAAGTTGTAGTAACCCTGAAAATAATAAAACATACATTTAGAATGATTTAAATACACTTACATTTAATTTTATTGGTGATTTAGAAAAAAATGCAAGATGGTTAAGAACCATCTTACGTCAAGATGTTTATCATTTTCGTATAAAAATATACTACAAATTAAGCTTGAGATATATCCTACTTAATTTACCGGGTTTTCATATCTAAGAGCACACGCAATGGTGAGCATGACTATATCTACTAGCTAGATGAGGTGGAAACAGTATGATTCATCAGGAGAGTTAGAGTTAGATTTTTCATATTAAGTTGTTTTACAATAGTGAACGTCAGTTTGATTAAAACAATTGAAAAAAATGTGTAGACCCCACATTTAATAATTTAAATACACTACAACAAACATAAAAAAGAAAAAACGTCGAGAATCTCATGTTCGTCCTTGTGGGGCGAGTACAAGTTCAAGTTTTTCTCAACGTTGACACTCGTCCTCGTCGTTCCACTGTCTTTCTTGCCTTCGTCCATGCCACATCAGCACTATGTCACTCTCAAATTATTAGCCAACACATCCTAAATTTCGTTACTTGTAATTGATAATTAATACTAATTATTAAAAAAAATTATATAAAAGATCACAATAAATATTAATCTTGTAGAAAATAAAACACTTAACATATGTCTCACGATACACAAGTACTACCTCCATCTCAAATTATTTGTCCTTTTATCTAACTTTTTTATCCCAAAATATTTATCTCCTTTACAATCCCAACAACGGTACTACCTCCATCCCAAATTATTTGTCCTTTTACCTAACATTTTTGTCCCAAAATATTTGTAATATTTACAATCCCAACAATTGTAATTCATTTTCTACTCCTAATTAATAAATTCATTTATTACTTTTTATAATTCAATAACTATTATCTTCAATTGATGTAGGGGTAATTTGGGTAAATTACAAACTTTTTACCTCAATTCCCGATATGCATTGGTTCTTCCAAATTAGGTAAATGAACAAATATAATGGAACAGAGGTAGTAGTTCCTTTTCTACCTCTAATTAATAAATTCACATATTACTTTTTACAATTCCAACAACTATTATCTTCGATTAAATTAGAGGTAGTTTGGGTATACTATACAAACTTTTTTACCTCAATTTCCAATATACATTGGTCTTCCAAAATTAGTTAAATGAACAAATATAATGGGACGAAGGTAGTACATGTCCTATGTATTAATTTATATGTGTCAACAAATTTGTAGCAACTAGCAACTATCTCTAACAGCCCTCATAAATATATGTCAACAAATATGTAAGTGTTCCAAACATACTTTATTTGTGATGGCATCTATGAATATACACTTATAGACGTACGACACAACTTTTGACATACTATGCTGACATCGTTTATTTCTCCACATATATCACCAATAGCAAGATATTTGATCATTGAATATGGAATCTTAGTTTGTTACTTGTTACCAAAAGAATGATAAAGAAGTTAATTATAAAGGGTGAGAAATTAATTAAAAAGGGTATCTTGAATCTTTTCATGTAGACTTAATTATTAATTGGCAAAGATAATCAATAATTAATGATTTAATTAATCATAAATCAAAGAAAGGATATGGTTGTTTAATTATTTTGATGGAGAACCATGCTTAAATGTCACTTTGTGAGCTATGTTTCGTGTCACATAATCACAAATAAATTTAGATATTTATTTCTTAACTATAGGAGATACATGCATGGAGGCAAGAAGATTATGTACTTATCATCCCAAATATTAAGCATCATGTTCTTGTTTCCAATTTCTCAATTTTTGTATATTCTTGTAGGTGATGTTATTTTAGCCAATGGAATAATTTGGAATGTAGTTTGTTTATATATATATACATAAAAGATGTACACAAACTAATAAGTACAATTTAACTTTTAATTGGTTTTAATTTGAAGGTAAATGATACCAATTAATATGACTTCAGTTCACCAATGCAAGTACCCTATAATCCAGTTAATATTTCAATTTAGTAAAGATTTTAACTTTTTTGCTCCTCAACTCATCATGTAAGACTGTCATCGAGTTAGCCACTACTAGAATTGTTTCAGGTGCATTATTGTCCAACACCATCAAAGTACAGTATATTATTGTCCAAGAAAAAGTTCAATGCATTATTGTCCAACACTCACTAAGTATAGTGTATTAAGTCCAATAACCTTAATTAAAAATAGAAAATATTAGTTAAGTGGACAGATAAATAAAAACCAGAGGAGTATCATAGATATTATTGTTAGATAGGGAGCAAATTGGACAAAGGAATCCACAATCCATTGTTGTTCCATTAGCTTGTAGACTAAAAAAAGAGGTTTAGTGGCTAATGAAGTTAGATTATATGGAGCATTTTAATGTGGGATTCTATTTGTCTTGAGGAGATAACACATGGACCAATTTCTATGCTTACACTTGGGCTTGATTTACCAACTGAATGCTTCATAGAATTGGTATATTCCTCTTGCCTGCCTACACCTATTTTTGTCTCATTTTCTTTTTCATTATTTATTTAAAGCTCATTCATCATTCATGAAGCAACTCCATGCATTCCCCCTAATTCTAGATGCTTTTAAAGCTAGGGTTGTTCCCAATGATTGTTGTTTTCCACTTCTTAATGTGACTTATTATTCAACACCATCTTATATCATTTGGGCTGGTAAACAATAAGGGGAATCTTGTTTGAACGTAGTTTAGGGATTCACATGTAAGTAATATTCTCCTCATGAACTGAAATTCATAAAAAGACTGATTATTGTAGACTTTCATTGGGTCAGTAAAATTTATTAAAAGTTACTAATATTTGCAGAACTCATCAAAATTTATACTTTTATCCATATTTACTTTCATTTTAATAACCTACTATTATATTCAAAAGTATCATTGTCCCAATATTTTTACTAAAAGTTACAAAAACTTAACTTTCTTTTATCCCTGAAATTTACAACCCTTAATATTGCTAAAAAGTTCATAAAAGGAGCAATATTTATTGTAGATTCTACTTGTGTAGACCTGGTTTTTTTTTTCTTTCTTTTTCTCAAGAGAACTAATTGAATAATTATGAAAAATATGAAAATAAGTAACTTTGTATTTGGACTAGGTAAAATGGGTAATTACCCACATAAAGAACATGACAAAGGAACATCCAATCTGGGTTGTTGTGCTTGATTTTATGCATGGTTAATAAAATGGGTTTATGCCTGATAATTATTATAAAAAAAAAAGAACATGAGAAAGTCAATACAAGCTCATTATACATCACAACTTTCCTTGTACTTGTAGTAGCGTTGGCTTGACAATTGGATCATTTGAGTTGGGTTAGTTCGCGTAAATAAGTTTCATGTTTGAGATGGGTCATCTTTGGATTTGGTCATTTCATGTTGTTCTGTATTTAACCAGAATCCGTGAAAATGAACAACTCTAATAAAAGATAAATTCAGGTCAAGTAAGGTCATATTAAGTCATTTCAAGATCGGATCCATTTTGGGTCAATTAGTTTTGACAATTTTATGTTTAGCTAAGGTTCAGTTCAAGTGGGCTATTTGAGTAGGGTCAGTTTTGCTAGGTTAGGTCTAGGCTATTAGCAAGTCTAGTCCAAATTGGGCCTAACAATTCAAATTCCAAACTAAACCAAACATTATTCAGAAAACCCCACATCCATTGCATTCCATTGCAACATGGACATGAATGTACAAAGCTTTTGACAAGTTTTCACATGCCCTAATGAACCAGAAAATCTGGTGAAAACTTTTCATCCACTCTGAGATCATAACATAACAATGCTAATCATCCCATCAGTCTATGTAACATCCAATGGTGGTTGTTATTATTCATATAGATCATCAAACCCTTAGCATAGCATGATTAAGAAGTGATTACTATTGGTCTCATATCATATGTGTTTTGACCAATCTGCATCACTGTCAACCCTAGGCATGCTAGCCCCGAGTCCCGACTTCTTGGGCTCTGGCTTGGACTCCTGAACCACCACAAACGCCGAGCCGCATTGTTGGCCTGACCCGTCGGTCCATGGCACCGGCTTCAGCTCTTTCAGAGGGTGCTCGAAACTCTTCAGCCCGGCTGAAGTCGAGAAGAAGCAGCCTGTGCAAAAGAACAAGTTGAGAAAGGAGTCACAAAGTGTAATACAGTTCATCAAATGGATTGGCAACCAGTTGTTCATTGTTAGTTGTTTGAATTAGTCGTTTGGAGTAACTGTTTGACTCAGTTGTTCCGATTGGTTATTTGCAAGAAAAGTGTTTGGTAGAATGAGAAACTATTCCAAAAGGTTACTTCAAATAGCTTTTTGGCATCCAAAAAGCTATTTACCAGGCGCTTCAAGTAGTTTTTCGACCTGGGTTAAGAAGCTAATAGCCTCGAAAAGAGCTTTTTGAGGCCGAAAAAGCTGTCTAGCAAACATGGCCAATCTTGGCAAAGTACAGAAAGCTGTGACTAGGGCAATAGCTCATAATAGAGCAAAAAATCATCTCAGGATTGCCGCGATTAAAGCTAAATATCTTGCTAAACAGCATCTACTTCCATTTGACAGTGAAAGTAGTAGATTTCAGATGATCAAAGACCGCATATAACTCTCTCAAAAAAAAAAAAAAAAAAGACTGCATATAACTGAACAGAATATAACCCATTTTGATGTTCTATCTTTTTTTTGTGTTATGTGGCATCAGAGCATATAACTGAATAGAATCCAACAGACAAGTGGCAATTCGAAAGGCAACACAAAGTTTAAAAGTATGAATATGACACAGTTGTATAGTGATCTTATCAATGCTAGTACCTTTAGGAAATGGAGCATAGGATCTTCCACAGGCTTTCTTCACAATCTCTTCACTATCAGAGAGAACAACGTTTTCTTCAGAATCAACTCCCCAGAAAAGAGGGACACTTCCATCGGCATCCTAGATTGTGCAAGGTTAGGCATTAGTTCGACGTGCACACAATATAGAACAAGCAAGAGGGCTTAATTTAACCACAACGACAACTAATTCCAGTGTGTGTCCTGCTTTTGCGGGGTTTGAGGAGATTCATATGTAAGCAGTCTCAACTTTGCAGACATTATTGCTTATGAAGAGATAGATACCAAAAGACCCACAAAAAAAGTTTAGAAATTTTGTTGAATACTGCAAGTCTTTTGATATGAAATCTTTTACATGATCAATGTGTGTGTGTTTGCAGAGATTTAGATGTAAGCAGTCTTACCTTCATAGACATCATTGCATGCTAAGAGACTGATACCGTTAGACCCACCAAAAATTTTGAGAAAAGATTTTGAAGAATGGAAGTCCTTTGGTAACAAGGGCTTTATCAAATAATACATGAACATGAAATCTTTTAATAATCAATGAGAGTCCGGCTTTTTTGGGGTCCAGGAGATCCAAATGTAAGCAGTCTTACCTTTGCAAGCACTACTACCTACGAAGAGGCTGATACCAAAACACCCACAAAAAAAAAAGTTGAGAAAATGTTTTGAACAAAGCAAGTATTTTGATAAGGAGGGCCTGAGTCAATAGCAAATGAACATGAAATCTTTTACATAATCAATGTGTGAGATAGAGGCTTCACTACTTACCACAGAGATGAAGGTGCTCCTTGATGATGCATCATAGACGATGAATGCAAACTTGCCCTCAATTGTTCTCAAGGCATGGTCAGCAGGATGGCTGCCTCTGTCTCTGATAGAACGGTAAGCCTCAATGATGATGCTCACTTCATTCGCAGTTTTGGTCAGTCCGTACAGCTGTTTGAGGGAAGCGATGTTGTCGATGTGTCCGTGAAACAGGCAGAAGATATCGTCCACTACAGCAAACAGCCTGGTACCAAAGAATCATTGGTGTTTCAGAAAACAACCTCAAGAATGCGAAAAGAATGTTCAACATTCAGGAATTTTAGGCTAAGAGGTTAATGAGTCACACATGATTGAAATAGAATATAAGATATCCATTTCGCATCCATCTGCTCTGATCACCATAAAAAAAAATAGGGAATTCAAATTGTAGATCGAATGCCTCTAGAATTTGATCAAACAAAGCAAGCATTTTTCACAATCCAATAGCCCAACAATGTCAATTGCGAAACAGACCCAATAATGCTCAAAGAATTTGACCATCAAATTCAATCCAATGCCACAAACTTGAAAGAGGAAACCCACCTATGTGGGTTTATGCATTGACAAAGGTCCACAAAATTTCAGGCAAAGTATCAGCTAAGAGTCTTCAGCAGATTATGACAACCTAATTGCTTCAATACTCAAACTCAACATTGATCCAGCAAGAATTCAAGAATTAAACTTTAGAGATCAATGCTGAAGCAGAAATCAAAGTCAAAAACAATTGTAGATTCTGATTGCTACCCAGATGCTAAAACTGCAAAAGAAACAGACCCAGAATCTCATTTTACAAGATCAACAAAAAGATAGCTCGATCATAGCAAGAAAAATCCAGGGAAGAAGAGGGTTATGCTAACAAAATGTCTTACCATTCAAAATACAAGAAATTATGATAC
The DNA here is from genome assembly GCA_029582165.1 of Portulaca oleracea. Classification (NCBI taxonomy): domain Eukaryota; kingdom Viridiplantae; phylum Streptophyta; class Magnoliopsida; order Caryophyllales; family Portulacaceae; genus Portulaca; species Portulaca oleracea. The sequence continues at coordinate 65,317,748 of CM055868.1, read as the reverse complement.
CCTAACTGCTACAATACTCAAACCCAACATTGACCCAGAAAAACTTCAAGACTTAAACTTCAGAGATCAATGCTAAACCAGCAATCAAAATCAAGTAAGTGTAGATTTGGATTGCTACCCAGATGCTAAAACTTCAACAGACCCAAAATCTCATTTTACAAGATCAACTTCAATACTTAAAACTAACATTGACCCATCAATAATTCAAGAATTAAACTTTAGAGATCAATGCTCAACCAGCAACCAAAATCAAAAAAAGCATACATTTAACTACTACCCAGATGCTAAAACTTCAAAAGGAACAGACCCAGAATCTCATTTTCCAAGATAACCAAATCAAAAACAAAACTTGGATCAATGATCCAAGATTTACCTGGGTAGAAGAGGGTTTTGCTTAGTAGAAGAGAAGGCCATGATCCCAGAACCTGCAAGATTGACAGAAAGAGCATCTGGGTAAACAGATGAGAAATGTTGAAGCAGCAAATCATCCTTCAAAGCAGACCCAGTTGCCTCAGATTCAGCATTCTTCAACCCTTCTGGGTACTTTGCAACCGATTTGTTGAAAACACCCAACATTTTCCACTCTCTTTTTCTTTCTTCTCCAAATCTCTGTGAAAAATTTGGTCAAAAATTGATGTTTTGATGAAGTGGGTCTTCTTGATTAAAACTTGTATGAGCACCAGAAGAACAGCAGGAGAAAAGAAGGGCAAAGGTTTTTTTTTACAAGTAGTTTCAAGATGGAGATTCTCTGTAAAAAAAAAAATGCAAGGTCCAATGGAGGGTGGAGATCTGCTGGCCCAGAAAACCAAGGGTGAGATTGACTGATGATGGTGCTACGTTTGGACATTATTTATTGCTTCTTTTTTCAAGGCAGTCGTCACAGCCGACCATTGGACATTTTCTTTAATCTTTTTCCTTTTTTTTTGTTAAGAAAATTTGGAAATTTCATTTGTCTTTTGCTTGCTCTAACCTTTTACTTTTCATAAAAGTACTGTCACTTTGTATCAACACATTTGGGATATTTTCATTTGTTTGTTGCTTACCTTTATACTATCTTAAATAAACTTAAATAAACTTGAAGTTGTATAAAACTATGAGAATAATTAATTTTTTTAATTCTTTGGTAGAAAAGAGAACCCAATAAGGCCCCCTTGTTTCATGAATTATGATACAGTACATTATACAAGTTGTGTGCAATTTACATCAAAGTCAATATTAGCGTATAAAATCATCGCTGCACCTTCACCTATTAGCTGGTATCAGAGTCAACTTGTCAAGCTGAGCGAGAGAGGTCTCATGTTCGAATCTCAGCATCTCCCATCAGGTCAGGGAAGCAGGTTCTCAAGCTCAAAATCGGGTAATAGACCACATGTGGTTTGAGCGATCCAAATGTCGACAGTATTACCCCTGCACGCACGCTTCTCTACTCACCCACATTACCATAACTGCTCTATACCTAATCATTCACCAGAAGTCTCCACAAGAGCAGCTCCCATGGTGAAAATGGTGAAATCTAGAGGCATCCCTCACAACAATTTCCTTCCCAAACACCTTCGAAACCGACTTAATAAAACCATGACAATCGCCACAAACACGAAGATTCTTGGTGACCCGAATAGGCTCTCCATCATCAGGACATTCAAGAAGAGCATATGCAATCGCCAATCGCTCGCTGTGACTATAAAGCATCCTGATTTTCTCTTCCTCCTCAACATTATGCAATACATACTTAGTCTGAGGAACATACCCTCCTTCCTTCTTCACGACCTCGATGATTTGAGCTAGTTTTTCGTATATTCGATCGCTCTGTGGATGAGACTTGTCCCTTGCTGTAAAACTGTGGACTTTATCTCTGATCTCAATCCAACTGCAAGCTGGACTTTTCTTCAACCCTTTTTCCCTCATCAACTCTCGAACTCGCTCGACATCATCCCATTTCTTACAAGCAGCAAACATATTGGATACCAAAACATAGTTCCCCGGGTTATTCGGTTCTAAACTCAGCAACTTTCTAGCTGCAATCTCCCCCAAATCCCTGTTGGAGTACACAAAACAAGCACCAAGAAGAGCACTCCAAACAACAGCATTCGGTTCAATAGGCATGTTTTTCACAAACTCATATGCCTCTTTCAAACGGTTTGCTCGGCCTAAGAGATCCACCACACAAGCATAATGTTCACCCCATGGTGCTAAGTTATACTTACGTCGCATGATTTCTAAGTATTTTTGACCCTCATCAGTCAATCCTGAATGACTACATGCATAAAGAAGTGCCAAGAAAGTAACCTCATCAGGGCGAACATTTTCCATCTCCATCCTGTTGAACAAATCGCTGGCTAGTTTGCCATTGCCATGCATTCCACTGGCATGGATCATACAAGTCCAAAGAACCGTATCTTTGTCCTCGACAAGGTTAAACACCTTGGATGAGTTCTCTGGGGTCCCACATCGCGCGTACATATCAACAAGTGAACTAGCAAGAGAGCCCTCCAGAGAAAAACCTCTTCGGGTCAAAAACCCATGGATTTCTTTCCCTTTCTTTAGGGCACAAAGGCTGGCTACTGCTGAGAGTATGCTGATTAGTGCTACTGTATCGGGTTCTACTCCACTTTGTTTCATTGAGCAGAATAAGTCTATAGCCTCGTTCCCAAGTCCAGCATCGACATAAGCAGAGATCATGCTGGTCCAAGAGACGACATCTTTGTTTTCGATCAATTTGAACATCCGGGATGCAAATTCTATGGCACCACGATCCCCATATGCATCCACAAGAGTGTTATTTAGGACCAAGTCAGCTAACCCTATTTTTAGGGTATACCCATGAGTTTCTTTGACATGGTTAAGCAGCTTCAACGAAGAACACGCTAGCAAAACACTTCCAATCATCATGGCATCAATTTCTGCCCCTTTAGCCTGTGCTTCCCGAAAGACATCCAATGCCTTTATATGGCAATTGTTTTGAGCATAGCCAGCTATAGCGGTTGTCCAAGAAATATGATCTTTATCCAACATTCTATTGCAAACATGTTCCATGCAGTTTATCTGACTACATTTGGCATACATGTCGATTAGTGAATTTGCAAACTGAATATCAGCATCTAACCCAGTCTTTATGGCATAAGCATGAGCTTCCATTCCATTGAGCAACTTCTCTAACCTAGCAATTGTTCCGAGGATACTTATCAATGATACCTGATCTGGTTTCTGCCCTGATACCAAGATTTCACGGAAGAACCTAAGAGCTTCGATATAGAGCCCATTTTGCACAAAGCCGGAGAGCATAGAGTTCCATGTTACATTATCTTTCTCAACCATAGCGTTGTAAATTAGAGCAGCCTCTCTCATTCTACCACACCTCGCATACATAACAAGCAAAGCATTGGCCACATAAACATGCCCATGATCACCCGACTTCAAAATCGCAGCATGAAGCTCCATCCCTAGATTCCTAAACAATGGCTCATCACAAGCTTGCAGAGCAGAAACATACGTATACGTATTCAAACTAACACCGGCCTTCTGCATTTCTCTAAAAAGAGCGAGCGCTTCTGTAGGGTTCCCCCTTGCAGAATATGCTGAGATGATAGAATTCCATAACACAACATCATCCCTGTGTTGCATTCTGTCAAACAACCGCCTCGCACCGAATGTGTCTTCACACTTAGCATACATACTTACAAGAGCATTCACAACAAACCCATTAGAATCACACCCTGATTTGAAAGCATACCCATGAACCTCACTCCCTAACTTTGAGTCCCTAACCATGCCACAAGCTTTAAGTATGCAAGGAAAAGTGCAAGCATCAACACTCACCCCCAACACCCGCATGTCACGGTACACCCCCAGTGCTTCCCAAGGGTGCCCATTAGAGACATAAGCACCAATCATAGCATTCCAAGAGAAAATACTTCTCTGAGGTATTTCATCGAACAGTTTCTGTGCATCAAAAACTGCCCCACATTTCCCATACATAAACACCAGCTTTGTCCTCAGAAAAGCTGAATCCAAATACCCATTTGATGTTATAATATGGGCATGGATTTGTCTGCCCTCAAGAAGAGCCCTTTTGTCAGCACAAAGCTCAAGAACCCATGAATATGCTTCATCAGGAGAACAATGACCTGCATTTTGGCCAGCAAAATAGTCTCTGAATGATTGAAAAGCTTCTTTGAGTTTACCCTGTTTGCAAAACTCTTTCAGGGATGGTATTGTGATTGATTTTGGCACAAATTTGGATGGCTTAGGAGGCAATTGGAGCTGGGCAGTTTTCAACATGAGGATGTTTGAGGAAGATGTTGGTGGGCAGATTATTTGAGAATGTAGTAGGATTGAAGAAGAAGCCATGAAAGAGAGCAGAAAGCATGAAAATTTGATGATTGCTAGAAAAATGGAAGCTTAAATAATCTCATGTGTTCGATGAAATTTGATTCCTAGCTACCCAGTTGTATGGAATTAACAGCTTGGAAGTATATGTGTTGATTTATCCTCTGTAAATTGTCCCGACTCCTGAGTGATGGTGACTGTTCCTATTAGGAGTTCTTGATTAGTCATTTGAAGTGGTATTATAAAGCAAACATTTTTTATCATGTTGTTGATTGTAACTCACAAGTTACACTTCTCTTATGGTCTATCTAGGCCCTGTTCGGCAAAATGTGGGCGGAGATGTAGTTTATGTATGATATAGCGGTTTAGCGCGTGGCGGACGGTTTTAAATAGTGGATGATGGGATTTGTAAAAAAAAAAAATTGTGATATTTTTAATTTGAATTATATTAATTTAATATATGAATATGAAAGGATATATATTTTAAAAAAAAAAAATTTTTTTTTTTTTTTTTTTAAAAAAAAAAAAATATATATATATATATAAAACGTTTAATAGCTTTTATTAGCGTTTAAAATTTAAAAAGCAAAAAATAAGCGCTAACGCAAAACACTTATATATTTATTATTTATTTAAATTTATGTTTTTTTTTGTTTTTGAGCTTAAATCTAATTAATCATCATCTTCTTAAATAAATAAAAAAATAAATAAATAAAGTCAACCTTCAACCAAAAATGAGTTTTATAACACATGATTGTCAAATTGAAACTTTAATATATAAATGTTTAACGTAGTTAATAAAACTCAAATAGGTCTTTCTAAGCCAATTTCGGTGAGTCTAAACAAGTTTAACGTAGTTCGAGAAATGGGTCATTGGTTATTTCAAGATGATTCCCCTAAAAAGTTCGGTTTTTGGTCTAAGCAGAAATATTTCATGTCTATTTTTAGTTGTGCATTTCCCCTGTTTTCGGGTTGTGGGGGTTTTTTTTTCAGTTCAATGTTTATTTGGGTTTTCCCCCATTTTGGTTCGTTTTAAACTGATGAACAATCATACCTCTACATATTTGTGTGTGTCCATGACTTCTCTAAACCAAAAGAATCAAATGACTTCATATAAATCATAATTTAACATTTCTTCTATCAAACTCATGAATCATATTCCAACAGATCCACTTCTTCCCCCTCCTAAAACTCCTCAAGGGGAAGAAGAAAGGACATGACAAAATGACAACAAAATGGGCAATGTATTCACTATACAAATTAACTTACACACTGTCTCTAATAAACTCATCTATTTACACCCATCCATCCAGGGTCAGTTTCAGTTTCAGAGACAACACCATCCCACCAAACACTGACCCCCCAAAAAAACTCCACCATGTATGTATTAATTCTTACAACCAGCACAAGAACTCTCTTTCTATGTCAAAAGCCCTAACCAAAACTCAGATTCAGTTGCAGCACTCGCTTCTGTGGGTCCCACGACAGCCCCTTCATCTTGCTTCAATCACCTCCCGGGCCCGATGGGGCCCGCCTGTATCCCATGGATCGGTGGGCCCCACCGAGCCACAGGGTCAAAATCGTCAAATTGAACCAAACTTTGAAAAACTCGATCCTCAACCCTGATTAGATGAACCCTTCATACTCCCTTCTGTCAATGTCCATGACACCAAATTTCCACCAGAATCGCCACTCAACAGTTGCTTAAGATCGGGTGTCAGATGAAGTGCAGTCACTGCGTGCTTATGAGACTTGAGTACCTTATGAAGTATGAGCCTATACTCGGGCGTTTTTCCTCCCAAAGCTAACAATCCGGTGGCATTTGCTGTCGATTTGACCTGAGATTGGGAACCAAGACTTTCCTCGTCGGTGCAATGCACCATTTTCCAAACTTTGACGGCTCCACTCTGGTGTCCAGTGACAAACCAGTTTGTGTCCCTCCAATCTGAGGATGCCGAGCTTGTGAGTGACAGTATGAGGTCAGATGGAAGCTGGGAAGTGTTGGTCACTGCGAGACAATCACCATTGATGCTCCAAACGGCTAGCAAAACTCCGGCAGCAGTGATAATAGTGCCGGTTAAGTCATTGACATAGACAGCTGTGATTGGGGATGGGAACTCGGGGAGCTGTCTTACAAAAGATAAGGAGCTGAGATCCCATAGGATCACGGTGCAATCGTCGGACCCACTGACAACCAACATGTACGGCTGGCTGACGTACAGACACGAGACCTTTGCTGTGTGAGCACAGAGTGCCTTTTTCAGTTCTAACCGTCTCACCCTTCTAGGGTTGTCTTTTCTGATTCTCCATACAGAAACCAGCCCCTCGTCGCCCCCTGTGACCACGACCTGACCATCATGGCTGACACCGGCACACTGGATTTGGCTCCCCCCATGAAGGTTTTCATGAGTTGAGAGGAGTTTGTCCTGATCGTAGCTGAAGAATCTCAAGCTACGGTCTGGGAAACCCCAAGCTACATATTTGGTGTATGTTCTGGGTTTGAGCACGGTGTTTGCTCCAGCTATGAGAATTTTGTCGTTGAAGCTGACGATTTGGGTTATAGAAGACGAGGTTCTTCGAGCATCGTGAGGGACAAGTTTGGCTGAGTGTCGAAGCGGGTGAGGAGACCTCTTTTCAAGCCGTCTCTTCGGATGGGGTTTCTGAAAGAGTTGTTTTGGGGTCTGCCCAAAGTGATTAATCTGGGCCAGAATAGAAGCTTTCATGGCAGGATCTGTGACGGAATCAATGTCCACGTTTCCTTCGTATGTATAATGGTAGAAAACATTGACAGCAGCCTCGGCAGCCTACCAACAGGATAAAAACATAGAATTAGAAAAGCAAGATGAGCAGACAACTCACAATCAGATGAAACCAGAAGCCCAGATTAGGGCATGACATTGTTACCACTCAAGTAATCAAATTGAGTTCACGCTCTGTAACAAGGGGGTAAGAAACTAAGAATTTGACATGCATCATATATAGTCTACACTTTAGATAGAAAGAGTAAGGATGCTTTTCTGTAGCACACATCTAACTTTTACAGGACACAAGTATATGCCAAAAAAAAGTCATTATGCAAACATAACATCAGAAGGTAATCTGCATTTTATAGTAAATAAGGAAATGATAAAGAAAACAAACAGGATTTCATACCAAACAGCAGGGGTCACACAAACCAGAAACAGCTGTATTATTGCAATTAACTTCAAATCAATCATAACAAAATGCGATCACCAACCTTGCCTCTTTGCTTGTACCCAAAAATGAGGTCAATCCAGTTGTGAAGATTTTCTGACACATAATCAGATTCAAGTGCTTCTCTGTGCTTTCTTATGAATTCTCTGACACTGCCATTTGCCCATCGAGGTAGAATAACATCTCCCACCTATCAATGAATTCAAACACGTCAACAGTGTCCTTCCTTGCCCCCCAACCCATGTAACATGTATACTCCCTCCTTCCCATTTTATCTGAAGCCTATTAAATTCTTTACGATCTTTAATGTTCTTCAATATTCTTATGATAGCATTTTTCATTATGAATTTAATTATAGTAGTATTATGTAATAGATTAGTGTATATAATGAGATATTAATGGCAAAAGTTTGTGAATTTGACCAACATGGAAACCTAGATGACAGATAAAATGGGGAGGGAGTACCTTTCCTCGGACTTCATCTTTTACCTTTTATTTTCTGAGGAGGAGACCACGCATTTTAACTCTAAATCTCAAAACAAAAGAGGGGGGGGGGATGCATACCTTTTCCCCCGACTGTTTTTCACCTAGGTCAAGATCGAAACTATTCTCAAGGAACTCTGGCAAGTAGAAGAATTCTGGAATCAATTCCTTCACGTCAGATGTATTGCCCTTCCCAGAAGCACTTGCCCATGTATCTCGAACGCTATTGAAAAGACGGTCAGCATGATCAAACTGACCCCCTTGTAGCTTCTGATTTTCAGCGCTAAATGGAGGCAACCGCACCAGATAAAAGAGAACAATTCCAGCACTGGAATAATGAGACCCATAGTGGAACTTAGGAACCTCTGGATCATCCCAGCTTTCATACCTAATACACAGATGACAAGAAATTTCGGTAAGGGGAGGATCTTCTTTTCCCCATGATCATCGAACTCAATAGTTTGAAAACAAAGAGATAAATCAAAGAGAGAGGATTCAATCCAACAAACAAGGACCAACCTCTTCCTGAATTCCTCTTCCCCTTCAGCTGTCTGGCATCCCATTGGCTTGTCAAGTTTGCGAAATGTGTTGGGATTTGACAAATCCAGCTCCTCGCTATCATAGTCCGCAAGAATCCAAGGGAAAACGGGATACTGCGTAAGATCACTGTACCCACGTCCAGCCAAAGTGTTCAAGTGCATGAGATACTGAAAATTGCTTATTTCCCCATTTTGCCATCTCTTAGAAAATGATTTTGCCATAACTCCAAAAAGTCGGCTTCCCTCATTGCTCTCTTGCTTCGTTGCACCCGAAATTGTCGTGTCCAACCTGTTGCAGAACAATTATACATTGTTATCATCATACCTAGTATGGGGAAAATTTTGAACATACATTTTATCTTTAAGCATGCAAGGCCATGACCCTGAGACATTTAGAAAAACTGACAAGAACAAGCACAAACATCGGAAAGAGAAGGCAATGACCAACTTTGTAGAAAACAGTGCAATGCAACCCCTAACTTATCAGACAACAGAAAAAAAAATTAATGGGTTTCAGGTTAACCACTGCAGTAAGTCAATATTTAGAATCATTAGACTCGCATCAACAGAATCATAGCAACAACCAAGTGTATTTCTATCCTGCAGCAAACAGTCTAAGACAGCACAAAACTCATCAGCACCACATGTTCTGCTCAGTATCATCAGGAAAGAGGACGCGGTCAAGTCTAGTACGTACATGCTATTTCTCGGTAGATTCATGGCAGTCAGATTTCTGAAAACCTCTTCTCTCTCCCTCTTGTGAAAAACAAGCAAATCATTGCATCCGTCCATGCTGAAAATCTCAATGGCAACCGGGCGTAATTGGTAATCGCGCTTAAGAATTTCATGGACACTATTAAGCTTCCACATACGCCAAAGATGTGGCAAATTACCACTAGCGCACACTTTCTCCTTTCCCCATGCGCCGCCATTGTATGCCCATGCTCTTCCACCAGCCCATGTTTTGACGGTAGCTGTCCAAGATGATGTTGATTTGGACTGAAAATCAGCAAAACTAGCATCCTTCTTTACACCTAGTGCCTGATCTATAACTGACAGCTCATCCTCAGATTCCTTTTCGCAGATGCACCCAGAATCATCTATGTAAAAGTTCTCAATAACATACAGGCAAAGTTCTCCGATCAAAAAGATTCCATCATGTTTGTCAAGACCCACAACACGTTCACAGTTATACCGGAAGCGTATCTTCTCCAGAGGTTCAAGGTAAGGCCTAATGAGATATTCACCGTTATCAAGTAATTCTCTCTCTGATCTATCATCAACCACTCTCACGTCATCAACTCGCATTGAGGAAGAGGGTGCTGGAGATTCCAACTCAGACCTTCCCTGCATGCTATCAGAAACAGGTCCAGACAACGCACTAGACTTTGTACCAAATTCCCCAGCAGAGTAGAGGCTTGCATCATTTACACTGCTAGTATAATCATCTATAAACCCAGTTCTAGCAGACGAAACTTCTATGGCATCATCAAAATCTTGAAAAGATAATTCATCGTCTACTTGGACCTCTAAATTCCGTGGCCGGCTACCATCCACTAAAAGTTGCGAGAAAGAATCTGAACCAGAACCAGACGCATCAAGACCATTCTCAATTCTCTCTTGAAAGAACTCTTTCTGTCCAAGGTCAAACTCCCAATCTAGCACGGTCTGAATGGAGTCAATTTTCAGCTTGCAACGATCAAGCTTTTTCCGCATCCTGTATGGACCTTCAATGGGACAGAGCTGCCACGCAGGCTCTCCTGTTTCAGGGGTCTTGAGCACGGGAAATACTCCCCGCTCATGAACTAGTTGCTGGAGATGAGTTTGCCATTCACTTTCAGCATGAAGAACCCATCCATATTTATCTTGACGCACAACACGCAACTCTGTTGACATGGTATCTCGGACTAATCCGAATCCAAATCTGCGCTCATTTATCTGCTCCCGGTGCCTTACATCTAGCTTTGCCAACTCCTTAGATTTCTTGATCATTTCACTTCCCCGGTGATTGTCCATCGATTTGATTCTTACTCCGGGAAACTTGCCAGCTCCAGCAATGGACTGTGCCCACATAAGGCCAACGCTCTGCTCCAGTACCTTATTGACAGTTCGTTCAGAAATCTGAAACCACTCAAGGAAATTTGGTAAAGTATCTGTCAAGAGTTTGTCAAAACCTCCATGCAGTACATCCAAATGATCTGCCTTGGAGACAAATAAGTCTTCACAGGAGGCCCTCCGATGAACTAATAGATATTTAAGAATATCTATTGCCATACTCCTCACACTTTGTCTTGGATCACGAAGAAGGGAGATAAGGTTCACACACAGACAAGAATTAAGTTCAGCATCCATATTACTCGGACAGAGAACAATTCGTATATGGGCGTCCAATAGTTGCAAGACAGTGCAAACATTTATCCCTGTTTCCTCGAGCTGAACAGTTGATGCTTGTCTTCTACCAGCATCAATACGTAAGCCTAGAGAACAAAGAAGATCGTTTTCCCCAATGGTACTTAAAAATGACGGCAGGAAGCAATACAATATCATCCTGTTTGTGTTCTTAAGTATTGCACTTATGTATGGATCAAGTTGCTTGTTGCCTCTACCTAAAGATAACAAGCTTTTCGAAGCACAGGCTTCTTCAATTCGGCCATCTTTGTTAGCCAGCTGTAGCATTGATAATAAGAACTCTAAAGTTCTCAAAACACTGGAAGGTCTAGGAAATGCACCCATGTAGACACGATCAACTATTAGGGAACATAATACATCCAAGTTTGAAGACCAACGATTCTTATCCAGCTTTTTTCCACTTTCTTCATCATCACGAAGAAGACGCCTTTCCAGGAAATTCATAACTCTGCTGAGGCAAAGACCCTGGAAAACTAGCGCAGCTTCGGTATCAGCATACAATGGAACACACTCTAAAATGTGCTCCACCATGGACACAGCTTTCATTTGCTCAGTAAGGAGATCAGAGATGACTTCGGCCAGAAAATCTAAGACAGCAGTAGCAGCTGCAGAACAAGGTCCGCCACCATATCCAGAATCATCAATTTCAAGCAACAGATTGGAAGTTATCAAAAAAGAGTAGTTTTCAGCAGATGATCCTTGAGAACTGGATCTCTTAAAGCGAGCTGGATCCTTTCCACCAGCTGACTTAACAGATTCAAACTTAGAGCCGGATCTCTCCGACAGCACAGGAGAATTAGGTGCCCCAAAAGATGTAGAACTTTGAGAATATGTGGGGCCATCCTTGTCCAGTGTGTTTCGGAGATTTTGGAAGTTGCCATCAATCAAACTGGAACTGGACATAGAAACATTCTCAAATACTTCATCATCTATCTCCGGAACAGTCGGAGTTTCTTTTGCCAGCTCCATGTTCACTTCTGGATCCGTTAGTGAGATGTTGGCATCCTTTTCAGCAATAATGTCGTTCCCCGGCATAGACACATCAGAGCTTGTGCTGGCGTAAACAGGAGGGAAGCTTCCAACGCTTGTAGTTGTTTTTCTTGACTGATCTTGTTCCTGGGGCAAAGCAGAGAATGTATTCAGAGAAGCACTGGTATCTTCCAGGTCATTGAGATGATTCTCTTCTGTTTTAACAGAAAGTTCTTTAGCCAGCTTGAGTGCATAAGAGGCCCTGCAAAAGCAAAACATAATGTTGTGAGCCAAGTGAACCAAAAGTCCCAAGAAGCATTTTATGTGAAGCATAATAGAAATGTGAAAAACTTTGCTTCACATGCAATGACACATATGGAAGCTGAATGAACTTAGTTAGCCGACGTATCCTACCTGACACAAGAAAAATAAAGTTCAACACACTTCTCGAGAAATTCAACTCGTCTACAAATGCTCGAGAAGGGAGGGCACATTTTTGCCAAATCAACCATAAACCTTAAGACTGACGTGGCAGCAGCAGGGGCAGAAGCTTCCCCACCCATCAGGCGTGCAGCATATGTTTTGTGCACTAAAGCTTCCCCTTGGAGATCCCCAATAATATCAGAATTTTCCTCCACAAGCTCTCTGACAAGGCCACCCACCATAGAAAGATTTCCAGTTTGATGAGCAAGCATTGATTGCATACTAAGTCGATCAAATGTAGATTTTGCCATATCAATAACACAATCCACAAGTTCGACAAACTTCAACCCACTATGATTCCCATCACTGGGTACCAAAGCATGGAAATCCAGCATGCGGACTTCAGGCAATCTTGGGTAGACAGGTTTTCCAAATATCAAGCAAAACAGAATGTAATATATATCTGGAGAATCATAGAAACTTGAAAGCACTCGTGCTAATTCTTGGTAGCCCCCACCCGGACTCGTCCGAAATTTAAGAGTAAATGTCGGTGAGGATGTAAGACAGACACCAAGAAGGGTCATAATCCATCTCATACTTGAAGGATGAACAGCTTCATCAAGAAAACATGTAATTAACCTTGAAGACACAATTCGATGCCACTGCTCAATTAACTCTTCTGACTTTATGGTGACCTGTAGATCTATGAGCATCTCCAGCAGCATATTCCGCACAATAACATGCTTACCCATGGACTCCCGTGGAATAACAGGATCATGTGTCAATGGCGGAGGATCAAATGTCATAATCACAAACTTTGCAACACTTTCCAACTCTGAAGCAAGAAATCCATCTTCTAGAATGACACCAAGCAAAACAACCAATTTCTCCAAAACAGGTACCTCCACATCACCTCTCTGTAGAGTTACCAGAAGATGCTGCACAAGATTGATCCGACGAAGAATAGTAAGATTATGATATCTGTACCAATGAATTGATACCAAATGCTCAAGAAAGTTCAACAGTGCAATCTGTATAGGAACTTGTGCAGTGACCCAAAGTGTCCAATCCAATAACACATGTTCAACCATATCTGCATTGGAAAGCACAATGCAATTTGAAGTCTCTGTAGGCATGTCTCCAGCCTCAAACTCTGAAATATTACTGTATGTATCTTTCTGAGCAGAGAAATCATCCATATCCCCATGAGACCCAACTGAGGATAGTTCGTCACGGAACTTCAACAGGTTAACCTCATCAAAGCTGCCTTCAGGAGTAGTTGTAGGAGATAAGCTAGTGTAAGAAGCCTTCAGCTTCTTGGGTTCAGAAAAGGATGCCTCACAAGCAGCAATCTTGAAGAAAATCTCAAGACACTGCATGTCAAATAATGATATCCTGCGATACAGAAACAATGACAGCAAATGATATCCCCTGCAAGCTTGCATCTCTCTTAGATTTTGCGGATTCTGATGCAAAGCACATGCAAGTAAACTCAACGCCATCTGCAGCATATCTCGGGTTTCAGCAGCCTCAACAAGAGCAAGGACTGAAGCCAGACCACCAACTGGGTGGATAATATCACCAATTACACATGGTTTGCAGACATATATGTCACCATGAAGACGTCCAAAACGCGGTATACCTGCCAAATTTAGTTTCAGGGAAACAACACATCAAACAAAATTCTGTTAAACAGAATAGTTAACTGAAAAAGAAACAAGATCAGTTTGTATACCTCCTATTGGAGACGCAGCAGCTGACATAGGATCCACTAGGTTGACTAGTGAAAGAGCTCCTGATCCTCGAAGAGGTTCCACAGATGAGCCATCAAATGCAAACACTAGTTTCTTGCCTGAAAGCTGCAGGGATAGGCTTCCCAGTCGCTCTAAGTCCCACACAATCTCACTGCCATCTGCCCTAAAGCTCCCGATTTTGCCAAAACCATCAGGTCTCTGTGTTCCCACGCCTGAACTTGCATCAGCCTCCAAGGAATCTAATATGGCCATACTATCTCTACCACAAGCTTGATTTGGAACAAACTGCAAAAGATCTGTATCCTGAAAAAGACCTCTGTATCCTCTGCCAAGAATGTACATGAAGCAAATACAACCAGAGGTAAGCACCTCCTCAAAGAGATAGCAACTTCGTAGCTTCCACTGAAGTTCGCCAACTTTTGAATGAGCGGGTGGGGTGCCTATAGTTATCTGCAAAGCTTTCCCAACAGGGGATGCTGAATATCCAAGTTTCCCAGTGTGTCTCAACTTCCCATTTATATAAACATATGCAATACTGGATTGGAACAAACCGGCCAAAGCATTTGGTTTACTATGGACAACTGCAAGGTGATGCCACCGGCCCTCCACCAAATCCACACCAGAAAATGATAATGAGGAAGAATTACTGGTGGCAAGTGTCAAAATCCCATCTTCTTGAAGAAAAAGCTCTGTATAGACTGCATTTCCATTATCTGCAGATCCAACAGAAAACAACCTCAAAACTTGTTCCTGCTGACGTATATTAGCGCTTGCCTTCCTAGAACCAACCTTGGATTGCAGATTCTCTGGTTTCAACAAGTTCCGATACTGAAACCAGCAAACAAAAGAGTAACCTGCTACCGGAGGCCAAGATCGTTCCCCGAGGGAAACTTGGATACATGCATGCCCCATTTTCTTCATATCCATCTCTATAAAGGGTGCCAGAGAGACACTCTCCGAGGACATGTCCTCAGAACTTATTAATGTCTCCATCATTCTGATGAGACTATCACCGGACTTCTTTTTCCTAGATTGAAGAACATATCTAACAAGCAACCGGAGCTCTGACGGTGACAACCTAAGATATGACATCAACAAAATGAACATAAAACTGAATATTAGACAAAGCAATCATACAATGTGCAGTAGATTGGAGAGAGAGAGAGAGAGAGAGAGCACATCCTACCTGTATGCACCTAGAACCTCAATAATCCTTAAGGCATGAACAAGTAAGGGTGACGAGCCCTGAAGAAAGGGAAGAATCATCTCCAGTAGGAGCTCCACACAACCTAAGATCACAAAACACAGGACTAAGAAAATGGCCTGTAATAAAATACCCCCCCCCCCCCCAAAAAAAAAATCCCTAAAAGGCTATCAAATCTCGATATAAATAAGGAAACATATTTGCTAAGACATAAAATAATGAATTTTACTTAAAATGACAACTATTTTTTGTTGCCTTCTTTAAGTTTCGTAGGTAGCAATAAAAATGTACTCCACTTTTCAAGATGGAATAAATTGGTTGCAACGCCTGGGTATATCTATACGTAATACACAGGTGTATGTTAGACAATAACAAAAAAGAATTAGTTTATAAATTCCAATCCCATTGACAAGTGACAAGTATTATAGGACATCAAAAGAGAAGAAATTTGACAACTTTTAGGCGATCGAGAGAGTAATTTATAAGAACATGACCAAACAGTATGTTTCTTACCAACTGAAGTGAGGTTTTCCTGATTAAAAGGTCCAGCACGAGCAAGTGTTTCAATAAGTTCCAGAACCTCCAACTGAACTTTTGGAGTAAAGAGCAATAAGGCACGGATAATGACTCTGACAGCACCAGCATTATACACCCTCTGAATTTCAGGATTCACAACACCAGTGGGAGTAGTAAGAAGGAAACTAGAAAACTCCATTTTATCGGAAGAGGTGGTGTTTTCAGATGCCAAGAATGGTGGAATCACAATCTCAAGAGCAAGCTCCAAGAACAAATGTACAATTTGCCTTTCGAAATCCACACAGAGCAATCCTGACTCACATAAGAGATCATAGAATGTATTTGATGCCATAACACTGTGCAACTTTGTTCTATTAATGGGATTGTCACAAACTGCAGCCGTCACAACCCGCAATAAGTATGTAACAACCTTTATGCGATTTGCTAATAAAGTCTGATCTATCTGTTGAACTTCACTTTGTAAGCCATGCAGTGTTGTCAATAATAATGAGAACCCAGTTGCTTCACCAAACACTCCCTGAGCAGAGTTATTTGCCCCCAAGATGCGCCACAAGGCTCCAAACATGTCGCACTTGGCATCATCCTGCAGCTTATATTGGGATCCTGAAATGCTAGTAACCATCCCACTCTTCATCACCTCAAGGAGCACCCCCAACTCTTCAGCATGTGCCTAATAAAACAGCAATTCCGTATACCCTCAATCAGAATGACCAATTCAGTAAAACCCAAGCCCAAGCGTTATAATATCCCATGCCTCCGTTAGAGTACATGTTTAAAATAAAAGAAATCAGCAAACAAAATCGCAAATTAATATTGTGGAGATATCTTAAATCAAATATATAATAAATGGAATATCGAATATGACTCGCAAGAATGCAACAAACCTGGGTTACGTCCTCTATTATCAAGCAAGACAATGTACGTAGTACCCCAGCACGGTGAACATCAGAAAACAATAAGGGCAGAACAATAGCCACACCATTAGCTGATCGGAAAGATGATTGGTTTGTCTCAGCTTTCTTCAACAAGGAAACCATACAGTCCCAAGCAACAGAGATTGTACATTCAACTTCAAAAAGAGGAAACCTCTCTGAACCAGAATTTGTTAGTTTGGGAGAAGAGATAATAGCATCTTTGCTTCCCAAATGCTTCTGGAAGTCACTTGAGCTGGACTTCATTTCTGCATAGACTTCACCATTCTGTTGATCAGGTCCCAACTGAAACCTGTGATGCTTCAGATCATCTAGCAAAACCTCAAGCACACCAACTTCTCGCAGGACCTTCTTGTATTGTTGATCAAATGATAAAAGCTTTATAAAGAAAGAAAGAATAGTTTGCTTCAAACTAGCTGTAATTGGTTGCTGCAGTAGACAGCAAAGAGACAGTAACTCCTGCTCCGGGACACAATTAACAACAGTCACAGCATATTCAAGGATCTTTAGAATTATCTCTTGCAAAGCGACTGGAAACCCAGACATGTTCAGTATAAACAATGGTACAGTCCGCAGCTGCTGACAAAGTTGATAGTTCTCAATATGACTAGAGAAAATCTTAAACATTCGATTTAAGACCTCTGATTGCAACTCAGTGCTGTCTGTTTTTAGAAAGATGTCCTGCAACATCTGCACTGCTTCAAGGTCCTTTACTTTGGCATTCCCTGTCTCCCATGTTACATCAGCGGTAAAGTCTGATGATTGTGCACGGCTATGAGTTCTTGAATGTGTGCCACCTTTGGAACTTCTGGATGCAGGGATCTCAACTGGACCAATTTGAGCTAGATTCACAAGAACATCAAGCAACCTAGACAAAGCAGGAGAAAGAATTGACATTTGCGCATCTCTGTCCACCCCTTCCTGATTCCCTGAACTGGCGAGGACAAGAGACCCATCTTCACCTAAATTACTTTCTGACGAATAGTTAGAATCCCGGACTTGACCACTCTGAAATTTTGGCATGGAAGCCAGGGTCAGTGCAAATTGAACTAGAAAGTGATATCCATGGGCATTATGGATGTCCTCCCTAAGCTTCACACCTCCAGCCTCTACAAGTGAAAAACAAGAAACATCAGGAGGAACCACAGGCCATAGGTTACTAGATTCTAAAATCGAGAAACCAAAATGGCAAAAAGGCTGCATTAAAACAGCGAGCAAAACATGGCCACAGCACGATGAGGATAGATAGGATTATTATTTGTTGAACAAGGGGGAAAAGTGTGAAAGAGAAGTCATTTACCAGGTCTATATGAAAGTTCAATACACTCGAGCAACAAGTCCACAATTCCCGTGGTGTATGCAGGATCACCACAATCAGGATTGAAATCTTTTATTGCCATCAAAAGGGTCTTTATCTGCATTACACAGCAATAACAAGGACAGAAACAGCATCATCAAGAATCGTAATTAAGCAAATAAAAATACAGACTGAGGTGCTTGAGACTTCTAATTCATCTTCAGTGTGTCATTATTTTCACTCGTTTGATGCCAGAAAAAGATACCGAGGAAAAGAAACTTAAAGAGTGAAATCAAAAGCAGGAAATCACAGCAACTAGTTTCCTTCGAAATTTAGAAAGGAACCAACCTGCATGGGGTAAAAGTCAGCAGCCCCGGACGGATGTTTTTTATACTAAGACGTTATGCGAATGAACCTAGTCTTTTTTGGCTCAAAGGCTCATTCATGACCATTATTAGCATTAAAACGATTGCCCATTATAGTATGTATACATGGTCACAAGCAAGCACCTCCAACATTTATATTCAATGTAACTATCCAGCAATATAACAAAACCGATGATCAAAGCACCAGCCATCAACCTAGTGTAACAGCAACAAAGAATTCACTTTTTTTCTGATAAGCAAATACCAAAGAATTCACTTTAACGTTATACTACATACCAAATGATGTTTCCGAATATAGGTGGCGGTGCTTCCATTATCATTCGCTAAAAGAAGACCAAGAATCTGCATTAACAGAAGTACACTTTAGAACAAAGGAACGCCAGAAACCCTTTTATAAATTATGACTGCAGTACAACAAAACTACCACCGGCCAAAGTAAAAACAGAAGAACACAAGTGTGCCGACCAATTAAATACTTGCCTGCTTTGCATGTCTGTGAAGCTGAAGTAAATGCAAGGATACAAGGCCAGCTTTATACTGTGCTAAGACACTCAATGACCCATTCACAACCATTTGAAAAAGTAGCTGCAAAGAATCGTCCTCAATCAAACTTTGAGCAGCACAGGGGTGGCTTGCTAGTGCTTTTGTGATGTGCACAATACTTCCTTCAACCTAAATCATCGAACACCAGTAAACAGACATTCAATTAACTGTATCCAAATTGAATGTCAAGCAAACAAGTTTAATGCCATATCTTTTATTGAACAAAATAAAAACTAAGAAAGCCCCTGAAATTCCAAATAGGAAGTGTATAATAATACCAAGTTTTATCATAAATATTATTCAGTAAACTGAGAAAGCCCCTGAAATTCCAAATAGGAAGTGTATAATAATACCAAGTTATCATCATAAATATTATTCAGTAAACCATCATTGAGAACATGAAACAGAAAACTATGGATCTGTCGAGTTGTGTTCATTCAAGTTTCCAGCTTTCGGTTTATTCATGGTAATACGACATTTTCTTTTTGGGCCTTAGTTTTCTCAAAGTAGTTCTTTATTGGATGAAACTGAATATCCTTTTATGGCCAAAAACTCTCAACGTCAATACACTAACCAAGGATTAGATTAAACTGCCGGCAAGATTTATCAAATCATTCTTCAAGTAAACTCCCTTTTCCTTCCATTTTCTCATTCAGGATTTACCAAACTTGTGGCAGACTTTTTTTCACAAGTAATCAAGATATTTATTGAAAGGACACCCAGGGGATATCCCCCATGTACAAAAGGATCAAATACAAAACCATTATGCCCTCAAGCTCTCAACTATGATATTATTAGCCACAATTTTGAAGAACAATCAAATAACTATCCAACTATACAAGATCCTCAAAAAAGTATAGCTTCAAAATCATGAAGGGACTGAGCATTGTTCAAAGCAAGAAACCAAATTTGCGGCAGACTTTCAAAGATGAGAACTGAGACGTAGGCTTCAATTTTGTGTTTTTTTTGGGTCCCAACAGGGGAGGAGATGTACGAAGGGGCTTTGTTCAAAGAAACCACATTCGTGGCAGACTTTCAAACGTGAGAATAAGATGTAGAGTTCAATTTTTTGTTCTTTTTGGTCCCAGCAAGGGAGGGTATGTATGAAGGATAACCAAGAGCAAACACTTTTCATCTGGCTTTAGATCATCCAAAGAGAAAATCTTACGACCTGATCAACATTGATCTAACATGGACTCCGGATAAATCACAAACGGAAGGAAGATCCCCCGACCTGATCTAACCCATTTATTAAACAGTGAAACTTTGCACAGGGTAGATGGGAGAGGCGCGAAAGAGACACAGGAGATTAAATATAAAAAGAAATAAATAAATAAATAAAAGGGAGGATTATGTGGAGAACAGAAATAGTAATCTCCATAATTGGAAATAAAATAGGCAAATTGAAAAAAGACCAAGATAAAAGTAGATCGAGAATATGTAAAGCAATCCTTCTGATAGGCAAGGCCATTTTTTTCCCCGCCTCTGAGTGAGTGAACTGCCTGGATGAATTAACTTCCTACTAACTTGTGCATTGACATAACTTGAAATCAAAAGCCACAACAATGGTACGATTCTTGCTGGTTTCTTAAAAGGTATAGGCATTCTATTAAACACAGTTACTGATTGCATCTCGGCAAAACTCCCTAATAATCCTCACATCATTATCTACCGGAGCTTTCACATCATTATAAAGATTCCCCAATAGAACAGTTCTACGCATATAAAGTACAATATACAAAGGATTGACAGTACACAACTTCTTGTCTAGTTGACATAGACATGAAACAACATAAGTCTACTCCCAAAGAAATTCCAAAATAAAAGTTCTCCCTGGATGTTCCCCGAGGATGTCCCATACAAAATCTTTAATAGTACGAGTAAAAGATGCAACCATAACACTACCTCAAGCTGACGACTACTTCGAACACCAGCTTCTGGTTCACCCTTATTAGTTGAAAGCCTGTCATCATCTGAGTTTGTATGCCCGAGATTTCCTCCATTAGAACTCAGTAAAGCATTTAGAATATGAATGAGGCAGCAGAGGATTCCAGAATCAACAAGAGACTGCTTATCGATTGGCTGCAATGTCAAAAAATGCAAAATTTGTAAGCTAATTACATTAAGAGTACACACCAACATTAGCAGCAAATTAGCTCCCGTGAATTAGAGTACAGACCAGTCAAGTGCAATAATCACCGAGACGTAATTATATTTCCTCCATTACAAAAGATTCTTTAAAATAAAATGCTATTAAAGTATGGACAAACAAGAAAAAGGGAAAAACTAATTTTTCAGACTAATTCTCTATGAGTGATAACCAACGTACCCCTGATACAAGAATTTCTACTGCACTTAGCAGGTTTGCACCAGGGCTTATACCATCCTGCAAAATGGACATCTTCGTCAGAAAACGGATAAGTTATTCATGGCATTCTATTCACTATTTGAAAGACAAACCTTTGTGACCTCAGAGAAAAAATGCAATAGGTCAACAACATCCAGTAATCTTCTTTTGTTACTAATCTTCAATTTCTCAACATCTGTAACAAAAGCTCTTCCTACAACGAAAGAGAAAATGTGTGTTTCAACTAACCTGTGATCATCAGAATTAATAATTAGTTATTAGCATGTCAACGAATAGATTTGCAGGATTGTCAGAAACATCAATAAGTCACTTCTATTAAGAGGTCTACAAAAAAAAAAAAACACTCACGTCTAAAAAGAGATATTTCCTAGCATATGTGGTGTCAAGGCCAGACAAGATGTATTTAAACATTAGGGAAAAAGCTAGCTAGGTACCAACAAATAACCTTTTCTGATAAGTTTAGAAGATGCATTACAGGCTGGATATAGATTCTATTTTCTAAATGCATAAAGATGCTAACTTTTGAAACCGAATCTTCATCAAACTGGACATAATTTTTAGAAATGATATTTCATGATCTCAAATCCAAATCCATACCCCAATAGCCCCACCTCGTGGCCTAGGTAGGGTGTTCAAGTTGAAGGGGGAGAAGGGGAAGCTAAACTGCCAGCCTTGCCCCTCTAATTACACCTGAATTACAGATTGTACATTCAGTTCAATCTTTGACTAAAAACCATTCAGTGCCTAATCCTCCATAGAAAGCAAGCTGGAGTTTAGCAATACATTTTTCTTTAGTACATCGTCAGCCAAGATACTTATCCCACAGCCACTTAACAAAAGAAAAAGAAAAAGAAAAAGAAAGTAGAAGAATGAAAGAAACTGCAACAAGTTACCATGCAGGACAACTAAGCTGGCTAACTGAACATGTTTTTACGTAGATAACAGGTCGCTGCAAGTATAAGATGTACCATAATACGCCACCTTTCCAAAAAAGATCCCCTGGAAAAAGGGGGGTCTATGGAAACTTTCCCAGTGTCACAGAGTGACCATGCCATTAATACATACACTATTTCATTGGATATACTTTATCAACTACGAGTCTACGACTATGTCTCTATATGACAAAGAATGAAACAAGTATCTCAGATCATCGTTCCACCTGACACAGCACATCCAATGAGTGATTCTCCACACATGGGCACCAAAAAAAATATAAAAAACACTATTTATATCATATAGAGCATTCTGAAACAATATTAAGCATAGGACTGTTTTCTACAAATGTCTCATGTAGTCATTTTGCAAAATACGCTGGAATACATTGATAAATTAAAAAAAAAAACAGCAGATAAGAGGAAGTGGACAAAATCTAGTCAAACAGAGCATAAAGTATTTACGCTGTAACTAGTTGTGCTGTATTAGCATGTTGCTTTGCTAATTTACAGAATGCATCAACAGCCATGTTCAATGCCGTTTCCTTTTCCTGCCCAAAACAAAACAAAGATATACAGGAGATCATAAGGCAATTTCCATGTGGCACAGAGATGGGACAGGCAGACAGCACATCATATCAAGTAGAGCATGGGGACAGTAGAGTCAGGAAAAGGACAGACAAGTACCTTTTCTGAACTAGATGAGCGAAATTCATCCCAAAATCTCTTGAAGTCCAGCTCAAGTTCATGTTTGTCCCTGAATTGAAAAACATAAAGTTTCCATGTTCAGATAGCAGCAATGGCAACAGGGTCGTACTGGTACTATAGAGTTTTTTACTATGATGAACTAAAACATGATGCCTCAGCTCATCAAACTCCATGAAGTGACAGACAGACAGATGATCAATGAAAGAGTCCAAAGGAAACACCCTCCCAAAATTGCAGGGAAAAGCAGCCACTAGCTTCTCGATAATTGGAGGCTAACAACCCGCTAACCTCTGAATATAATCAAATGTCTATAACACAGAACAACGTCCTACCAAGAATATAACTAATAATAGGCCACCATAAATTCAAATCTTTAACTTTGTTACGTCATAAGTTGCAAACTGAGTCTTTCATCCCTCGTCTTATCCTCTATTGGTACCACTCCTACCTTTTTGTTGATCATTTCTTTCTTTCTTTAGCTTACCCAGTTAATTATTCATATGATCCTAAATACGTCAAACTTTCTTAATCTCTGCAACCACCACCGGTTAGACCATAGTCTACTTAATTGCCCAACACTTCGAATTGTACAATATCGTCAACCTCGCTGACAGCGGCGGACTTTCCTCTTGAATCTTCACTTGGATCTCCTTATCAAAGCACCTCAAATCATTCCTCCATTTAGAGCAACCAACACATCCAAAGTGAACAGTGTCCTTACCGGTATCCACATTACCTTCTATGATCGAGTTCAAGCACCTAGGCTTTTCCAACTATTCAATCCCCCCCCCCCCTAAAATTACAATCTAAGAATTCTTCCACCAATCTCTTCAATTAGAACCCCTGCACGGGTAACATTAAAGTTTCCTCTAACACTCTACCCATCATTTACTCCTTTTCTAATCACTAGCAACAATTTCATCAACATATATATATCAAACAGCAAGTTACAGAGATCGGCGTTCAAGGCTGCCTACATACCGATCGCCCTTGACCCCACATAGGTAGGACCCACACTTGGAATTCTCACCTGTTGCATACATGAACTAAACTAAACCCAAAAATCTAAACCCAACTCTAGAATGCCAACAGCATACCCATGTCAACTTCAACAATAGCAAAGCACTTATTCATCAAACCAACCAAGAATCATCTAATATAAAAACATTAAATTTCCTCCCTTCTACAATACTCCATGAGAACTAAATTGAAGTTGAAGTTACCTTGAACTGAACTGAGATTGATTAGAATTTGGTCTAGCAGAGAAGACTTCATCGCCACTACTCTCACTAAACCCCGATGAAAACAACGAAGACGAAGAAGATGAAGCTGCTGCGGCTGCTGAAGTAGAACTCGGAGGAACCTGCTGAGTGATCCCGACCTTCTCTTTCCAGTCCTTGAGCAATGTTGTCCATTTCATCGTTCTCTTCCTCGTTCGCCGGACCACTCAACGACGCCGTTTCTCATCCGCCGCCGACGTTGACGCCGACGACTCCGATGATTCCACCGCCTCAGATCCGACGATCGATCAACCTCCCGATCAATCGATCGATCTTAATCTACCTCGAATTCGTTCCAAACCCTAGAAATTCAACCTCAAATCAATCAATTCAATCGATTATCAGCAAGACAATCCGAGCAAAATCTCAAGCTTATTGAGCAGCAGTAATGTGGATATCTACCTCAAATTCGTTCCAAACCCTAGAAATTCAACCCAAAATCAATCAATCCAATCGATTATCAGCAAGATAATCCGAGCAAAATCTGAAGCTGATGGAGTAGCAGTAAAATGTGGATTGAGCTGAGGTAGATCGAGATCGAAAATTCAAAGCTGAAATTATGGAATTTTTGATGATTTTCGTACAGAATATAATCCCTTTGGATTAATTGGATATTGTATGCCCTAAAAATGTGGGAGCTAATTAGGAAAACCGCGTTAAAACTCTTCGTTGAAAAAGATATCGAAATATCAAAATTAAATAACTTTTTTTCTTCTCTCTCTCTCTCTCTCCAAAATTTTTTCCTTGTCTCACTGTGTTCTGCTCCCCATTTCGCGCTCTGTTTTTATCTTTATCTCTCTTCCACGTCAGCGGGAAATCGACGAGTAATGTTTGTCCACCTGGCGTTTTGGAGATCGACGGCTTAGAAGTGGCAGCTGCAGTCTTCTTTAAAGCTAGTAGGAGCAGTAATTCCACTATTTGGTTTTTTGGAGGATTTTTAATTTATTATTTTTGGGAGGGTTTGTGGAATAAGATAATAATATTTGTTATTATGGAAGTTTTTCTATAAATACGACATTATGATTTGATTCTGAATTATTTAATTAAAAAAATACTTGTTGCCTCTATCTCAAAATATTTATCTATTTGAGTAAATTTTAATCATTAATTATTTACAAACTAAAATGTTTTTATAACTTTTACGAGAAAAAGGAAGTACATTGTTAAGCAATAAAGTTAATGACTATTCAATACGTATTGTCCAATTATGTATCCAAGCGCCAAGCACATGTCGAAGACATTGAAGAGGACTCTATCGAAAGAGCAGATATATGCGAGAAGAAAAATCTAACTATAATGTTCGTGGACTAACATCACTTTCAACTGCAAAAGATATTAAAAATGATAAGAGTGTCGGAGGAAGACTGTCTAAGCGCATGTTAAGCCGACCAACAACTCATTGTATTGGTTACAATCTACTTGTCTTCGGGCTCCAACATGTACATGCACAATTGTTGTCACTAATATTATTTTATTGCTCTAATAGGTTCAGTATTTTCGCTCGTGACATAAGACAACGGAGTTATTTTATTTTGATTAGGATATCAATGGTTTTGGTAAGACAAAATCATGACTTTTACATGAAAAAGGGAGTACATTGTAAATAATAAAGTTAACGACTATTCAGGAAGCATTGTCCAACTACGAACCTATGCGCCAAGCCCAAGCCATCGCCCTCACATGCACAATTCATGGTCAACATTTAGGAAGTCCAAGACTTCAAAAAATAATATTGTTTCCTTTTAAAGGACACATGGTCCAACAATCAAACTTAGCATAACATTCAAAGACGTCGGAGATAACTACATCGAATGAGAGCATCTGAGCATGCAAATGCAAAATAGGAAATTGATTTTGATAGTCGCAAAAAAATATTGAAAGATGGTAAATGAACCCGGGGAAGGCTATCTGAACACATGCTAAGCTAACCCACAAACTAGCTACTTAGCTAGAAACCGTGATGGTTTAGTTCATTTTAATTGTGTTTTTCTTTCTTTTTATATCAATGTATGTGTTATAAACAAAAAAAAGGTAAATGACTACTCGACCATCGCGAAGGTGTTTGGATATCTAAATGCAATTTATGAAGTCTAATTTTTAAAATATTTGAAAAAAATAAGCAATCACAACTGATTGTGTATGAATAAAATAATTATGTATTACCACAAAGTCCACAAAACAATATGCATCTAGATATTATTTTTAAAGAAAAAGGACTTTTACAAACTCACACTATAATATCATTGAGTTTTTTTTTTTTATAGACTATATATATGAATATTGATTATTTTACATTTACTCATACAAAGGCATAGACGAGCCTAGTCAAATTTAAGAAGCATGCTTGTTACTTTACCCCCAATTGAATTAATATCACTATATAGTAATTAAAAAGGGATTAGGTAAGAACAAGTCTTTAGCAGTCTAATTATGTCACATTATGAGAAATTCAACATTGACAAAGCAACAACACCGTCATAGTGAGAAAAATTATCACATAATTAAATTGATAAATATCAAATTAAATAATCCCAATTAGACAAGAACCCATGTGTACAACCCTGAATTTTGTAATTTAACAATTTGGAATTGATCATGATTAGTACGTCACATGTGATTGTTTTATTTTAGTTATTGAACAAGTTTTTGTTTTTTTCATTGGTGTTCATGGTATTGGTCCTATTCAATTTGGTCTAATTAGGCAGCTTTTCAATTGTATTATGCTCTTTTTTTCCTCAAGTACACAAATTACATCAAGATCTTTGGGGATCCTTCTATCAAGGCATCTCCCTACGTTATTTGCATGAATAATAAAAGAAAAGGTCGTCGTAGGGCTACAAAACCAGAGACCGATAGTGTCTAAAGAATGACCAAGATTAGTCATCCAATCTGCCGCTGAGTTTGTTTCTCGGTAGATGTGGCAAATAGTAGAATCTTCCAACTGCCTGATTAAATTTTTGGTATCTCTAACAATCGTATCAATATGTCAAGGTGTGTGGACGGCCCATTGGATAGCCTGGATGAGAATAAGATTATCTCCTTCAATCTGAATTTTCAATTGTATTATGTGATAAGATTTACAATTGAATGTTTTTGTCAATGTTGCTTTAGAATTACTTGGTTATATTAATTCCATGGAGTTGGTTATTTGTTGAGTGTGTTTGTGAAATTTGACATTGTCATGCAAGGTGGCTGTGGATAGATTTTGTCATTTTGTTTTTTATTTTACCATTTGTATCTTTAATAAAAGTTAATATGATATATTGACTAGAGAACGTAAAATATAGCTTTAACAAGGCATGACTACTGAGAGAGAAATGGGGTACAGAGAAACTTACAAATTTTAATAATTAATTACGATATTTCTTTTTTAGTTGTCTACACTTTGTTGTTTCCTTGTTGGTTTTTATAGTTGTCATATTGTTGTTTTCATTAGTTTCCATAACGTTGTTACAAACTGCTCAGCCTATTCAGACTTTGATTCATTGAACAGAGATCATTCCGAATAATTCCACTATAGTTAGTTGTCTTTACAGAATAGATCCGTTGAAATAAACGCATGGTGACCTAAAAATCAATGCAACTTTAGAAAAAAGACCAGACCCGATTTTGATTGATCTAGATACGGATGGCTCGAAGTTAACTCGACATAAACTCGAATCGAATAACTCATTTGCAGGGATGAATAGAAGTTACACAAGTACAATGATTAGTTGACTTTTGACCTTTTACTTCCAACTTAGATCACATCACAAAGATCACACAACTAAATGTGTGCCTCTCTATATTTGATTTGACTCAAATTGTGGTGATTAGTGTTTGATTAAGAGTTGGGAGGCCCTATTTGTGTTATGGGCCACCCTAAAATCAACCATCTTGCCCACCTAAACATGCGCTTGAATTTCTATTGTGACCCACATTAATCATTTTTGGGATAGGGTAGTAGCAAACTTCATTTTGTTCCCATTTCCAAAGTGTTGACAAAACTATACATTAAGCCCCCGTTCTTTCCGGTGTTTATTTTGTGTTGTGTTGCGTTATGTTTTGGTAAGTTGCGGTAGATTGCATTAATTTGCGGTAAAAATAGTAAAAAGGTAATGATAATTCG
Organism: Portulaca oleracea; assembly: GCA_029582165.1. NCBI lineage: Eukaryota > Viridiplantae > Streptophyta > Magnoliopsida > Caryophyllales > Portulacaceae > Portulaca > Portulaca oleracea. The sequence continues at coordinate 65,289,355 of CM055868.1, read as the reverse complement.
TGGTGAGTTGCGATAGATTGCAGTAAGTTGCTTTAATTTGTGTTGCGGTTAGTTGCGTTAACGCACAAAAGAACGGAAAATGTTTTTTTTAGAGTGAATGTTGGATTCTTACAATGTGGAAATATATATTTTTTCTTCACAAAGATATAGTAGTATGCTTTGCGGGCTTCTTTGTCCATGTATTCATTCCATTGCAACAGAGGAATGACAATTGTAGACAAATTATGATCCAACACAACAACAACCACAACAACCTCTCGGATATTGCATTTGAGATCCCCTTGACAAATGGTATTGAGATGGTTGTGGTTTGGGAAGCGAAAGAGAGGGAGTATGAGGGTGGGAGTTGGGGCTTCGAAGAGAGAGAAAGTGTGAGTAGGAGACGTCTTTTTCGGATGTCTTATAAGGCGAACAATGGTTGTTCTTTGTAGATATTCATGAACATCTTCAAATGTAAGTCATGATTTGCTTTGTAGATATTCTATGCGTGAATAAAAGAGGGAGAGGGGAGAGCAATTGAAAAAAAAAAAATGACTGTCTACTTGACATGCCACATCAACCATGCTAGTTTCCCTTCTCTCACATAAATTAAGACTTTATGATTCCCATGTTCTTCATGGTCAATTTGTATTTTGGGTCATTCTTCATAGTCCATAACCCAATATAATATACAAAAAAAACCCAAAATTGAAGGTGACATCACAGCCCAAACATAGAGGGCCAAATTCGACAGTCCATAGAGATTATAACCCAATTTAATATGCCCGGCCCAACTATAAATAATAGGTCCCACTATAAAAAAAAAGTCCCTGATATGTCCACATCTACGAAACGGCCCGCCCTTTCTCTCTCTCCCGCGTACTTGCGAACTGCAAAGCACAAGTCGAAGCACTAAAAAATGGCGGAATCGTCGAAATTAGGGCAGATTTCGCGCAATTAGCGAACCTCAGTCGACGAATTTGAACATCGTATGAAACAAGAAAGAATTCATTTGTTGAGTTTCAGAATCGTCGGCAATTTGTCTCTCAGAAACGTCGATGATAGGCGACATCCGAGCGCTTGATTGATTGTTCGGCTTCGGTTCAATGCGGATGAGATAAGTTCAAAGTGCGAGCACTGAAACCCTAGAAATGGCGGTTCTCGAGCATCTGCAGGTTTTTCTTCTTTGACTGTTCACGTTTTGGTTGATGTTAATTATGTGTTTGGTGTTTATTGTCATAGTGTCAGTGGTGCTGTTGAATTGTTAGTTACACATGACGGCAACAAGTTCTTACAGTCGCGCTGATGTTTGAATTGTCGATGGAATGGATGCATCGTGTATTCTTGGAATTGGAATTGCGTAATTGTAGTATTTGAAAATGAATTAAGTGTTGATTGAAGATAATGTAACGAGTTGATGATGGTGAATTCATGTGCTTATCTTCATTTTCTCGAATAATTGAATTAGGTTGAGAACAATGATCCATGAAACGGTTCCAGTTTAATAATGTGTGGGAAGCTAAACATAGATGCGCCAAGGAATAAAATGTAAGTTTGTCACATGACGAAACTTTGCACCGATTAAAACCCTAAACTAGTTGTGTTTGAAAGAAATTACATGTGAATCTATAGTGCGATACTTGAAAAACTTCCTAATACTGAACCTCCTATCCTCCATAAAGAACTTGTCCTGTGGATTTCACTTAGGTGTAAAGAGATCTAGATATGATATAAGCAGTCTTACCTAAAAGCGAAGAGGGCAATTATGAGAACTATATCATGACTTTATAGAAAACTATTTTGAGATAAACCTTTCATCAGCCCAATTGATCCGTTTACCACAGATCAATGTCTTATTATGAGCTATGAGCCCATGAGCTTGCCTAGTTCATGTAGGGGTTTTCGATTCATCAGAAATGACTTGCCAAACTGCATCTTGTGATCATCTTAAAGAATTGTTAACCACTCTTAATCAAAATCTGAAACCTCAGAGTTGCTAAATTTGTATGTTGGATGTCTCAACACACCTTTCTCAATCATCACTTAGAAGGCCTCATCATTACAACATATCCAAATTTGAAAGATCAATGGAACTTCTTACCATATTGAATTCTTCTAGCCATAGGTGGTTTAACTTCCATCTTAGAATTGAAGTTAGAAACTTCATCAACAACCATATTTGCAACTTCAGATGACTTTTCTTCCTTATGTTGTGGATGGCGTGGAGGTGGGGCAGGGGATCGACAAGAAGCTTCACATTGACATGTACAGATAAAGTAGATGCATGAGTGTCACAAGATCCCTCAGTTAGGTCAACTACATTATTTGAAATTAATGGTACTCCATTGGAGGGAAAAATAAGGACTAAATGGTTTTATTTTCTCAAAGATATGTTTCAACCTATTAACAAATATATGTGTTTTGACTTATGAATTAGAAAAGACAATGGGAAAAGAGTGCTGGCAGTAGGAATGTTGTCATTTCTATTATATAGAAAGATCAAAGCAACGATGATTAAAGAAAATTGGACCAAATTTTCTATCAAGTTCTGCACAGAAATGACTGCCTTAGAGTCAATCAAGTAGGGTGAAATGCTGGGTTGTCCAAGCTTTCGAAAATGGTGCATGTAAGGGTGAAACGGATAGTTACATATGCAGGAGAGGGAGAATTGAATTGAAGGCAGGGGTGTGCGTGTGTGTGTGTGTGTGACTGAGATCAGTTTTAATGACTGAACTAAAACCTCATCGCCAACAAAAATTTGAATATAGAGATACCATTTTCATTCTGAATCAGGAATCAGCATCCATATCAACTGAATTGTCCAAGATCGAGCCCTTTACCAAACCAAAAGACAAATGATTAAGAGGCTTATTAGCTGAATAAGAGACCATTTACTGATTTAAGTGCAATCAATAAAGCAGACTACCATGATGTCAATTTTTGTTGTTTGTAGGCAGGCAACTCTTTTTGACTTGAACATCTTCCAAACGATCAGTCACTTTCCTAGAAACCAAAATCAAATTACTGCACGGATCATAAGGAATTTTGGAGATAGAAATGTCTAAGAGTAGCAACCTTTTACACTATATATGGTGACAAATACTTCAACTTAGCTTCAAAGGTTTCAACAATTCCTGCTCTTCTACAATCTAAAACACAATGAGAGAGAAGATACACCAATTAATATTTACAACAGCAAAAGGAGTTAGAATCAGATAAGACTTGAAACAGATCTCCCTTTGAAGAGGTAATTAAGTGGTTGATCTCTTCCCTATCCTGTGAAGTGACAACAAACGATTTAGGCTGGGATATTAGAAGTGCTACTACGCCACATAAAATATGGCACATCAGCTAGTCAAGCAACTGGGAAATATGTAAATTAAGCAATTCCTAAATCAAGGGAGAACCTGTATTCAGTAACCTTTTACTTAGGACTTGAGCCTAAGTAACCCAATCGATCAGCTAGAACAGTCACATCCTCTTTTTCACGTGGTTGATCATCCATGGGGATTTTCAACCTCTCACTTAATAACTCGTCCCAGAATTGTTCATCAAGTTCATTATCTCTTCCTTCAAATTGCTCCAGCCCTTCTTCAGCTTCTTCTTCGTGCTGTTGCTCCTTCCCAGCTCTACCATAACCTTGCATTTCCAGGGCAAGAGCTTCGAGCTCAGAAACCTCACCATGACCAGACCCATATAATGAACCAAACTCTGCTGGCTCAATCTTTACAGTACCCATTCGTACACCACCACCACTAGTACTAGATTCTCCTCTCTCTATATGACGCTCTGACCTTTGATCGATTGGCCTGCTCCTCTTCTTGCTTAGAGCTTCCTCAAGTTCTTTTCTTTTATCCTTTTGTTGCACCAACTGTTGCAAGAAGGTGGGATTCTGCATTGCCCTTGCTAGAAAGTTCATCATCTGTTGTTGTTTCATCTCCGTGGCTTGTAGCCTTTGCTCCATCGCATGTAAATAAGCTCTTGTGTTTTGTTGTTGCTGCCTTAGCTTCACTAATTCCATCATTAATACTTGCTTGTCACGTCTCAACCTTTCAACCTCACCTTCAAACCCAAAGCTGCCCACTTCTACACAAGGGTCTATGGCTTGTTGAAGGGCAAGGGGCTGAGATGAGGTTTTCCTTCTCTTTATGTACTTCAGAAGGTGTCTTTGCCCCCTCAAAAATCCTTCATTGGCAAACTCCCATCTCTCTGGATCAATTTTTCTGAATCCCTGTGGCCAATTTAGGTTTCATTAATACCAACTTACATGTATAGAGCTTTTTAAAATTTCAAGAAGGGAATAGATAACTCTTCTCCTAAGAGCTGCTTTTTAATTCATTAGTGTGGATAGCCATTGAGGATTTAGTTATTGCACATTGCACAGCAACTACTGCTAATGGCCCACATTTAGAAATTTAAAAACCTACTGCATTTAGAAATGAGGGCCTACTCGAGGTGAATGAGATAATAAAACAAGCCAGAAACAGTATCCTAAGTGACAAGAAAGAGGGAAAGTTGTTTTGGCAAATAGAAAAGAATTATCAGCTTAGTATACAATTGCCAAGTTGCACAACTAACCCTTAAATTATTGCTATTACTGACCAGCACATTGAGTGATGCAATTTTTAGTTGTAAAGCATTAAAAAATTGAGGATTTAATAGTATGTGATAAGACCAAGGAAAATAGAGCAAAGACAACCAGATGTAGAACTTCAAATCTCACCCTCCCCTTTTTTTTTGAGAGAAAATTTGGAATGAATATTTGAACAATGCGTAGAGTTGAAAACAGATTGTCTTGTTCCTCATGGAGAGAAAGGGAGACTTACATAAGTATTCAGCTGTCTCACAAAGCTGGAGAAATTGTTATGCTTGAAATGCCTTGGGAGCAAATTGGTAGCAAAGGCATGTGGATCCCAAACAACAAAGCTATGACCTCCTCTGCTCCAAGAGACTATGTGATTAGTGCCAGGATCATCGACCATCTCATATGTCTTTGTCAAGAATGGTGGAGGTCCCATCTCATTTAAGCCTTCCATCGGCTGAGGTGGGGGGAACATCGTCGATCCTTCACTGGAGAACGGTGAGCCCGATTCAGGGAACTCTTCTTTCACGTGGTATTGGGGATTCATGGTTGAGAGATTCTCAATCCAGTTCTTCAGTTTTAGTGAATAGCAATTGACAAAGGGAGGTGGTTTGATTTGATGAAAGGGTTATGCAGGTTCGTAGGATTGATTCATGGCTGACTTTATCTAGTTTGACAATTTCAGATGTGATTTTGATTAAGCTTTTAAAGAATTCAACTTTTACCGATGTGGATCAGGAAGACAGAGAGGGAGAAGTACAGAGTGAGAGGGCGAGGGAGGGAGGGAGAAACTGAGAAAAGGGAGGGAGTAATTAATTCAAATGATTATATATAGAGGATTTCAGGAATATGTGATCAAGGTGATTCAAAAGGGATGGGCAGATTGAGGAAAGACAATAGGACATGCTCTGTTTCCTCTGCTTCAAATTGGCAAGGTAGTTTGAGGCAGTTATGCTGGAGGGCTTCTGAATAATTAAGAGAAGAGAGCTATAGCAAGGTGACATTTGGACCCTTATATAGGTCTTAGTCCTAAAATTAAATATTCTTGCCTACAGAATGTTCTAGAGCTTAGAGGGAAGGAGGGAACAACCCTTGCATTATTTTTTTAATTTGTGGAGTTGTCTAGGTGTCCCGTGTCCCCGTATGCTTTAAGCAGGAATTTGTTAATTGGGAGTGGGGAGGCTTGGAAAGTTCTGGAATGTGTTGAGGGAAGAAGAGAGGTGAGGCGTGGGGAACCGGAAATATGATCAATACTTCGTCCGCCCCTTTTTAATTGTGAAGTTAACTAACAGTTAGAGAACCAATGAGTATGAGTATTAGCGCAAAAAGTAAATCGATAAAAATGGCCATAGCATTGATATTATTGTAGTTTGGAGGAAAAATCGACCAAAGTTAAATAAAGCTGAAAAACAGTTAAATAAAAGTAGTATTTATTAATGGTAAAACGAATATAATAGATATTAAAATTGTAAAATTGACAAATAAAATGGAAGAAAAACTCAATTATTTGACTATTATAAAGAAACAGAGTGAGATTTTTTTTTTGAGATGACCATGCTCGAGAAATGAGGTCTTGGTTTTGGATTTCAATGGGAGTGTTATTCACAAGCTGATTGGTGTTGGCTGATGTCCACTCACTACTGTGCGGATGAGTTCAGGGGATACCCAGCATGATGTGGCTTGTGGATAGAGAAAAGTTAGGTGTCACACCTCACAAGGTTCTGAGTCTTTTTCTTTTTTTATTTTTTCCATTTTAATCTTTTTCAGGAGAAAATTATATATGTGCCTTTTACCATCATCTCTGTTTCTGATTGGTGGATTACCATAGAAAAAGAGATTTCAAGGAAACCCAGGAAAAAAGATAAGAAAAGAAAAAAGCAAGACATATGGTCCAATTCAATAGGGAATCTGGATTTGGGAGGGAAAAAGCCAAAAATATAAAAATAAAAATGCCCACTTTTGAAGGAATCAGAGTTATGGGTGTGTAAATTAAAGACAGGTTCTTTTAGGTGAATCAATCTAATTTTAACTAATAAATAAAATTACGGACAGAAGATAAATGGAATTAAATATTTGTTGAAAAGAGGAAATCATATGGAAAAGTAGATGTGAAAACTGTCTTATTCAAGGATTTAATGATAATTGAGACTTCTCAAAATATGCCATTAATTTGATTGTTCTAGCTTTTGGTCACAAGAAAGGGAATTATTAATGTGTGTTTTGTTTTTTTATACATACAAAAAAAATCTGCTTTTGTGATTGGGTTGTGGACTGTCTCCACTCTTTACCTTGTTCTATGATCTGTTATCATAGGATTTTGTTTTTGAAGTTATTTACGTGGCACGGACCACACCCTTTTAATGCAATAATATACATGGCCTAAGATATAACTTCTCTGCCAAAAGAATAGTCACGTGTATATTACAGTGTTGGTTGCAATAGCTAAATAAGGTTTGTAAGCAGACGTAATTATGCTAATGAATAAGGATTTGTATAACGATAGACGTAATTATGTTAGTTGCAATAGCTCAATCTTCTGACTTATGTTGATGTCGGGTATCAAAGAATGAAGATCTTCAAAGTCAGCTAAAAGTTGACATTTAAAATAAGAAACTCCCCCCCTCTCTGAGTTTATGTTAGTTGCAGTCAAGAATTATAACTCAATCATCTTCATTTCCATTTTCATGTTACTGAGCCACTTATGACTTCCACCTGGAATGTAGGGAAAACTGAAGCCCAGCCTCCAAGATTGATCTAACAGCTCAGTGAGAGTTTTGTTTGTAAACAAAGGTCCTCAATCTGAAGATCATCCTGTTCCAAAGGAGCCAATAGACAGCAAAGAAAAAGGCAAGCCAATCTTCTGCTTCCCCTTATACTTGATCATCAAATTGACCCAAAGTGGCTTCAGTTGCTTAATATATATTTTGATTAGAAATAAAAAAAACAATGATTATAAAATAACAATGATGCTGGAATAATAGACTCTAATTTTCCTTCTTTCCAGCACCAACCACAATGGGAACTATTGTTTTCCCACTTTCAACTCAGGTAGAATTTAGTTTTGAATTTTGGAAAATAACTCTTGTTGAATATCTGTGAGTTTAGTTCTAGTTATAAGAGTTACTTCATTTTCACCCCCCATTGCCCAATCCGTGTTGTTATTAGGTACTTCCTGGTCTATCTAGTACGGTAGTTTCTTTTCGGATATAAAGGGAAGTTAGGAGTAAGGAAAACAAAAGAAAAGAAAAAACTATGAGACCGCCTTGCTAGCGATACATGAACTACCTCATAATTTGTCCCCAATCCGCTTGGTGGGGGGGGGGGGGGGGGATTCTACTTGGGCTAAAACCGGAGTAGAATCTAGGCTAGGCGGAAGCCAAGTGGCATTAAATTAGGTTCCAAAAAGATTCGCAAATTAGTTCTTGGTATTGCAATCGTACTTAATTGATTAAATAATGGGGGGAGAAATAATAATAGAATGGCTTGCATCATTATGGCTTTTTATAATCTCCATAGTTTGGCCTCACTTGGTGGTGGCCTTGTGTGGTACTTTTGGTGAGTGAAAGTGTACTATTCTACACCTCTTTAGTAGTGATTTTATACTAATTTAGATGCAATTCACCTCTTTAGTAGTTATTTTATTCTAATTTATATACAATGAAAACTTCTACATTGTTCTGGTACCATCTAGATACTCTTACACCGATGAATTTTTATTCTAGAAGCGAGTCAAGTGACGATCTAGTTGTATGCCTCTTGGATAAGCCTTGAAAAAAATAATGCATAAAGCTCGGAAAAGAAATATTGTGAGGGCCCTAGGAGAGTGTTTCTTGTTGAAGATGATCCTCTGTGATTTATTTATTTATTAATTTATTTACTATATCTTTTTCCTTCTTTTTATTGTGTGGGTGGGTGGGTGGGTGGGGGGTTTGCAGTTTTGCAGTGACTCATACAACTATTGAGATTTCAAGTTCAGAAAATTTACAACTGTGGTAAAAATTATCAACTGCCACATGTGTGGATCGTAGAATTTTATTTTTTTGATGAGTGTTTGGATCATAGATTGTTTTCCTTGATCTGTAGAGGATCTCAATCCGTTTCTAATTCAATTACCAAGCTTCCTTCAAGCTCCAACAGCGTTCAAGTGTTCAACAAACAGACAAGAAAAACCGACTATTGGGGTTGGGTAGTAGCTAAATTAGCAGAAAGTTTTTTGGAGTTCTATCAAAAATCTTTGTCTACAAAAGTTTCCCTTTGCACAAAGAAAAAGTAGTAAAAAAAGGTTGCAATTGATGAGAAAAGCAGTTATTATGTTTCTTCCTTCTTTTGGGAATGCATTGGGCTTAAGCACTAATGTCATGCTTAGTGATCTGTCAATCATAAATATTCATAATAGCAATATAGTTATCTCTTTTGTTGATTGCATTCAATGGGACTGCATTGTGCTGTAGTGAGTGTAACATAATGCAATACATATACAGAGGACGAGGGAAAAATATCTCCAAGCCAGAGCTCTCAACCTCTTTGATTTCTGAGCCAAGCAACTGCCTTGGATATGATCATTTCGAATCTCAATATCTCCAAGATTTTTAGGTATGAATCATATGACCTTCTATATGTACAAGGTCTTAACCTTCTCCATAGGGCAGGTAAAAATATGTCCGACCCGATAACCTGGATTTGTCCGACCCGGAAAAAACAGGGTACGATCAATAGAATTTTCGTCCGAACTTTGACATCGACTGATTTGACCTAAATTCAAACACGATTTTTTGCAAATTTCTTTTATCTGAATCCGATTTAGACCCGAATTTGTGCTTGACCGACCCGAAAAATATGTGAAAAGACTGGGTATTGAACATCAAGTTTGCGTCTAATGTCCGATTTGCCTGAACCGGAACTACCAGGACCATGGTTTTTGCCCGCTCTACTTTTCCATTTTTGCGCCAACAAACTGCTTTTGGTATGAGTCATTTCAAACCTCAATATCTCCAAGGTCTCAACCTCTTGCATTTTCTTAGCCAAGAAACTGTCTCAGATATAAATCATTCTGAACTTCAATATCTACAAGGTCTCATCTTTATATTTGTTTTTTTATTTTTTCATTTTGTTATTATGCATTTTCTGAGTCAATAACTACCTCAGTTATGAATCATTTCGAACTTCAATCTGTCAGAGGTCTCAGCCTTCTGCATTTTCTGGCCAAGAATCCGTCTTGGGTATGAATCATTTCAAATGTCGATATCTCCCTGGTCTCAACTTTTTGCATTTTCTTTGTCTGGTGCTTATTGTCTCCTAAGAATATCTATGACTGTATTCTTGCATGTCAATTTCATCACAAGTTGTGTCTGAGGGCATATCGTGCCAATGTCAGCCATGGAGGAGGTTCGAATGCCTAATGAATAATGATGTCTGCTTTCGTGAATCCAATGCCTTCTCTAGGGCTACTGATGAGGCTTTAAGTACCATTGATTTTCTTCCGCTTTTGCTGTTGGTGTGTTTGGTTGGGAAATTTACCCGGGAAAGTTAACTTTTTAAAAAACTTTTCCTCGTACAGTCGTACTATGTGGATGTGAAAATTTTGATGTGGGTTCTTTTAGTACTATTGATTCTTTTTCCTTGTAGGACCAATTATTTTGCTGAGGGGTAGGGAAAGTTTTTCAGCCTGGTTTATTTTCTGTTGTATTATGCAAAATTAAAACTTTTCCTCGTACAGTCGTACTCTGTGGATGTGAAAATTTTGACGTGGGTTCTTTTAGTACTATTGATTCTTTTTCCTTGTAGGACCAATTATTTTGCTGAGGGGTAGGGAAAGTTTTTCAGCCTGGTTTATTTTCTGTTGTATTATGCAAAATTAAAACTTTTCCTCGTACAGTCGTACTCTGTGGATGTGAAAATTTTGACGTGGGTTCTTTTAGTACTATTGATTCTTTTTCCTGAGGGGTAGGGAAAGTTTTTCAGCCTGGTTTATCTGCTGCTGTATTGTGCAAAATTATCGATTGAGTTTTTGTTGGCGTGAACTTTCAGCCTGGTTTAAGCTTTGGATAATAATAAAAAAGTCGTTAGATGTGAACGATAGCAGAGAATGCACTAAGTTTCAAGATCAAGCTGTTGCAAAGACTGTAGCATCTAAAAGGACTTGTGGTTGAAGAATATCAGGAGAAATATCAAAGATTTTGATTTTGGTATTTCTGGTCCCAGTCTATGAACATGATGTTTGCCTGTTTGTTTTTCTTTAGTTTGTCTGTCTTAACAATAATAATCTGGAGTCTGTGGACAACGTGTTGGTTGGACAGTTGTGTGAAGAGACTCTTTGCAATTTGTTTTTTCAGTTTGCACATCTTGTTTTTGGGCTTAATTGGGCCTCTGTGTAGACTTTTGAATGGACTCTAAAGTAGGCCCAGTGATGGGATACAAGGAGTTGTCTAAAGTAGGCCCAGTGATGGGATGCAAGGAGTTGTCTTGACCTCATCATTAGTGCATTTCCTATCACAAATGGCCGAGATTATTGTGGTATCAAACAGGAATTCAGCATGTTTATTTTACATAAATTTTAGGGTGAGGTGATCGTTGTGGATCATCTAAAGATTATGATAAAGCTAAATTTATTTGGTGGTGACTTTTGAAAGTTTTTTTTGGTGATTGATGAATCATGTTAGAGTGACTTTTTAATATAAATGATGTGATTAATAATTTACCAATGTGTACCTTTTAGATTTTCAGGCTTTATTTTGAACACAATTTAAGAAAAATTAGTAACTAATTTCACTGAGGAATAATTGAATTGAATACTTATAGTCCCTCTTAGTTTTAAATTTAAAAAATATCAATTATATTTTTCCTTCCTTTATTTAAGTACTTTCCTCCATTTCATATTAGTTGTTGTCTTTGAGAATCGTGGAGTTAAATTTCAGAAATTTTGATCATAAATTTATCAATATATACAATGAATTGCTAAATAAAATCACTGCAATTATATTTGTAACGAAAAATACTATCATAAAAGTGTAATATTACAATTATTAATAACATATTATTATGTAATAAATCATCAATCAAAGAGTTACATTAAGGACCGTGAAAGTTAAATTATGATAATTAATATGGAACTGAGCGAGTATATTTGTTCAATTTTAAATAAGAGTATTTCAAAAAAAAATTAGAAAATAAGATGTCTTCTTTTAAGAAAACGGTATTAACTTGGAAAATAAATAATGGAAAATTTTACTATCCACTATAGTGTTCCTATTTAAGTATTTAGATACACCACATGTATTGAAATATGTCATTTTTTTTATATGATCAATTTTTGTACAACTTTAATACAAAAAATGACTAAAGGGATCTCACATTTTGGTATAATAATTTTAAGGGTCCTATTTTATGACAAATAATTGTTGGGTGACATTATTTTTGATGTAAATATTTAAGGGTGACATTCCGGCTCATTTTCTTCCAAAAATGACGCAAATCGGTCGATTTTATGTTTAGGCATGTTTTAAATTTAAGTTTATATTTAACTCTAACATGTACAAGTAAATCTGTTAACATAATAAACATGTCTAAATATAAAAACCAACTATTTCGTGTCATTGTTGGCCGGAAATTGGCCGGAACGTCACCCCAAAATATTTACATCAAAAATAATGTCATCCAATAATTATTTATCATAAAATAGGGTCCTTATAATTATTACATCAAAATATAAGACCCTTTCAGTCGTTTTTTGACTTTAATAACATTAAAACATATTAATGAATTATGTAATAATATTGATAAATTTTAGATGATTTTTTTAAAAAAATTATACAAATAGTATACAAAGTATGTATATCATGGTACTATGGTAGACTATATAAGGATTGATAAATAGGGGACAAATATTGGCAAAGGATCGGAATTGGGGACAAATATTTCGAGATATTTTAGGGAGACAGAAAAATGGAACCGACGGAATACCAAATTGACCAACTAATTTGTAATTTCCCCTCCCAAAATTACTCCGCGCGTCTGCAGCGCTGATTCTTCCTAAATCATTTGCAGAGAATGAATTATAGACGACGGTGGTAGAGTGCAACCAAATCGAGCAAATGATCAAAACCCTAGAATTCAATCTCGTAGCACTATCATGCTTCCTCCTATCAATAGCCACCTGCTATGGCGCCGAATCGTCGACATGTTTGATGGTGTACAAGGAGGGCGGTGCTCCGGCGGTGTTCCAATCCCCTAAATGTCCTCGTTGGAAGCTCTCCGATCAGCATCAATCCCCCAAATCCCCAAAATGTCAGGTCGGAATTCACCAGGGTCGGAGAAAATCTCAGGAGGATCGCGTCGTTTGTGCTCTTGATGTTCGAATTCCATTCCCAGGTTCGTAATTGATTACTTTAATTCTTGAATCTTGATTGCTGCTGTGTAGTTTCTTGATTGCATGTTTGTCTTAGGAAGTAAGGAGTAATGTTTGAGTATGAATGTCAGAATGATGGGGGTTTTTCCTATCAAAAAGTAAGTCAGAATGATGGGTTTTTTTATTGGGAGCTTGTATTTAATTTATAGACATGGTGAAAGTGAGGCTCATATTGTGTAGTTTTATGATTGCATGTTTATCTTAGGAAGTAAGTAGTGATTTTAGAGTATGAATGTCAGAATGATGGGTTTTTATTGGGAGCTTGTGGTTAATTCATAGACATGGTGAAAGTGAGGCTCACATTGGAAGTTGTTTTAGGAGCTTGTATTTGAGCGTTTACTGAAATTTGACATGCTAAAGCAGCAGAGGATGTGTTGCATTATGGAATATTGGAATTGAAGACTAAAAGTTTAGGTATGGGGGTGATATTGGAGTGTTTGTACAATCATGGAAGGCTATATGAGTTTGGATGGTGGAGAGTTAGCAGGGTTCAGTCTTGGGGTTACAAGTTAATGACAATGTGAAGTTTGTGAACTAAGCATTTGCAAGCATCCTTAATGGTTCTGGTCAGGTGATCTTGTGTAGCTGATGTTTGGAAGTATCTCTGCTATGTTAACATATTTATAGCTTTCTGATTTCATTCCGGTTGTGGTCAGGTGCCACTGGGCTGACAGAGGTTTTGGTGGGAATTGTGGCCATTTTTGATGGACATAATGGTTCCGAAGCTAGCGATATGGCTTCAAAGCTACTGTTGGAGTATTTCATTTTGCACACTTATTTTCTTCTTGATGCAACATTTCCTTCCTTTCTGAAGAAATACGTAGGAAGGCTGCCAAACAATGAAGTTGATACATTTGCTTCTAGATTGTTCAAGGATAGAGAGCCCATTCTTCACTTTATTGATCACGAAAGGTATCATTGGGAGGCGTCTGGCTTTTTATTTTTTTATTTTAATTTTTTATTTGAAATCGTGAATCATCTTCTCTGATGATTGGCAGTCCTTTTCCACTGTTTTTGCCCCCATTGTCGTGTGAACTTTGAAACTGGCAGTCCTAGTTGTTACATGTGGTGGCTCTTTCAACCCTTCTCTCCAGGGATAATGTGTAAAGATAGGAAGCAATGGAATGGTGCATCTTGATCCTACACCTTCATACTTTTGGTTAGATATGTGGTCCATAGTACCATAGGCGGAGAAGTTTGTCCTCGGGCAATATTTTGCTAGTATAAGTGAAGCAGAATGCCACTTCACATTGTGCTACCCCCCTCCCCCCAGAGGAATAATATATTTATTCTAATATTCAACATGAGCTATCCCTCAGCAACCGAGACGTAGGGCTACATCTCCTACATATAAGTACCTCCTCGAACCTTGCGGTCTAGGAGGTCTAGTGTATGGATGTGGATCTAGCTTTGGATAGAAGCAATGAAACTTTAGTCTACATGGACAGCTATGATCTCCTTGTGAAACTTTTATGCCATAGCAGTGTTTTGAGTAATGAACATGTTAATGAACTTGGCGAAGTAGTCGGTAGTTCTTGAATCGTACATATGATCCTTTTAAGTTATCTAAATGGCGGTTCATAAAATTGTTTATCAGGCTTAAGCATGAATCTTCTGAAATTTTTGGGAGGTCACTTCACTTGAAGATTTTGAAAGAATCTTTATTGAGAACGATTGCCGACATTGACTCTACGTTCTCAAAGGCAAGTCTGCTATGAACTTTTTCTGTAACAAATGGACCCTGAGGCTTGAGCAAATTATTTTCTTTGTTACTAATTAACTATAGCTGATTTGAGCCGTGAAGGAGGCCTTCAAGTACAATCTCGACTCAGGTTCTACTGCCACCGTTGTCTTGATTGTAGATGGTCAGATATTGGTCACCAATTTAGGGGATTCAAAAGCCCTTTTGTGCTCAAGGCAGTACTTGTCCACGGAAGATGCTAAAGGTAAGCATGAAATTGGTACATTGTCTGAGTTCATTATGATTTTGCATTCATTTTTTTACCATTACATCTCATTAAACTGTACAAGGATAAATAGATGTCTTATTCACCCTTATGCACAGATTTGATGATAGATTGATTCATGGGATCGTACATTGTCTGAGTTGGGTCTATCGTACTTTCCTAAGATGATAAAGGTCCATTTTTCTTGTGGATGTGTGCAGCTACTGCATTAAGAATATATCATCAGAAAAGACTTGATGGCAGCATACTGCGTTTTAAGGATTGCGAGACCTGCAAAATGGCGGCTTCCAAGGGGCTTGCACATTTGGTTATGAAAGAATTGACCAGGGATCACCGACCAGACAGAGAGGATGAGAAGTCTCGAGTGGAGAAGGCTGGTGGTCAGGTTCTTGAATGGAGCGGAGTCCCTCGGGTTAATGGGCAACTTGCAGTTTCTAGGGCAATTGGTGATGTATCTCTCAAAAGGTGTGTTCACTGTTTCAAACTTATGGACGAACAAAAGCATTACAATTTGGTACAATCCTTTCGCCTGGATGTACCTTTTTATTTATAGTTATTGTGTGGATGCCTATGCCTTTTTACCCTTAAAAAAAAGGGAGGGTTAAGAAATGGGGTGTCTTCTATTAAGGCCCCAAATGCTTCTTAGTTTCTGATTTCAATTCCCCTGTGATTTGCCTTTTTTCATTCTACTTTTTAAGTTTTACAATGATTTTGGGATAAGTATTTATTTTTTAATCAGACTTGAGATACTTTACAAGGATCATAGTTTTCCTTGATGGTTTCCAGTTATGGTGTTATATCAGCTCCAGAGGTGACAGATTGGCAATCGTTAGACATCAATGATAGCTATCTCGTAGCTGCATCAGATGGTGTTTTTGAGGGGCTAGGGTTGCAGGATGTTTGTGATATACTGTGGGAGGTGGAGAATGAGGAGCCTTCAACATCACAAATGTCTTCCTCTTGCTCATCATTTTCCATGGCGGATTGCATAATAAGCACTGCTTTTGAGAGAGGGAGCATGGATAACATGGTTGCCGCTGTTGTTCCATTGAGATCAATGGGATTCTCTGAAACCTCAACGGACAAGTATGCTAAGAATGAAGACATTGATTACTCAAGCTCAGAGAAGTCTGGAAACAGGCAGATAGGTAACTTAGCCACTCATGACAAAGTTTTTGTTTAATATTGTTGTCAATAGCAGCAAAATTATCTGCCCAAGCATGATGCAGGTAAGAAATTAGGCAGGAGATATGATTCCATTATATAGTTGGGGAGGTGGAGGGAAGAAAGTTTGTGTTTGAATTCATTTTCGAGAACAAAAATTCCATTATTGGTCTATACATTCGTGTGTTGGTGGCTAACTTTATAATAGAGTATTCTCTAAATTCAGAATGTAATATCCTCTGATGTGGCACAACCATCTTTCTTTGTTTCTGAGCTCAGGCAGTGGTTTATCTTCTGGTCTTATTCAGCTGGATCATGTTCACCCAATTATTGCGAAGTTTGACCGATTACTGGTAAGTACACAGGCAAAATTTTAATAAATTACTTTAGGAAATATGCAGTTCACTCAAATGTCAAAATTGCTCTTTAAAATAGTGGTGGGAGCATTAGGCCCTAGTGAAGGGGATTCAGTATGAGTGGTAACCTTTTGCGCCCGGTTGACTTATGTTGGTGTGTACTGTGCAGTGTGTGAAATCAGTATGCATTTGATGTACACACTGAAGTCATTCCTGCTGTAGTTTAAATGTTCGAGCTAAATGCTCTTGTACTGGAATTTGGTTTTGTTTCCTTCTGAATATTTTTAGAACTTTTCATAATGAACTGAAATATAGGCTTGTTTTGATAGGCTGAAAAAATGGCTTAGATTAGGAGTTGCTGATCTCTGATTGGTTGCTCAGAGAATCAGATTCAACTACATGCCTAGGTAGTGGGATAAGAGTTGTGTAGTAATTCTTGCTATATGCCTTACCTGCAGCAATTTGTATCAGCAAGTCTTCTGCAAGCAACATTTGGATTGTGTATAATTTAGTATTTTACTGATTATCTCAGTGGATGGCATTCACTAGTAATGTGAACTATTCAATGATGTTGAGTTGTCGACACATAGTTGAGGCTCGGTGTCTTGTTGTCAGAACAGATAAGAATAAATAGACTGCTAAAGAAATTCAAATCTTCGTTGAAGCTCTTTGTCATTAATTATTAGTCATTCTTCAGATTGAAGGAAAGCAGGTCAATCACGGGTGTTACTATTTATATGAGAGCATGAAGGATCACGAGGACTATACATATGGCCTTGTTGCCGACGGAAAGCCAGAACACGTTTATGATGCATATGCTCTTCCTGGGGAATTCGCTCATAACTGTGGTGAGTCATGCTCCTTGCTTTCTTTCTTTGTGTTTCCTTTCTCCCTTTCTTCTTCTGTATGTCGTGGTGGTTTTTGGTTTTGTTTTTTTTTTTTTTTGGGGAGGGAGCAGTGCAGTGATTATTTGTTCTTTCCTTAGGACTCTCTATATTTTTCTTTTTGTCTATTTTGATTCTGTGTGAGTTATCAAATGAAGTATGACTGTTTAGGCAATGAATTCAGGACAATCGTCAATATTCAGCGAGGAGAATGACTTTTGCTTTCAGTTTGGGATGATTTCTGATGGAAACAAAAGTGAGAGCAGAAACCCTGAAGATTTTATGAGTTTCCTTCGCTTGCTTGAGTCAATTCCTTTACAACATGCAGAATCTAATTTTGGATCATTTGAACAAGTTAAGCCTGACCTAAGGTATGCTCTTGTCTCTTTATTCCTGATCCTAGTTCTAGCAAAGTAAAATGCTAAAACCTGTTACATTTTTCGGAGTCTTAATACAGATTCAACGAAACAATTATATTCCTCAACAGAAAGTGCTTGCACGTTGGATATTTTATGCCTTTCCTCAGTTTGCATCATGAGCCCATCATTTGCTACCCCCCCCCCCCCATCCCCACCCAGAACAACTCCAGATGAGGCCTCCCTCGGAAGTGAGTGCTTTTCTTGTAGGCACATTGTACTTGATTGCCATAATACTTAGCAGTCGCCTTTATTTTGTGGTCTATTTCCACTCCAAAAATAAAATGAGATTGTGGTTTATCTTTCTTCTTCCTTGGCATAGAATGTTCTGGAATAAAGTTTTCATTGGCTAGGTACAAACTAAAGAAAAGATTTGGTCGCGGAGCATATGGTGAAGTTTGGTTGGCTTTCCAGTGGGATTGTTATGAACAAAATCCTCCGACGAAAACTTCCTCAAAGTACCGCCGTAACTTGAATAGATGTGAAATGAATTTGGGAGAGGATTCATCAAGGCAAGATTGTCATACTGGCGGATTTGATGGGAGCTTGTTCATTTTAAAGCGCATAATGGTAGGTATGATTTATTTTATTTTATGTTTAATGTAAATTGTAATTTAGTTCTTTCATTTCAGGTGACTATTTTATGTTGTTCATGTAACGTGTTTGCCCTGTTGATGATGTGTCTATTTGAACAGGTGGAAAAAGGCTCGGCAGTATACTTAAGTGGGCTGAGGGAGAAGTACTTTGGGGAAATTTTCTTGAATGCTTCTGCATCTTTGGGAGTTTTACTACCATCTGAAGGCTCAAGCTCATCTTTTACTAATTTGGAAGCCCATTCGCATGTTCCTCCTGAAATGGATGAAATAATTGATGAGGAGAATAGTGAATCTGAGACCTTTGAAGAAACATTATTTCATGGAAATAAGACATCAACAGTTTCATATGAAGAAGGCCTGAACCATATTGCGAGATACGTTGAATCATTTGAGTCTAGATCCAATGAAATATGGCTAGTGTTCAGGCATGAAGGGATATCTTTGTCGAAGCTTATGTACGCAACTGGAGATGCTGATGAGATCCCTTCTGAGAGAGCTGGGCTTGCTCAAGTATTGCGCCCATCTAAATGGTGGCATTGGCTGAAGACAACCAAAGCAGGACAGGAGGAAACGCGAAGTCTCATTTGGCAACTGGTCCGTACGATTCAAATATGAAGCTATTACTCCATCCATTTTTTGAAGTGCCTTTTGAAGGTGGTGGGGGAAAACCAATATCAGAAAACCTATGGGGTAGTTAGTAAGAAAATTACTTAAATATCCTGATTAAAATCAACTTTTGGTGTTTTTCAATGAATGTCATGGGTAGACCTGGCAGTTTCTGATCCGACCCGAACCCGCCCGAAACTTCTGGGTTTTGAACACGATTGTTTCAACTAAACCCGAAGTATACCGAACCCGAAAATTAGCTGGTCAAACCCGACCCGCCTGTTTGACCCGAAAAATTAAAATTTTAAGTTCAACTTTTTAAAAATTTGTGATTTTTCTTTGTAATTTTTAACGTTAAACTATAAGCGTAACTTATTTATTTGTTATTTCTCTAATTTAAGTTAAAATAGTTACAATAATCTATCGTTACTAGAAGATAATCATATTTTATTATGTATATTGTACAAAAAGTAGTATTTAGAGACCATTTTTTAAAGGAAAAGCGGAAAAAGGTCGCAATCATAACCCGTTGGGTTGACCCGAAACCGAAATACACCGCCCGTATTTTCCCGAACCCGAAATACACCCGGCCCGTATTTACCCGAACCCGATATACGACCGACCCGAAACCGCCCGACCGACCGAATTGACAGGTCTAGTCATGGGTAAAATATGAAAATTACTAATTAATATATAATTGAGATTATAAAGTGACAAATAATATGAAATGAGAAAAGTTTTAGTTAAAAAGTCATATAAACAAATAGAGGGAGTGCCTCTAATTTTTGGTTATTTTGTTGAATGCAATGTGTGGCTCATGCCTGATTGCTTCTCTCTCTTAAGATCCAACTGTCTTACAGCCTACCTGTTCTAGATGGTTGTGTGCGATATATTGAAATTTTTTTGTTTCAATTGTTAGTCAAATCCGCAATAGCTCTTGGAAGACATGATTCCTAGCTTTATAAATTGACAATTTTTGAGAGTGCCTCTAATTTTTAGGGATTCATTTGCAAAATTGTGACTTTCTTTTTGGTTATCATAAGCATGGATTCAAAATGTAGGAGATCTGCGCAAATTTCCCGCACCCGCATCCGAAACTGAAATTGTGGCCAAAACTGCATTTGAATCCATGATAAAGTATCGCTCCCATTACTTTATCTTTTGGCTTTCACTCGTTTGCTGATTAATTACATTGTTTGACTGAACGCAGTTGCTGGCGCTAAAGTCGTGTCATGACCGTAATATTACTCACAGAGATATTAAACCTGGTGAGGATGTGAAGCTAATTATCTTGAAATTTTTATGAAATAATATCTTACTATTGCATTTCTTCTCCAGCATTAATACTCTTGGTGAAACTCAGCTCATCAGACTAGCTTTTTTCTGTTAATTACTTTGATAGGACAATCATCGTGTTCTGGGGAACTGGAAATTACTATTCAGTATTTGTATGTGCTACTTTGACACCCTCACTCCCCAACACACACACACACACACACACAGAGGGAAGTGGTAATGATAATGAAAACAAGGAAACTGAAGGCTATTATCCAAGGTTTGGCAAAATTTCAAACAATCAATGATATGGATCCTATCCTGCCTTTCATTAGGAAGTCTTCTCTTGGCATTGATAGAAAATTTAAGCTTCAAAATATTTCCCAGATATGGCTGAATTGACTGTGAGGAAGGACAATTGCCCTTTCACCTATGTTTGCTTTATATCTAATCTAAGTTTCTTAGATATGTATTTGAAGTTTTGGCTTATTGATTTGGTAGACTCGTTTCCACAGAGAACATGGTGATCTGCATTGAAGACCAGGAGTCAGGGGGATGCTTAAAGACGCGTCCAAATGGAGATATGAAGCATGTGACCAAAATGTATGCAAACCTTCACAGGAATCTTTACTTGTAGTTGGTTGTTGGCCTACATGAGTATGAAATAATTTAGAAACGATAGGTTCTCTTTTTGTTCTGATATGCAGTCATTGTGGAGTAAGAGCCCCTTGGCCCTTCGTTTTTGTAGTATGGTAGACCATTTATGGCAATAGCAGTAGCAGAAAGCCTCCTATAAATAGTTGATTTACCAAAAAAAATCGTATTACTTTATTACTTAGAAATTTCAGTGATTAGCTTCTAGTTGTCTTTCTTTTGACCTTGTCTGTCAATCCCGCATTTTAGCAAAGAAAAAAGGCTACAAATTGGGCCTGGTGATCAGGTCAGTTTATTTGTTTCAACAGGGTTTGCTTATTCATTAGACACTGTAGTATGACACTTTCGTTGGTCATTAGGCACTGTAGTATGACACTTTCATGGGTCATTGCTTTGGTCTTCTCTTGTTGAGCAGCATCACTTAACGCTGGAGTTCAATAGTTATATTCGATGCGTTTCAGTCTGGTCATGCCTGGTGAAAGATTTAGTTGGGAGACCTGTTTTTACATAAACAATCATTGTGTGACATGCTGATGTTACTTTTGGTTTGTGCTGATCTGCCAGGCGCATTATTGATTTTGGTAGTGCAATTGATGATTTCACTACGAGGCGTTTGTATGGGTTTAGAGGACCTTCCAGGTAACTTGTTTCAAGTTTCAACTCAAGAGTTCCGGATTTCACGCTTTTCACTTGATAAATCTGAACAGCTTCCAGATGTACATTGCTTGTTAAATTGGAGCTCATGCAGGACTGGTTCTTTTGTTCTGAACCAGACCCGAGAATTTAAACTAGGCCAAAAAACCATGTCCTAAACCCAGTTTTTTTCGGGTTGGTCAAACTTTTGTCAGCACTACATAGACCTCACTAAGATAGGGGCCCATGCTGGTTATCTTTGTTTCTGTACTCAAAGGATATGAAGGATTAGTTCTCTGTTCTAGGCTTTTCTACTCTTTATCTTGACTGCAATGCATTATAACTTTCATTCTAAACAGGGCTGAACAAACATACGAGTACACTGCTCCAGAAGCTTTACTGAATGCAAGCTGGTATCAGGGTCCTACAAGCCGAACTCTCAAGTATGTTTGAGGTTCCCCTCCATAAATATGGAAAGTCATCTAGTATTTATTAATATTTCTTGATCAATTTTGATCTCCCAACCTCCTAAAACCCATTTGCCAACTGAGAGAGCATAGTTTTTGTCTACATGCATTTGTTCTAAATTTGTTTTCTTTAATCTTTGAAAGGTACGATATGTGGAGTGCTGGTGTTGTTTTCTTGGAGATGGTCCTGGGATCATCAGATGTTTTCCAGATAAGCTCTTTATCACACGCTCTTCTAGATAAGCTTGTTGAGGGCTGGAATGAAAAGTTGAAGGAGCTTGCATACAGGTGAGCTTTACTGCTTTTTATTGCTGGTGGTCATTGTAGATTTGTTAATAAATCATTTCTTCGTCAGCAATAATAATGTGCATGTATTTCAAGCTCCATGACTGTTGTCATTTATTGAAATGTGCGGTTGGGGCTGTCGTGACTCAGTGAGATACTTTCCATGTGTTGCAATCAGCAAAAACAATTTCTCTGTAGTTCTGTTCAAAGATCATGTTATTTGCTTGTAACTGAGAAACCAGCGTCATAACTCATATGTGGAAATATGCCGGGAAGCCCTATTCAAAAAATTTATCCAAACTCTGTTCAGTTCTACTGACGTGTAGGCTACAATTTTAGATCTCTCAATGCGTTCTGGTAAAAAATGCACTACATTATTATGGATTCTCCTGTGAGAATACTTTAGAATGCTTTAAT
Organism: Portulaca oleracea; assembly: GCA_029582165.1. Lineage (NCBI taxonomy): Eukaryota > Viridiplantae > Streptophyta > Magnoliopsida > Caryophyllales > Portulacaceae > Portulaca > Portulaca oleracea. The sequence goes on along the minus strand of CM055868.1, from coordinate 65,266,670 downwards.
ATTCTAGTTTGCTGAACAGATTTATAAGTGTGTTTGTACCAGAAATTTGACTTGCAGATACTTGTCTAATTAAGCTGACTCTTCTGTTGTACCAGGCTTCGATCATTCATGGAAATGTGTATATTAGTCCCCGGGCTTTCCACTCATTCTAACAGGGGTACAACAGATCAAGTAAGTAGACAATTTATTTATTTCTTTATTTGCCTTATGGGTATAGTTCTTTTGCATTCTGTTCATGTTATTTAATTCTTTTGCCCTAAAGAGTTCCAACTAGGTTTTCAGCTCTTATACCAGCTGATTTTATGTAGGGCAAAGTTCCACCGGCTTCTTGGAAATGCTCTGAAGAATTCTTCTCAAACCTGATAAAAAGTAGAGACCCTCTTCATATAGGGTAAGGGCTTAAGTAAGAAGGTCATGATGTTTCCCCCTTACAGGGTTTCTAGCACTCTTACACATTTAATGATGATTTTTGCAGGTTTCCAAACATCTGGGCCATGCGATTGGTGAGGCAGCTATTGGTTTGGGATCCGGTAAGACCTCTAGACGCTAAAGTTTACCGCGCCTTTCAATTCCTATTAGTTGTCTAGATATCATTAGGTTGCATTCAGATGGGCCGCTTCTGGTCATTAGCTTCTAGATATCATTGGATTCGGACTAATGGGCTGTCAAAAATCCAAATCCGGGTAATTTTGGGTTCAGGCGAATCAGACATGGAGAAAACTTGATATCCGATAAGTTTTTTCAGGTCCAGGTCAGATTCAAGTGAAACTCCTGTCTGGACAACAGATATGTGGAAAATATTATGTTCAAATTTTTGATAAAATCGGCCAAATGTTAAAATTCGAATGAAAAACTTATGACCATAGCCAGTTCTTAGGGTTGGACAGTTTTTTGACAGCCCTACTTTAGGGATTAAGAGCGAATAGTTTATGTATTTTTGCCTTTTGGTTGACCTTCTGGACTTGTTGTAAGTCGATTGTTCAATTTTGCTTAACCATTATTCAGCAAAAGGAACTTAGACCAACTTTTCTTGCTTATTTGAGGGTTTTTTTTCTTAGTTTTATTTAGCAAAAGAACTTAGAAATTGTGTATGTTCTGTTGTAGGATGATCGACTAAGTGGGGATGAAGCTCTACAACATCCTTACTTCCACCGGCCTCTACATTAACCGATCCACATGATGAGTGCCTCCCTCCTAAACAGTTCTTGCTACTGCCATGTGTTGGATTGGATTATGGTCCTAAACTAAGCCATTGCCTTCCACTTGATGCGGCCATTGCAAAAAGATGCCATTTGCTTGTGTTTTCGGGAGATGAACTTCAAGACAGCTAAACCTTTCTTCGGATGAGATGGTTCTTCTTTCAAAGATAGAAGTGGTTAGCTCGGGTTTGTTGGAATCAGTCTCATGAAAAATGGAATGTCTGTTTGGGTAAGACTGCTTACATTTTAATCCTCTCTGGACCTCATGTATGTGGGACCCACATTGAGCATTGTTGATATAGAAATGGTCAGTTCAAGGTGCTAGTGAGTGAGTTTGAAGCCAAACAACTACCATGGGGTGTACACTAAAGCTTCAGTTGCCAACTTCTATTACTACAAAAGGATGGTTTGGTAGGGAATGTTGAGACAGATCCTGTGTATGCGGGACCCATTCCAATAGATACCGAGATTCGTCAAAACCTCACAAGCGAAGACGATTGGACTCTTGGCATTTGTTGAGATGAACTGAACCACAAAAAGGAAGGATGATTGACCAGTTGCTAGTTCACCATTTTTCACAGATTGCCATAATCCCATTGTCTTTCTTGTTTCCTCTGAAGATTTATGCACATTAGAAAGAAATTTATCGTTCGACTGTATTTTTCTGCTGAGATATTTGTCACCTTGACACAAATATTAGTTATTCAATAAAAGTTGCCTTTGGAGTGTATTTGCGCCTAGTTATTCAGGCATTACGCAAAGGGCCAAGAGGATACGCAAGTACAAAATGCCTTTTAACTAGAATGGATACAATTGACGAATACTTACGTAATTATTAATAAGCTGGATAAAAATTTACAAATTGAGCGCTCGTGGCCTAATGGATAAGGCATTTGACTTCTAATCAAAGGATTGTGGGTTCGAGTCCCATCGAGCGTGCTTTTTATTTTTCTAGATTAAAAAACGGATACAAATTATTTCACCATTTATTTTAATTAAGTGATAATAAAATTAATGAAATAAACTACAAACATCAAGCGGGGATAGCTCAGTTGGGAGAGCGTCAGACTGAAGATCTGAAGGTCGCGTGTTCGATCCACGCTCACCGCATAATTTTGTTTTCTTGTTCGTACAAACATGTCAAAACTGGAGACAAAAAATTAATCGCCGTTGCCGGGGATCGAACCCGGGTCACCCGCGTGACAGGCGGGAATACTAACCACTATACTACAACGACCTGATTGTGCTACAATACGTTTTTCTTATTTTTTTACCAGTGAAAGTTTCACAGCTCACGCCTCCCCCAGTCCGCCCCCCCCCCTCCTTCTCTCTGCTCTGTTTCTAAAGAAACGAACGATGCACTTCGGGAGATATTCTGTCAACGAAAACACACTTCCGGCGACCGGAACAGGCGAATTCTGGCCGGAGAAACCCCACCGATGGGGTCGCACAGTCGACTCGACCAAAACCCCTCAACTACCACCCCGAATACCCACCAATTGGTTGTCCAATTGTTCGATCTAGGGTTTGCCGTGACTATGGTTTCCTTCTCTGAGTTCTGTCCCTGTGGACCTCGCACGACCTTCTCCATTTCTTTCTCTTTCTAGATTCTCTAGGTTAACCCCGCGATTTTGGTTCAATTCGAGCCAGCATCACTGCTGCCTACTCCTCCATTCTCGACTTTATTGAAAATTTTTAAGGCATTTGCTGTGAACTGCTGCGAATTCCGTTCTTCTGTGGTAGATTTGGCATTCTATTTACAAAATTCCAGATTGAATAGCTAGTTCATGATCGAGTAATGGCGAAAATTAGGGATCGCACAGAAGATTTCAAGGATGCTGTGCGTCGCGAGGCTGTATCTTTGGAATTTAACGAGGTCCTTCCCATACTCTTAAAATTTGATTCTGATTCTTCGTCTTCTCGGGTTATTTTGTTGTAATTTGAGACATTTTTTGTCAGACGTCGTCTTCGCTCGGTTGTCTAAATTTATTCATTTGCTTCTGATTTCGATCTTGATTGATGCTTATTTCCTGATTAGGTCACCTGTTTTTGTTTTTACTGCTGCTTGATTTGTCATGGATGCTAAAACTAACAAATTTTGATTTTCTTTTGAATCAGTCGAAAATGGCTGCTATAATGGCGTCTTTCATCATCCACAAGCCTCGCGAAAGAACACCATTCATGAAAGCATCTCTAAAGACAGTGAGTTGGATCATTTACCCCCGTCCCCCTTTGATTATTGGCGATGATTAAATCTTCATCATCAGCCTGCTTTGGCACAGATTAGGAGAAAAATTCAAATGCATATTATGTCTCTACCCCTGCCACCTTTTCCAGCTTGAGAGCATTGGAGCACTGGAGCAGTTTCTGATGAAACATAAGAAGGACTATGTCGATTTGCACCGTACAACTGAACAGGAGAGGGATGGCATTGAACACGAAGTAAGCTCTAAGACTTAACTATGGGTTTTGAATTTGACTGATGTTGATTTGTTTGGCCCTATATCTTTAAATTGAGGGAAGCACTTACAATGAGTTCTTTGAGAGTTACAACTTTGATTTGTCTGCATTATTAAGCAATAGCCTTAGGCAGGTGAACCATTTTTCTTGTATTAGATAGTGGACATGTCCAATGTCATCTTCTTTTCTATTTGAACTGTTGAGAAGAGTGAATGACGACAGCGAGAATACCTGGACTTATGTCATGTGGCATCATACACTTTATGTTTGTAAAACTGAAATTCATCGAGTTGAGCTTCTCTACATTCAAGTTGAAGGAACATGTGCTATATCCCTTGTCCTTCCTAGGTCATGGAAGGAGGATATCAAGGCTTTGTTTTGGTTTTGTTTATGTAAATATTGGCCTATTAGCAGTAGCAGTGCTTCCTTAGTTCGAAGCTAGTGATTAAGCTCAAGAATGGCAGTTCGGCGTTCATTTCTTAGAAAATGGCCATAGCTTTTTACTCCCTCTTAGATGGGAATGTTTTCTCACCACTAGGACTTGAAATTTTGTAGTATCTTTGCAAGTTTGCCTCATACAATTATTGGGAAGGCTTAGGCACTTATAAACTCATTAGTTATTGTTCGGTTGTAATTTTTGTGGTTTTAAGTAAGGATTGTCGATCTCAGGGATGGGTGGTAGGCTTGATTAAGGTAAATCGGTTTGTGTAAAGGGTTTTTCTCAATGCAGAAAGAGGTAAATTATGTAAATAAAGCAATAAACTAATCTAGACAAGATAATAATAAAGAAAGCAATTAAAGGAAAGCAATAAAGGAAGCACTTAAGGATGAAAGCGATTAAAAGACATGAATGATGACAATGAATGAACAACGAAATTGAGAACGAGAAATTATACCTTCGATGACTAATCTTCAATAAACCTTCAATCTACACTTGAATTTCCCCCGAACAAACAAGAAATTGTGGTTTGGATTACCAAGAATCCCCCAAATTCTCACTAGTAAGTAGAATTGGAGTTCCTTGACCCTCCTCCCCACTAAAAATGGAGTTGATTGTGGCTAACACTATAAAGCTTGGAAAACAAGTCAACAATGGAGATTAGAGAGGAGAGAGAGAGAGAGAAAACTTGTAAAACACTTCAATGAAGACAAGAGAGAGCTTGAGAGAGATTGAGAAAGCTTGAGAAAGTTGAATACAAATGTTAGAAATCAAAGAAAGCTTGAAGAACAATGAAGAACAATTGAAAACTTGAAGAACAATTAAGAGAGATTAAAGCAAATAAAGGAAAGCAATTAAATATAATTCTACTCCTAAACTACCTAGGCTAATTGATTCCCCTCTTGGATTAATACAAGTGGGTATTTATAGAAGAAGGAAAAATACAACCCAAAACCCTAGAACAAATCGCAGCACGCGCGTCTGCAGACAGAGTGGCTCGGGTGAGCCAGTGTTCTGGCTGGTGTTTTTGTTGCCCAGGCTTTGGCTCGGGCGAGCAGAGATGGCTCAGGCGAGCAGCTCGAGCGATTTACCCTGCCGACTTCAAACGCGCATAACTTCTTCATCCGAACTCCGTTTTAGGCCCGTAAGATATCGATGGAAAGCTCTCGGTGTGTACTTTAAGCTCCCAAAATTTCAGACCAAACGGAGTTGTAACGAAGGAGTTATGACCCAAAGAGTGAAGGCACACGTATTTCAAACCTTTGAGTTTGTACCGTTCCCCTGTTTTGCGCCAATCTTGATATGGAATTTCCGGCTTCGGTTTCACCTCGGCTCTCGGCTCGGGTTGACTTGGTTTGACTCGGCTCTCGGCTCGGGTTGACTTGGTTTGACTCGGGAAATAGCTCGGGATTCCCTTAAAACCTTCAATTAAGCCCAAACTTCTTCTAACTCCTTATTTTCCTACAAAACACTAAATCATTATATCTAATATATAAATAGGGGTTAGAACAAGCAAATATACCCTATAAAAGAGAAGAAATTCGGTTCGGAACGAGACCGAACAGTTATGTACGCATACTATAGTAAATTATCAGAAGGGGCAAAAAACACAATGGAAACATGATCATTTGTGTTTTACTTGGTTGATGAATGAAAACTTGAAGAAGAGAAGGGGCTGGGATCTCATGTCAATTATAGAGTCCTTAATTATAATTTTTATGACTTGTCTTGCTTTAAATCGAGTACCATTGAAGGCTTCACTGCCTCTGCTTCTGATGATGACAAAGAGTCGAAACATGTGGTTATCCTTTTTTTCTCCCCTTCAACACACTATAGGAGAACTGTGGGTGGATCTCACCAAGGCAAGGGTGGGGTGGAGCTATTATCTTTATTGTAATGACCGGAAAATATTGTGTAGCCCATTAATTAGCCAATCTACCAATGTATATTGTGGAAATCTTTGAAAGCTCTCCCTAACATATGAAATAAATATCTGCAGGTTACTATGTTTATTAAAGCATGTCAAGAGCAGATAGATATTCTAAAATCCAGTATAAATGATGAAGAAACCAATTCAAAGGGCTGGCTTGGCATAAGGGCAGATGGTTCTAATGCTGATACGATTGCTCATAAACACGGAGTGGTATGTTTTTGTTTTGTGCCATGTATGCACTTGTGATCTTGCAGAGGTGTATTAAGCATGGCCATTATTTTTACTTCTCTTGTTTACTTGACGCGGCTTTCTGCATTTAGGTACTAAAGTAACTTTTTCCCTTATTCTGTATGTTATAATTAGCTTGCATATTTTGTGCATTGCTGCTGCTGTTTTTCCTTTCAGTGACCTACCTTGTGATCAATGTTTTTTTAGAACATTTTCTAATTTGACCAGTTGTTAAATGTTAAATAAATTAAAAAAAGTTACTATGCTAATCGCTAAACTGCCAGAGGATCTTTATCATAGTTTGTTCATAATGTGCTGTCTGTGGCCTGCTGTCCCATGTTTTGGGGTGTCATTTCCCTACACTGCTATAGGTTCTCATATCTATGTTCGTATGCTTGAAGCCTGGCCGCTAGCACTCTGTGTTTCGCATAAATGTCTGTTAGTCTTTAGCGTTAGATTCATCAATTGTCATATGAAACATGCTGTGGACTCCAGCTATTTGGATAATACATTATTTACTTCTCAATGATGAAATGCTAATTACAGATGTATGTACTCTTGTGGGTGGTTTTGCGTCTATTACTGATCAAGCTATGGTTTTGACTTTCCAAATAGGTATTAATTTTGAGTGAAAAGCTTCATACAGTTACATCGGAATTTGATCGTTTAAGAGCAATACGGTTCCAAGATGTCCTTAATAAAGCACGACCCCGTAGGAAAACTAACCCTGCAAGCAAATCAGACACAGCAGAGCAATTGAGACCAGGCTATTCAGAGATTAAGGAATCTGCTGAAATTGAGTCCAGCACCCAGAGAGTCCAACAGCAGCTTTTGGACGATGAAACACGTGCACTTCAGGTTTCAGATGCATGATAATACTTCAGAGCTGCCCAATTTGCATTGTCTCATGCACCTCTGTTTAATATCACATACGAAATGCAGGTGGAGCTGAGTACACTTCTTGATGCGGTTCAAGAAACTGAAACCAAAATGGTGGAGATGTCTGCATTGAATCACCTTATGTCTACACATGTCCTTCAGCAAGCTCAACAAATTGAGTATTTGTACGACCAGGTTAGCCTTTGTTTTTTTAGTATTTGACTGGAAAAGATACTCAGAATGGTTTAGTTACATCAGAGACTTGAAATATTTACAAGACTGCTTCTTGTCTGTATTTTTTTAGAACATCAGCATCTAGATCTATTTATTACCCAAGAAATTGAAGTTGTGACATCCCTGCTTGTCAAATGATTTATTTTACCATGATCTCAATACAGTATCGTATCTCCCCTCAAATTTGTTTCTGTGACCATGTTTTTACCCATATAGAAACAAGAGTTACCTAAATCTCAAAGCTCCTGTCTAAGATGCTCTACTTAGAATAGAAGTACATGATATCGTTCAAGTGTAGATGGACAGTTCCCAACAGATGCTCATTTAAAGTGATGCCTACCGTACTAAGTCATGCAAGTGTTTATATTATGATTTGCCTCTGTTGTGTATACAGGCAGTGGAAGCGACGAAAAATGTGGAGCTTGGCAATAAAGAGTTAACACAGGCCATACAACGGAATAGCAGTAGCAGGACATTCCTATTGCTGTTTCTGTTTGTACTTACATTCTCAATCCTCTTTCTTGACTGGTACAGTTGATGTTGATACCACATGTATTTTGGTTAATGAGTTCGTTGATTCCTCTGTCTATGCAACAAGATCATACTCTGGCTAATATTCTTGATTAATTTCATTACTAGCTTAACTAAATGTTGTATTTTATCGCAACATGATTCATGGAATCTGCAATTGGTTCATAAATATAGGAGCAACAAAGTCAAACAAGAAAAGAAGACATTCCAGCTGAAACAGTGGTGAGTGCAGCTTTGGTCATTAAAGATGCTTTCAGCAATGCTATCCCCTGCAAAATAAGAGCAGAGCAACAGGGACCCATCAAGATAATACTAAATTTCACATAAGCCTGCAATTTAGTACAGGATGTTACCAACTGCATGTCCATTCAGTTTTTAGAGATATTATCATCTTCATCTATATACCCATTGATTTTGAGCTCCATATTTCAAATTTTCCATAATTAACTAACAATGTAGAAAATATGATAGACCCTGACCCTACCTCATTTAGACCAACTTGAACCTCTTTCTCAGCCAAACAAGTGACATCCTTGACATTAAACTTGCTAATAAAAGTGATGCCGAGCTGTTTCTTTTTTTTTGTGCAAATCATGTCACGATCTGCATGATTTGTCACAACCCACCACAAAATAACATCTTACCACAATTCACCACAACCCACCACAATATTTTTTCACAATTACCAATAGAATATTTATATATATATATATATATATATATATATATATATATACAAAAAAACCCACCACAACATACCAACAACCCGCCATAATTACGCCACAACCCGCCACAATTTCACCACACCCTACCGCGCCATACCGTAGAATAGCGCATAAGACTATAAGAGAACAGGGCCAGCATAGTAGACATAGGCCTGACCTCCAGATTATCCATAACCATATAACTCACCACCCCTTCACATACCCTCTACTCAAACCATCATTGTTTGACTCTGTTGAAGCCTTGGGGACAACATAACTCACCAGAGTTGACATCTGACCCTTGCACCGTGGACTAATTCAGGCATATTCAATGACATGATTGATATGGTTTTTTTTCAAATATACAAGAGATTTTTTTTCTATATATCTTTGATGTTAAGACATAATTATAAATATATTTAAAGAATAACTTTTGTACATTTCTTTTCTTATGACCCATGGCACAATGATGCCCTTTGGATGTATTGGTTGGGTCTATTGAGGCATTACTCCCTCCATTTCTTACTATGTGTCATCTGTGACTTTTGACGATTTTAATTTTCAATTTTTAATCTAGTATATTAAAAAATATTATATAAATAGTCATGTGAAAATACTTTTCACAATAAATTTAATTAGCACTCAATTTTTTAAAAAAAATTAATTAAATATATCTTACAATGACAAATAATAAAGAATAGAAGGATTAGTAAATAGCATGTATAATAAAGCACATTCAATAAACTCTATCTGACAATCCATCAATCCCTAGTTTAATCAAAGTTAATAAATTATTCAACATAATTCCAACACTAGCATAGCATTGTTTTTAATAATATGTTTATTATAATAAATAAGATATGTAAATAAAATAAAAATGTATCAAGCGATTGTGGCTTAATGGACAAGGCATTTGACTTCTAATTAAAGAATTGTGGGTTTAAGTCCCACCAAGCATGCATTTTATTTTTCAAGACTAAAAAACGAATACAAATTATTTCACCATTTATTTTAATTAAGTGATAATAATGATAATGAAATAAATTGCAAACATCAAGCGGGGATAGCTCAGTTGGGAGAGCGTCAGACTGAAGATCTGAAGGTCGCGTGTTCGATCCACGCTCACCGCATTTTTTTGTTTTCTTGTTCGTACAAACATGTCAAAACTGCAGACAAAAAAATTAATCGCCGTTGCCGGGGATCGAACCCGGGTCACCCGCGTGACAGGCGGGAATACTCACCACTATACTACAACGACATTGAGTGATTTTATATGTACTGGAAACTTTGATATCGGAAGCTAATCATTTCACCCAACAGCTATCTCACCATTGAAAAGATGGCACAAACGTTACTCGACAGCTTTTAGTATGAGCCCCACAGTAAAGATTAATGTTCAATGTGCATTTAACATTACGGTTTACCTCACAATTCGCTGTATTTGTAAACTCTCAATCCCAAAATGCACAAATATGTTGGGCTCTGATTTTCAAATGAAGTAAATACACACTAATGAAACTACGACATCCAGAGTATGATCAACCAAGAATTCAACGAGCTTTAAGCATTATCGACCTTTTCACTTTGAGCATTCGTCGTATTGTTCATTCTTCTGAGAGGAACTACAACTACAGACAAGTTATCAGTGCTGCCTCTCTCAAAAGCCGAATTCACAATGCATTCAGCTGATGATGATGACGACGAGGAGCATTTGGGTGGATTGTTCTCCTTTTCTTGTTGTAGAAGGCGGCAAACCTCTTGGGTGCAAAAACTCTCGAATATGCCATCGGACGCAACCACCAAAAAGGCATCACTAGAGCTCAAACGGAGCCAACACGTAATCTCTGGTTCGGCAATCACCCCGTACCTAATAAGACAAAGCAAACATCACCATACATTAGCTGCCTACATTTGAATCTTCATAGACCCACGAAAGTGGGACCCACACTGAAAGTAATAGTTGGTAACCCCGTTCACAGTATTAGATCGGGTTTTTTTTTAACTTTTTTTTTTGGCTACGTGTCCTTTAAACTCTTGATGATGCACACTAATGATGGGTTGAATGAAGCATGCATTTCAAGAAGGTTTCTTACTTTTCTTTAGGAGTGTGAAAGGATATTTGCAGGAATTTAAAGTTTATGTTACTCCCCGTCTTCCCATTTTATCGGTCACCTTACTTTTCTTTAGTTTCTCAAATTACACAATGATCTACTATATCAAACTATTATAATTAAAATTGTGGCGAAGAATGCTACCATAAGAATACAATGTTATAACTTTTGGTAAAATCTTATGTGGAAAAGTGTCGATCAAAGGACATTGGAGACTGCAAATTGGAAGGAGGGAGTACCTTTTTAGATATATATCACCTATGGCTCGAGAGACGGCAAGGATACCATTAACTCTAGGTACTCCTGAGTAAGAAACGAATCCCCCGGAAGCTAAAATCCGGGTTTTCTCATCATCTCTATCAGGATGATGATCTCTAGTTAGCTCTGCAACGAGAAGATGTACTAGTCACAGTTCATATGGTTTGAATCAGTAATAAGCATTACAAACTGAGCAATTATGGACCCGGAACTTCAAATTTAACCATCTTAGGTTCAATACGATCACCATAATTACCAGAAGAAGTCTTTTCTAAGCATAAAAGTGCCTTAGAATCACCAACATTTGCAACCAATAGTTGATCATTCACAATGAGAGCTACAGTGGCAGTTGTTCCAGAAACTAGCTGTTTCTTTGATGCCATCTGTGTTGTTAAGAATGTTACAACATTTTACCCAAATAGTATCCGAAACCGATATGCAAGTTTTATGACAGAAACAGCAATATGAACCTGAGAAAATGTTGAATCTATATCAAGAATAGTCAGTCGAATTGCTTCCTCGAAAACTTTCAGCATATGTGATTCGTTCAAACACCTGAATGGCAATAAAGATATGATCAAGTAAATCTGAAAGTCCCAAAGACTAGTTCAAGTATTGAAACTAATTTAATTCTGCACGGACGTTTGTTGAGATGTTCAAATCCAATAACCCAAAAGTCTTGCTGCAAAACAGAATGTGGGGGCATATTTGAACAGTCTTACCCCTGAATTAAAAAAAAATTCAAAGAGACTGGTTCCGATTGACCCGATATTTAAAATCGTTCACTACCTACAAATCTAATGGACTTGTCGAGATGCACCTTCCAAAATGTGCCCCTAAGGGAGTGACCTCGGATTCCAACGGAAAAGCTATGTCATGTTTGTCTCCGAAGAGCTCCATCTCTTTTAGACCTAAGAAAACTACATGCAGTTGAAAGTAGAAAGGGAAGAGTTGAACAGCCAATTCACTAGCTTCTTTGCCGCCATGACCATCAAAAACAGCTGCTAGATCGACCTTCAGATCTTCTTGGCAAAAGTTGCCTGCACCAAATTCAAATCTCATAATTCCTTCTACGGAAATGCGTTCTGTAGAGTTCAACTTAAGCCAGTCACTACTCACAACCTGAACTAGAAAGTTGGTAAAAATCATCATAAACGCCCTAGGGTTGGCAAAAATATGTCTGACCCGATAACCTGGATTTTTTGGTCCAAGTTTTCAAGAAATTATTCGGACAGTCGGGTTCAGTCTAGTCACAGACAATTTCAGTGAAAATGTAAAAAAAAAAAAAGATTATATATATATATATATACACACGTATATTGTATTACTAACTCGGACAACTGGGCATCCGGATCCTGTGATTCGGTCTGAATTAACAACCGAACAGGGACTGCATTTGTTGACACTGTCTAATGTCCGAATTGTCCAGACAGTTGGACACGAATTTGTGACCCGGATCCGATATTTTGCCAAGACATGCCCTAACATGCCCAAGCCTAGGTTTTGGTTCGGCTTAAGACATCGAATATGATGTAAAAGGAGAACGATTCACAAAGGGATACTAGTGGGAAAAGAAACAAAACTTACCAAGAAGATCGGTATGCATATCAAGATCACATAAAACCCGATCCTCCTGATAATACCTTCGTCCTTGAAGAATTGCAACCTGGCATTTCTTGCAATTACTTTGGTTCCTCGGCGGTAAATATTCAAAGGCACATTCTGGAGACTGGAGAACATCCGAGACACCGCCTTCTTTGTATAGAGTCATACAGTGCCCTCCATTGCATGGTGCAATTATCCCAAGAAGTCCCAGCAAAATGAAGAAGATTTCTGATCCTTTCATTGGACTGAAATGAAGTAAAACATATCAAACCACTAAAATTGAATATCAAGACACATAAATCACATTGTTCTTGTTCACTTAAAGCTAACAATTGCAATAGAAAAAATGCCATAAGGCCACTCAAAAGATGAGACCATTACAAAATTGACCCTTCATTCTATCCAAAACATAAACAATTGTACAGGATTTCTTAAGGCTCCATTTCGTCCCTAGTTCTTGCCTTCTTGGTATATATGGCATGCAAAGAAAATTATTCCGTTTCCCTACAATCAACAATAACAACAACAACTCCCAGTGTGGTGCCAGCTTTCCCGGGTTTGGAGAGATCCGGATGGAGGCAATTTTACCTCAACAAACATCATTGTTTGTGGAGAGACAGATTCTAGTTTCCTTACAATCAGTTACCAGGAACGCTCCATATGTCATCGACCCACGTTCCGAAGTCAAAAATAGACTAAATTTGTGTAAAAATTAGCGACCTGCGTTCCGGGACTAACGACCCGAGAAGCGTCCTTGGTAACTATGCTTACAATAGCTTCAAAGAAATCCATTTTTCAGCACCAATCCCTCAACTTACTTTCTTCACCCATTCAACATATCACACTTCTCCTCTCAGTTTAGTTAGGAAATTTTGGTTCATTCACAAAATCAATCTAATTTTCCATGATATTTTCCATTCAACACTCATGTTTTCAATTTTCTTCAAGCAAAAATGAAAGAAAGTAATGTTCATTTTTCCCCTTTCTGTCTCATTTTCCATGAACCAAACATAACCTAAAAGTTCCACTCATGCATAAATTTTTCAATCTTTTCAGAGGATTAATGGGTTGAAGGGTTCTACGGAAAAGCAGCAATTGTTCAAACAATCTCAATCAAGCTAAGGTGTTTCAAGCTTGAAGCACACAACAATGGCTGCCCAGATAAGTAATCGGCATATTAATTAAGCTAATTAAAACGAAAGGAAATACAATTCGATCATTAGACATAAACCCCACAAAACCCATAAATCTCAGACTATACAAAAAAAAAAAGGGGGGTTTCTTTTTGAAGCTTACCCGATCAAAGGCATTCTCCATAGACTTGATTTTCCAGGAGCTTACTGTAAAAGAGAGGGTCGAAAGAGGAGGAGGAAAATAAAATGACTTCACTCACAAATTTCCCCAAAAAAACCAGAACTTTGCCGAAACAAACAATGAATCTTCAACGCCTCTTAGGGCGGCAAAATTTTGACCCACCCGCAAAAATTTTGGTTTAGGTAAATTCGATTACATTCAATTTCATCAATTTTAAAATTCAGACGATAAATTCTCATTGAGACTCAATTGTTATTCGGGTATGACATTACGAGGGAGTTAAATTCGAGTCGAAGTTGGGTTCAGTTAATAAAAAAATATGTTATATTTGAATATTTGTCAATATCAAGATCCGGACAAAAAATCTATATCCGAATGCAATATTTTTTCCGAGTTAGACAATTCGGGTTTCTTGGTCGGTTAAATTTTTGTCCGCTCTATCAGTTACGTAACAATTTTTTAAACTCTTACTCACTTTATCTCATCTTTTCCACAATTCCCTGTGGGAAAGAAATCCTTACCCGCTTTACATAATATATGACTTGTTTTACTCATAATATTTTATTAAAAAATTATAAATTATATATTTACAAATTCATATTTAAATGGGATAATTATAGGTTGTCATTCAAATCAAAATAAAAGTCAATACTCTTCATATTTGGTCTAAGCGAGGTATCGATAGGCAGAATATAGAAGTCTTGTCTTGCACTGTTGATCCTAAATTCTGTAATTTTGAGAAATTGATTCCAACTGAAACAAGATTTAAAAATTATTCGCTATGATTTTAAAATATATATATATATATATATATATATATATTCACTATCTATTTTATGAGCGTTTCTTATTTAAAAAGTACCCTGTGTGAAAGACTCTCATTTCCTTCTTAAAAAATAGATAGTTATTTAATTTGACAAGTATAGAAAAATATACCTTCTATTTAAAAATTTACTTGTTTTATACATTCATTTTATCTATACTTGTTTTTATTAATACATGTATTGAACATGATTCCAAAAAATTTATATATTAAACATGTTTAACGATGAGAGTATGATCAAGAACGTACAAATGTTTGCATAATTAATAATATATTATTTAGAATTGTTTAAATAGCAAGTGTTTGTGCCCTAATAGATAAGACATTCAATTTTTAATTAAATTACTTTTTTTTAGAAATAGCTCAGTTGGTAGAACGTCGGACTGGAGATTTCTTATTCGAGATAGCTCGGTTGGTAGAGCATCGGACCGAAGATTTGAAGGTTACGTGTTTGATTTACGTTCAGTGTCTCGCACATTTTTTTTTTCTTCGGTTTCTAATCAAAGTATGTTGGGCTTGAGTCTCACCGAGCGTATCTTTCTATTCAGAGATAGCTCGGTTGAGATAACTTCAAAACAAAAAATTGAATGTCATGTGTTTGATTCACGCTCATTCACTCACACATTATATTTTGTTAGAGATAGCTCAATTGGTAGAACGTCCGACTGGAGATTTCTTATTAGAGATAGCTCGGTTGGCAGAGCGTCGGACTGAAGATTTGAAGGTCATGTGTTTGATTTACACTCAGTCGCCCACACATTTTTTTTTAATTTTCTTCGAAATACAACCTAGAGGAATTGAAAGTCGATGGCGGTTGTCAATGATTGAATCTAAGTTGTATGTGATGCATGTGGAAATACTTACCACTATACTATGATCTTATTGTCCAATAACCCATCACAATTAATCAATACTTCATTAAGGCCCTGTCAAATTCATGGATAAATGTAATTTACCCAGATTTACCAGTTTTACCTAAATTTACCAAAATACTTCATTAAGGCCCTGTCAAATTCATGGATAAATGTAATTTACCAGTTTTACCTAAATTTACCAAAAATTACCAAAAACTACCAAACTTAAAAAATAAAATAAAAAATTAATTTTGACATATCGACATCAATTTGTCAAAATTTACCAAAATTTACCAAAATTTACCAAAATTTAACTTTTACCCAACTGTTTTTTACCCATGAATTTGACAGGGCTTAAATATTATTGTAACTCCCACAAAATTATTCATTAATGTGACTATTACATGCATAAAGTTGTAGGTTAGTCTGTGTTAATGTTATATGTCACCGGGGTGACTTTTGATTTTTTTTCATCAACCACGTAGTGCTACCTTCGCTCTCAAACTTACTAGCAAACCTTTCAATAGCTTATATTTAAATGTAAGGAGCTAAAGAAGCTTAGAGGGTTAAACGAGGAAAAATAGTGTGGGGGAGAAAATGTTTAGATGATAATAAATGAGACACAAGGATGTATATTAGTATATATACACCTTCACCTCTTAAATGGACGGTGGAGATTAATCTAATATGAATGAGAAAAATCATCATCTAAATTTTTGTTTTCTGTGGAACAATATGAACAAGTAGAAATTCAGTTATGGAATGTTTGGTTGAGAGACTTTTTTAGGAAAATTTTTAAATTTTCTCAAGTCTATCAAAGTTTTCTATCAAAAAATTACTCGAAGGTACCCCAATGTTTGAGGAAACTATTTTTCAGTATCCCAACTTTTCAAAACTAATTTTAAGGTGCCCTTACTTTTTGGGTTAGTAATTATTTGGTGTTTTTCCGGCCATTAATTTTATTAAGTGGCCGAAATATCCTCATTTTTCTTCTTCAAGAGTATTTCTTTAAGAAATGAAGAACAAAGGCATTTTGGTCACTTAATAAAATTAATGACCGGAAAAACACCAAATAATTATTAACCCAAAAAGTAAGGGTACCTCAAAATTAGTTTTAAAAAGTTGGGGTATCAGAAAAACATTTCACCAAAAGTTAGGGTACCTTAGAGTAATTCTTTGTTTTTTTATGGTTGGTTGCAAAATAAAAATAGAAAAATGTTGTGATGGGCTCCAATATTCTCCCATGTTACATGGAAAAATGTTTCATATGGGAGAATTTGAGAAAGTTTGTTTCCCATGGAAAATGGGAAGCGTGCCAACCAAACTTCCCAAAAGACCCCTAAAAATTATTTTATAAATAAATAAAGGATTTTGGATGTCAATAATACCAACTTTTGAGGTATTTAACACTAATAATATAGACTATTTTCTTAGTCATCAACAGTATCAACTATCAATTTATTTTTCACCAGCGGTATACCACCGATTTAATATGAGTTTGACACTTTGACTTATGAACAGATGACGTGACTCCATAATACGTGACCTGGAAAACAGAGCATGGATAGATAATGTCGACGTGGACATTAATCTGTCTTTCACCTCACACATTATGTAACATCATTTTTCTGATAAGTTAAAACTATAACAACTCAGTGACATACTGTTGGGAAAAAATAAGTTAATAATTAGTATAACTAATGTCAAAGAAAATAATTTATATTATTAATATCCAATATCTTCAAAGTTGATATTATTAACATTTAAATATCCATAAATAAATGAGGATGACATATTCATAAATAAATGAGAGTAGTTATACATTTTAATAACTTCCTTACAAACTTCCGTATGTTTTTTAATATAGACCAAACACGGTAAACTGTTCTTTGCGGTGAAAAACCTTGCGAGGGAATTATTTTCCGGGAAAACCCAAACACGCCATAGAACAGCACAGGAAGTAAAGTTGGCCATGGTTTTGTTTATGAAGCTTCGACCCCCTAAACCGTACATCTAAAAGCATCTAATGTGGAATTTTGTCGATGAAATTACTAACCGCCTCTAATAAGCTGTTCTGCACCAGCATTCTTTCTCTTCAACCCTAACCCTAACCCTAACCCTAACCCCATTCATCGATTCCTCCACCTTGACCAACTACAGAGACAGTAATGGAGACTCATATGACGCATAATTTGTTCGATAGACGGCCGATTGTTAAATCCAAGACCCCCGCTGTCAAATGGGTCAGAGAGTGGTATTTCTCCTCTCCTTTATTTCGCTCTTTTACTCTTCTGAAAATTTTCTGCTATGAGTTTTGATGTTATGATTGTTGTTGACATTGTTGATTTTTGACGTTCCGATTGATTTTTCTTAATGGGTACTTTAAGTTTTGGTGCATAGTCAAATTGGTTAGGTGCTCCTTGCCATGACTGTTGTGTTATGGTATTGGCAGCTGGAGCAGAATTATGACTTACTGCAAAAAAAAAAGGGGGGTAGATGATGGAATTCTTTGATGAATAATGGTGTCATATTGGGCATTTGTTTTGCCCTTGAGCGTTTGGTGGAGAAACTTTCCCGGGAAAGTTGGTCAACTTTTTCAAGTTGATAAACTTTCCGATGTTTGGTTCTTCATAATATATAGGAAAGTTTTGATACAGAACCCATTATTTACCTCACAACCTCAGTAAAAAGTTTCCGTAGGGGGCTAGAGAAAGTCTTTCCTGGGAAAGTTTTTCCGAGGGAAGTCTTTCCCGTGAAACTACCAAACGCACTAGATCGACATGGAGATGTTGTTCTATTTCCTGATTAACTGTTGACGTCGTGTAGGGTTCCCCAAGATGTTGTGGCAACCGGAGGAAAATGTCACATATTGAAATGGATTACAGGTATGTGTTTATTCCAGTCATGTTCCACAATTTATGTATGTTCACATTTTTGTCCTCGGTCTATTGCTGCTGCTTATGAATAATGGAGAGATCTTGGGCTTAAGAGCATTTGCAACAATAATCCGTACGTGTGAATCGCAAGTATGGCATAATACCTCCACATCATCCTATTCTAATTTTATGTTTCTATGCTACACTCACAAATTCACCAAGTTCGACCACCTGTTAAAAATATACTGTATAAGCTGTACAATCAATATAATTGATTGATTTTACTATCTTATCCTTAATCATAATGCCCAAATTTCGTACATGTAAACTGGAAATAAAAGGGCAATGTAGTGATGAATTACTCAAGGTGATGGCCAAGTCATGCTCGGACCGTGTGCCAATCCATAGGAAATACTCATGCATTGGTTTTGGTTACCCCGTGAGCTGAGTTGGGAGATAACAATCCAACAAGTGCAAGTCGTCTAAGAGTCTGTATCCTGTGTATCTGTCTCTTAAGTGAATTCCTAATATCATAAAATTTTGATTGGTTTCTTTGGTTTACCGTTTGAGTGTGTGTTCTTGAGCTCAGCTGGCCTAAATGATCTAGCTAGATCTGTTTTCCAGAGTGATTTTGGTCCTGTATTTCAATTTGGCTGGCCACATTTATGATTTCACTCATATCTGTTCGCTGACACTAGAATGTGACACTAAACTTCTTATATCTGTGGCTATGCGGAACTGGCCTCAGTGGCGTGGGTATTGAACTGACTCTACTATTTATTTCAGCTTATAAAGTTTTGTTGTATAAATCAGAACTGGTATGCCAAAGACGTGAAACAGATGTTACTGAGCTTTCCTTGCTTTTAACTGATTTTGGTTTCCCTTGTATGTTGTCACTGAAATGCAGCCTTTCTTGATTGCTCCGCCCCAGACATTACTGCTAGACTTGAAAGAATAACAACTATCTATTTTTTTTTGTTGTAGCTAAGAAACCTTTTGTTTCTATTCAGTATGGACGGTGTTTAGAATCTAGAACGTCACCATTTTGTTTTTATGTGGATCTCAGAGGATGCCTTGAAGGCCTTGAAGGAAAAGGCAAAAGCACCAGAGGCACCTGTGCCGGAGCGGGAAAATTCAACTGAGGTCCTTTTTCTATGCAGCTATGAAGGTTGTGGAAAGACTTTCATTGATGCTGGTGCTCTGAGGAAACATTCTCACATCCATGGGGAGAGGCAACATATATGTCATTTTGACGGGTGTGGAAAGGTATGCGTTTTGCTTGTTGGCCTTTATTGGTTGTAGGTTGTGCAAAATTCTAGGGTTCCTAGCAAGAAAACACATATGGTCCATGAAAGTATTAGTTTCATGTGTTTAGTACTTCCTCGTAATAGGTACACTTAATAAAGCTGTGATCAGTTTGCATATTATGTCGGGTTGCTTCTCCGGGAATGGTTCTTCTTTTGATGATTGGCTGCTTGCATGTAGCTCATCATTTGTATTTCCTTTTTGTCATTCTATTCACAACATTTTCAGTTCTCATCTATTTTAGTTACAGTTCTAACTTTATTAGTCTATTTCTTCGCTGGTGTTTTTGTGCAAAGATTCTAAATAGCATTGTTCAACTTTGCTTATGCAGAAATTTTTGGATAGTTCAAAGTTAAAGAGACACTTTCTTATCCATACTGGTGAGAGAGACTATATATGTCCACATGAAGGATGTGGCAAGGTGATTCGTCTGTCCTTTCTGTTAACTTGATGTTGTTAATTACTTAATTGTTTCTCTTGATAGTCAGTTGTGCACAAGTCACTTGCATCTGACAGTGGTATATTTCCCTCTGTGACGTGCCCTTTCTCCATGCATTGTTCTTTCTGACATGCATATTTTCGTTATAGAACTGTGATACAACCTTTCTCCGTTCAATGCATAGTAGTATCTAACAGAGGCTCTTCAGTGAAATAAAGAGTCCAAGTGATGCAGCCTCTGCAAAATGTACTTCCTGTAAATAAAAAGACATAGGCTATGTTACTCGGACTCGGGTACGCGTTTCCATATTGGACACATATATGGGTGTCGGACTCGGCTATTTTTAAGAAAATTTGCATATTTTTATTGTAATTTGAAGTGTCGAGTGTCATACCCTTGTCTAGATATCGAGGGTCTGACACGGGTGCGACATAGAATATGAAGAGTCGGAGTAACATAGGACATAGGCACATAACCTCAGTCTTTGTCTCCATTAGGGTTCCTGTTGTCCTTGTGACTGCAATATGTCTCTCTGCCTTTGTTTTCTATGCTTTTCTTTCTTCTTGCTTCCTTTTTGGTTGGTGTTAGACTTAATAGTTCAATATTAATTTGATTATAAACCCATGCAAATTGAGCCATTTGTGGGTCTCAGATATGTTGTTGAATGTTGGCAATTGATTATGTCTATTTTGATTTGTTAATCTGTGGTATGTGCAAACAGGCTTTTTCCTTGGATTTCAATCTGAGATCCCATTTGAAGACACATTCCCAAGAGAACTATCATATTTGTCCATATCCAGACTGTGCAAAGAGATATGCACATGAGTATAAGCTTAAAAATCATATTGCATCTCACCATGAAAAGGTCAGTGCTGTCTATATGCTTTTGCTTTTTAAATTGTATCATTCTACTGCCGGATGGTCACGGATTTATCTGTCATGTTTGCTGCTGTCTTCTTTAGTTCTTCTAGAAGTTAAGATTAATACCTTTTCTTTTACCGTGTGAAGTTAGTTTCATGTCTTGTAGGCCTATTCAACTTGGGTTTATGATCCACTTTTTGTTACTCTAATTATTTTCTTGAAATGAGAAAGTGTGAATGTGGGGTCTTAAAGCAGATAGTTGGGGTTTATGTATCTTGCTTGATGGCAATGTATGAAGCCCTTTAGGCCTTTTGTTGGGTACATCGAAGTTAACATGTGACAACATTCTGGCATGCAAAATTGGTGTTTACATTTGCTTTCAAAGTGAAGAAGGATGTGGTCCTTAGAATACCTTTTTTTTTCCCCCTAGACAAGGTACAAATCTTATTCCAAAAAGGGAAATGGCCCGAAAGAATACAAGCCTAAGAGCATATGGTATCTATACAAGGCTTCTACCTATCAGTCCTACTAGCATGATCCACATAGTATTAAAAATGGCTTCACCATCCGGGGCTTATACTTATGAGTCCTACTAGCATGATCCACATAGTATTGACAATCGATGAAGCAAAGGTGATTTTGCACGGTAGTGTAATTCCATCAGTATCTGCCATCTGTTCATTTGTCGCCTGATAAACCCTCAAGGGAGGAGGCGTGTTCTGCTTCGAAAGGCAGCGTTTTGATTTGAAGGAGCCTTGATTTTAGGATGAACTTCAATTGGTATCATTTTCACTTTTGATAGTGTTGATTTCAGGGGACAATTGATAAAAAAGTTGAAATCCGTAAGCATCTCCATTGGGGTGCTTTTTTTTGTTTTGTTTTGTTGGGGGGGGGGGGGGGGGTTAGTCTCAGAAAGTAAACAACTGAACAGTTATGACATGCCTATGCTGGGTGTTATTGTTCTTATTAAAAAAAAAAACTGTTGTGTTTTTGTTTCATCTTGGTCTTTCCTTTTATCAAATTCTTTGAAACAATTTCATTTTCTCCTGCTTTTATCTAAATGGTGGTTTGTTCTTGTTCTCACCACCATGCCCAGTTCACATGGTTGCAAGTCTAGAACATATTTTTCGTCAAATATTGGGATTGAACATGTTTTTGTACTTGGACATTTAAGCAGTAATTTGGTAGTCCAGCTCCATCTTATGTAATTTTGTAAAACTAAGCTGTTACTATGTTAGCTAGCAATTGTCTGATAAGGGCAAATTGTTTACATATCAGAGTTCTGCTGATGTGGCAAAATACACACCTCCTGTGGAGAAGCCTGTAAAAACGGCAAAACCTTCTACGGCAGCTTATGGGTCAGCATCCTGTGATAGGCCGTACACATGCCCCTATGAAGGATGTGACAAGGCATACATCCATGAGTACAAGTTGAATCTGCACCTTCGGAAGGAGCATCCCGGTCACTATGCCGAAGAAAATGCTAACAAGACCACCCAACAGAACAACATGGATGATGAAATGGATGAAGCCAGTGACCAGGATGCTTATGCCGGAAAACGGTCCAATACTAAGAATTTGAAACAGAGTAGGCCGAAGCCAAATTTGAAGCTACCTCCAGCGAAAGTGCCACAACGTAAAGGCTCGGGTTCTGGTGCTTCTCCTGCCAATCTCAACTTGGTTAAGAAACCGTGGCCAGTTAAAGAGGATGTTTACGAGGAAGAAGATAGCGAAGAAACAGAAGAGGATCGGGATAATAATGCTGAAGATGGGTGGAGGTATGCAGAGAACAACGAGGAAGATGACGAGGAAACAGAGGATGAAGATTGAAATTCGAACCCTCGCCCTATTTTTACATGTGATGTGATACATCCAGCATGGGTCGCGCACTTTTTCCTGCATCCAACTTCCCCCGATAGAAGATTCCCAGATTGGGTATTATTCCGGAGCAATCAATCTATTTGTCTCCTTTCTTAGGCGTGTTTGCTAGACCTGTCAATTTGGGCGGGGCGGGTCCGGTATGCCATGTATTTCAGGTTTCTTATATTTCAAGTTTGAAGAATCAGGTCGGGTCAGCTTTTGACAGGACTAGTGTTTGCGTGACAAGCAAACTGCAAACTCGATGCATAGTTACAGAAAAGGGTGATTACCGGTTGACTATGTAATTTTACGGTGGGACATACAAAATTCTACTTCCTACATATTATCCTAGTTACGGTTTTAGGTTACTTTTTGTTTAACCTTTTAGTAATATCTCGTCACTTAATAATTTTAATGCATATAGGTGTTTAATTCTGTAAATTTTTAAACTTTTTATTTGTTATGCTATGACTTTAGTTTTTCTTCATTTTTGCTTTTTCACATGAGATTCAAGGGTAATGTTGTTCTTAAAGTAATTTTTACTTTTACATTTATTTTAGGTTTTGACAATAAAAAATGTAATTTTATTAATTTGTCTTATATATCTATTTTTTTTTAAGGATAAGTATCTAATGAGAGGATATATTTTTCTTCAAGTACCTTCCTAGATAGATTGAAGTTGCTGGGTTCCTTGAATATAATATACTGGATTCAGTTTTTTTTTCCGATTATTGATAGCCAAAAGGTTTAAATGTTCATAAAGTAAAGCAATACAAAACGGCAAAACCATCGCCAAGAGAAACGGGTTATAACTTATAACCAGACTGCTAAATAAAATAACACAACAAGGACTTTAGCGAGCACCACACCTAAATGGAACCATTACATCGCAAATATGATGTAAGATCAATGAATTCAACTTCTTGGATTATCAAGGATTCGTGCGCCAAAAGAAGAATACTGAATATATGTAGTTAATGTGTGAAATTGTCAAAGAATTGTGGATTCATCACAGATAGCTCGTACCACAAGATATCCCTCGATGATAAATCTTGAATAGCCCTTTTGAATAACATTTTGGGAGAAATAGGTTCAACAACTAAGATTTATATTAAACACAACTACAAATTTGAACACTTAGCGGGGATAGCTCAGTTGGGAGAGCGTCAGACTGAAGATCTGAAGGTCGCGTGTTCGATCCACGCTCACCGCATTATTTTTTAGTTTTTCACATGCAAACCAAAACCGTAGATTAATAAAAAATTAAAAACCATTTCGCCGTTGCCGGGGATCGAACCCGGGTCACCCGCGTGACAGACGAGAATACTCACCACTATACTACAACGACATTGAATGATTTAAAATTTACTGCAATCATAATCATTTCCACTAAAACACAGCACAAAAATGCAGACACTGCCATGTCACTATTACATGTCCTACAATAACTTCTAGTTTGGATCCCACAACAAAAAATAAAATGGAAAACGAAAAAAAATATTAAAAAATATATATATAGCACTAACAAAAATTATAGTCGGTCAAAGTCGATCCATGCCAAATTGAGACAAGAAATTGATGTTCAAACTCGATTCTTTTGGGTTGGACTTGGTTTGACAATTCAAACGAAATTAAATTCGAATTAAAATCATGTTTAAACAATAAAAAAAAGAAATATTGTGTCTAAATAAATTTTGGTTCTGTTACTACTAGATTACTTTACACCCAGCAACTTTTTTGACCAAAGTGAGAACATAGATTAGACTGGTTTCAACACCACTCTGAGGAAATGTCAGTTGGTTTCTGACATTATATGATTCAGTTTCAACAGAAAAAGACTGGTGCAGATATCAATACTCAAGAGCCTTAACAAGGACAAATCCATAAGCATTAAAAGAAGGAAAAAAAGTAAGCCAAAAGGGTGGGCTTTTTGTCCATTTCATTGTTCACTATGCTTGAATTACACTGCACTGATTCACTGAACCCATCATACATGATGTTATGTTACAAAACTTTGAGGCTAAGAAAAATAATGATACCTCAATGAATAAATATAGCTCACTAATTTACAAGAAATCAACATACACATTTTCCACTATGATTGATTAGTTTGATTGAGATGATATTTATCATTTATCAAACCCTAAGGCTCATGGCTGTTGACTCTGCTATGAAGCTCCAACATTTCTTGGTGGTTTGGATCAACCGAAAGAGCTGCCCGGCAGTCCCTCAGAGCACCGATGACGTCGCCAATGTGCTCGTGGAACGCTGCTCGAAGGTGTAGGAGGTGTACGTCCGCTTTGAAGGCGATTGCTTTCGAGAGTTCGTCTATGGCTTCCCTCTCCTTTTGGTTGTCCATCAGCACTGCGTAAATACACGTGGGAGATTGATGTGACCATAAATTCCCACGTAAAAAAGGACGAGGATGACCATAAATTCACACGTAAAAGGACGGGGATGACAATAACGTAGAATTGCAACAACACCTAGTGTGGGTCCCACGATGTGAGGTATCGAAAAACCTAATCTTGCCTCAGATGAAAGCGAGAGTGTTTTTTAAGGTTATCACAAGTTTGGGGGTTCATGTTATTTCAGGTTCTGTTGAAAACATGATGTCCGATATCCATTCTTTTGGGTATTTTCCGGGTAGGACGATGTGGACAACCATGAATTCAGGTCTAAATCGGGTTTGTGCAGTAGAAATATGGAAATATTGCGTTTGGATTTTCAGTCAGATCGGTTGATATCAAAATTTGGACAAAAAGCCTGACTGTACCCTGTTTTTCTGGGTCGAGCTGAATTAGGTATTGAGGACAGTACAGTTTTTGACAACCCCATCTGTTTTTTTCATCTTATTTTGATAAAAATGCAATCAGCCGAAATGTCTTACCTGCAGCTCGATATCGATACGGATACACTCGAAGTGGATCCAACCGAGTGACCATATCCAAGTCCGCCTTGGTCAGATCACGATCACAATACTCGGACCTCTTTTCATAAGCCGAGGCATTATTCTGTGCCGTTTCAATCAACTTTGTCATCTCTTCGTATGCTGCTGCCTTGTCGTGCCTGAGGAAATGAACTCGAGCAAGGCCTTGGTGAGCTCGGGTATGTCGGATCTTAAGAGCATTGACGTAGCAGTCTGCTGCTAGATCCAGTTTCCCACAGTCCACATACACACTCCCAAGATTGTTCAAAGCCTGCCAAAATATTTGCGACTTTTTCAATCATAATATGGTCGATATAGGCAGCACTATTGAGATGTCTAACATGAAGAACTTAATGATATCTCAAAGCAACCACAGCTCGCAGTGTGGGTCCCACCTATGTGGGTCTGGGAAGATCGTGATGTAGCCACTACTACTTTGGTAAACATTCTTGGTCCTGGCAAACTGGTGAATTGGTTTGGGTTCGGATCATGTGAAGGTCAGACGGGTTGACATCGGGTCAACCAATTTTGGTTTGGATCAGGTGAGGTTCGGGCGAATCTTATTCGGGTCAGGTTAGATTTGGGCGAGTCAAATTGGGATCATGTTGATTTGGTTTATACTGTTTGGTTAGTTTCGGGTCAGGTCTATAATCAGGTCGGGTCACTTCACCACCTAACTTACTCATTTCAACCCATATTTTCAACACTCAACCTTTTAACTTTCACTCAAACATACCCAATCTTACTTTACCTAACCTTATCCGACCCCTCTAAAGAACATACAGTAACAAAGAGAGAAGAAGGAAGGAAGAACCGTACCTGACCCTTGCGGAGCCTATCAGAAGGGCATTTGAGGGCATCTTCAAGGAGCGAAATAACAGCAGAAGAACACGATGGGTCCTGGCTAGAATCAGCCAATGCATAAGCTTTCAAGAAGAAAGCCTCGAATGATCGCTTCAGTTTTATGGACTCTTCTGCCTTCTGAAGCCCCTCCTTGCAATGGCCGGTATCGTACAATATCCAACCCTCGTAGACCAGACGCTCATCTTCGCTTGAAGCGTGCTGACGAGCCAACTGTAAACTTCGCATGGCCGCTTCTGGACAATTTAACCTGGTTAAGTACAGAATCAGCTCGGTAAAAATACGCTAATAATCTATGTATGGATCTTCCCTCGTCATAAAAGGCAGTTCAAAATAACTTGTTAGTTTAGACACTATGAAAATGACATACACGAAATTGACCCTTTAAAATTTGCAAATGAAAGATGACTAAACATACCTAAGCAGAAGCAATGACTGTCTGAAGTACAGGACACCTTTGGCTGCATCAGATTCAAGCATCTGGTATATCACAGACAACGATCCAATATCGTCGACGGCGGACCATCTATCATACAATTTCAACCAACAGTCCGCGGTCGTCCATCTCTCGACATGCTCGCGCACGAGCATGTGGAGTTTGACTGCCGCGACGCGGCCCTCAAACATGCGGTACCCAGGAGAAAGAGTAAGAATTGCTTGGATGTCACAAAGGGCGGACTCGTACTCCTCAAGGGCCAAATAGAAGCAAAACCGAAGCTCCAAGCACTCCAATGCTAACTTAAAGCCGAGAACACGGTTTATTTCAGCAATGGCCGCTTTCTGCTCCTCTTTTCTCATCAACAGAGCGGCCCGATACATGTATGGATAAGTGAGTGTTGGGTCTAACTCGGTTGCTTTTTCGAGGTCGTTTAACCGCTTTTCCTCTTCACAATATAGGGATCTCTCTTGGTACATCCATCCAAGAGGAGGAGAGGATGAAATCAAAGAGTTGAGCTTCTCAAATGCACGACCCTTTTGGCCCTTGACGTAATTTATCCTGGATAAACCGACGATGGAGTATGTATGGCCTTCTTTGGCAGCCTTTTGAAAGAGATGTTCAGCATCGTCGTATTCTTTTCTCAGAAGCCGTACACAGGCTAGCTGGTGAAAAGCTATCATTCTCTGACGGGCATCTTTGGAACATTGCACTAGTCGGTCCAAAAATAGAACGGTTATGTCAGATTTGGGATCAAGGCTCATCGAAACTTCACTCAATAAGCAGAAGAGCGAAAATGAGGCTTCTCCGGCCAGAAGAGACAGTTGATGACCGTTGATGTTTTCCAGGATTTGAACGACCCTATCATCATTCAAACACTCGGGAAGGTCGTGTAAGAAAACCTGTAAACATGAGGCAGCAAGTATAGGGCAATTCTCCTCAATTGCATACTCTAAAAGCTCAACTGCATCGTGTCTGGAGGAAACCATTGAAGCTAGTTTCCGGTCACATGTAACTTTCAAGCTTTCACAGCAGAACTTGTTTGCAAATGTCAAGAGCTCGAGAAGGAGATCTGGGGACACTCTGGTTAAGCTCCCAGTGATGCTAAATTCACCAATTACCCGCATACCGGCTGCTGATATATTGTTTTCTGAAAAGTCTATTTCTTCAGAGTGTGATTCAGCAAAACTTCCATTGAGCATTGCACAAAATGGGGCTGAAAGACGGGCCATTTTCTGCCTATCACAGCATACTCTCTCTGTTCCTATGCGAAAAACAACAGTTGGGTTGCTTTGTCCTCCACTGATAGATGGTATATCAGATGAATTTGAACAGCAATCGGTTTGAAGTTCAGAAGCAACATCGATTGGCCCAAACTCTTGAGCACATTTACCACAGGAAGCGAGCAAGTCAAAGAAGAACTCTTCACCTTTCTTCTCGTATTTCAACCACGATCCGAATATGATCTTCTCATGCACGCTGCTGGACTTCAGCCATGCAGAGCGGAGACTTCTGCGCATCAATTTGACCTCCCCAAGTCCCTTGAACACCTGATATTGTAGCAAATATAGACCCGATCTTTCTTGTGGAGCACAACATTCGAGTTCCTCGTGAATTTGGGCTAAAACTTGCACATAATCAAGAGGCTTAAAGTGCGGGAAAACAGGCGGCTCGGGAACCTTGATAAGAGACCCTCTACAGATAACAAATCAACACAAACAACTCAAAATGCTAAACATCAACAACACCAACAACTAAAAAACCAAAACCAATACTCCAAAATCCCGCCAAGCAAGGCATGGAGGGGTCAGATGTAGCAATCTTAACCCTAAAGTTTCTAAGATTTAGAAATGGTACGCTACCTACTACTCCATGGAAAAGAAGCAAAGGAAGTTTCACGAGGCATCTTACTATATAGTCCATTTCAATCTAAGTTGAAAAAACAATCTTTTTGGACAACTACTACTACATATAATGAATGGCAACCATCATCATCATTATCATCATCAACAACAACAACAACAATCCCAACAATGGTAAGGTGTGGGAAGATGCAAGCAACATAAATTCCAATAACAACAATCAAATTTGCAGAAAATCTAGAGAGAAATCAACTAAAAAATGGGACTTACATTGAGGAAGAGGATTGAGTAGCCAATTTAGGGACTTTCCCTCTCTCAACTTGGAGCCATGATTGTGGATTCAAAACAGTAAGGTGTGTTTGTTTGCAAGGTTCAGAGTGAAACAAAGTCCTCATTGGACATATGACACGAAGGAACTCCCAGATCTCCACAGTAGCAGAATTTGAACCACCCAATTCCTCAACAATGGAAGATAACCAAACAAACCCAGAAAGAGTTCAACTTTTGGATCAAAAAAACACCCAAAACCCCACCCAGAAACAGCTATTACATGCCCAAAATCACATGAAATTATACTCACCAAAAGACACCAACAAAAGGGACTTTCATTCTCTCTTTACACACACCTAAAGTAGGGTTCTTTTGCATAGGAGAGAATCAGAAGCTATCTTTCTTCAAAGGGTACCCTTTATTCAAAGCACCCTACACCTCTAAAACTCTATGAAGTGTGTAATTGAAGCTCCTCAGAGCATAAAAAGAGATGTATAACCCCAGAAAACACCAAAAACAACCTCACCAGAAACAGAAAACAGAAGTAATCAACCAAACCCACATCAAAAAACCTACCCAATTTTGTTTCAGCAAACAAAGAACAATTCACCAACTCCAACCACTGTGAAGAGGATAATCAAAACAAGAGCTAAAAACAAGAAATTAGAACAAACCCACCAATTTTCTTGCTTGAATTTAGAGACCCACTTGGGAAAAAAGAAATGAGGAAACAAGTTGAGCTTCTTAGATCGAAATGAGAGAGAATAATGTGTAAGGGGATGAGGTGAAGAAGAACAGAAATTTCTCCCTTTTTTTCTCTTTACCCTTTTTGTTTGGCTCAAACAGAAGAAAGGATTTTTACCTTTTATTTTTTTCAACCCCCCAAAAAAATACACTTTTTCTTTCCCCTATGCACTCATACTTGGGTTACTTTCCCTTCAAAAATCATTCCGTTGAAAACCCAGAAGAAAGTTTGCACCTTGGAACCCCAAAACTAAACAAATTTAAAAACAAATAGTATCAACAATATTAAATTATTAAATTTTGGATTTTCCTACCAAACAGGCATCATTATCTTTGTTTATTAATATTATTGATTGGTGATCATGCAATGGAAGAGGGTTTGTGTGTGACAAAGGTGGTGGAAAGGTGAAAACGACGACGTTCATGCAGGTGGAACAGCAAGGATTTGGTCCCTACCACAAACCAAAGATCCCATTGGCAAATGCCAATTGGGCCACCCATTATTTGTTTGTTCAATAGGAGTGAGAGTAATTAATACTTCATCCATCTCTGGTAAATTTTACCTGATCTGAATATTGGAATTTATCTAAATAAAAAGACTGACGTGGTCCGACCCCGATTTTCATATTGATTGAATGTTCGGCCATAATATTTTTCTTTTTCTATTGTTCGAACTCGATTTGGATTTGAATTTAGTTTTGTATGATTTTCTTTTAGCCCAATTCGACCAAAAAAAGAGGTCCGAACATCAATTTCTCGTCTGAAATTTAACATTGACCAAATTTAACTGTTACGAATATATTCATACCCGATTTTCGCAAGCACTGACTCCATCTATTACACAATAAATGTCAAATCTAACATTTTACGACACATGAAAGTTACATCCCCGTGTTCATATTAAAGGAAAGATTTTTTACGTCTAAATCTAATAAGCATGATTGCGTTGTTTTGTGTGGTGTGTTGATGAAATAGGAGGAATAAAGTGAATAAAATTGAATAAAATGAATAGGATAGGTAAGGTAAAATGGGATAAATTAAAACAAATTGGGTTAGGTTTGATAAAATTTTCTCACCTGTTGTTAATTTGATAAGTATTTATTTATTTATTTGTTTCCTTATTTATTTATTAATTTGTTTTTTTTTATTTATTTTGGTGGCAGAGATGAATATATGAATAACAGGTGATAGTGATGTAGAGATTGGAAGTTAGCTCACTGTCACTTCCAATGGATTCTTTAAATCTCAATGTTCCAAATCACACTTCATAAGTGATGATGTTAATTTTCATTTTTAAATGAGAAGAATAAAACTTTTAGGTAGAACATCTTATTTGATTATTTGTACATCTTGGATTTGGCACAACTAAACAAACTAGTTTGGGAAAATTACAAGCTTAAGGATCAAATTAAATATACATTGGTGTAATAGTATATATAGGACATAAGTAAAACAAAAACATAAAAAAAGGATTTACATTCTTCCCAACATCATAATATATTGTTGTGCTTTATTTTTTACTTGGTTGAGATCTAATTTCTATTCAATTAAGGACTAGTTGATACATATATCCAACAAAAAACATAAAATGCATTATAATTGGTTGAGATCTAAGTTTCTCTTCAATTTATGTTTTGTTTTATCTTGTGAGAAGTAAGATATTTGATATGTATCATTTCAAATATGAACTACTTGAAGAAATATTTTTAGTATTTATGTAGATTATTGTGTAAAATGTAAAATATATATTCAAATATATTAGATGAAAAATTCGGTTCTATGTTTTTATTTTTTGCTTGTTCTTATTTAATTAATGAGTAATTTTGAATATAAATATGCAAAAAATTTTATAGTTTAGAATGAATAGACATCTTATGAACAAGGATAATATATTTGAAATTATGACATTATGCTCCCCTTTGATTTAGATGACATTATGCTCCCCTTTGATTTAGAGACTTTCAAATCTCTCTTCCTTCATAGGAGAAGTGGGTGTAACCTTAGACAACATTATGCTCAAGTGTAGAAAGTTTACTTTCAATAGTTGGGCCCATGTTAGGAGGGAGGACAACTTTGTAAATCACCACTTAAAACGGGTCGCTATGCAGGAATCATGTCAAGTTTGGATAGGAGATTGTCCATCTCAAGTCTCTAACTATATTTCCATGGACCCTTCATCTTTGAGGGATTAATTGATTCCCCTTTTGATTAAAAAATAAAATAAAATAAAAGGATAATAGATATTTATTTAATTTAAATAGTGAAATGTCATTATATATGTTCTTATATTTTTGGCCATAAATTAGCCGATGCACTTAATTAGCTATCCTTTTCTCCTTTTTTAATGAATATATATATATATATATTATATATATATGTATAATGTTTTTTTGGGGGAAATAAGCCTTCTATAATTATCAATAATTCACTACCATATTTCATAAAAAACAAACAATACTAAATCATTGGTATCCAAGTATTTGGGCTGTCCAATGAAAACAAATGGGCCCGATAAGTGGGCTGACTAACTTTCTATAGCCGTTGAACTGCCTTCCTCCTTTCCCTTTCCATAATGCCGTTTGAAGGTACTTTTTCAACCGTTGCATACATGCTTCTATTCAAAATGTTAGTTTAAACTATACAACAATCATTGAAGCGACTATAGGTAATTCAATGATATCGGAGTAATGTGACACTATATGTAGTAATTCCTAAATATGTTTAAAATATGACTTAAGAAAAAATAATGACTATTTATAACACTATGATGTTCCTTTTCTTTATAAAAGGTATGATAATTCAAAATGTTTAGGCGTGTTTGAGTAGAGATAATCTCATGATGATTGACATCAGTAAAGACTTTCCCGGTTACATGTGGGCGTTAATGAAGCACACTAAGGAAACTGTGATGATCGGTGGGGTCAGTCATTAATTCTTGATACATTTTTCATAATATTTGTAGTCGGTGGGACAAAGACTTTACAATATTGCTATTTAAAGTGAGAACCTTTTATCTAAGATACGATTGACTATACAATCCGATACCTGTTACCCTTCATGTTACCATCTAAAACTCGTGATTGTTTTATTCCCTTAACCTCTCTCCATTTATAAAACTCATATCACCAATAAACGAGTAAAAAAAAACAGAGTAAACTAAATTCAAAAATATAATACAATAAATACACATATTTTATAAGGATAATTGGATTCTAATAATCCCTACTTTCACCAATTGGACAATGGTGGACCGTACTTTAACTTTGTATTCTGGTGGACCAAAAAAAAAATAAAATTGGATTTGAGTGGGACGCCGGCGAGTTGAGTGGCG
Source organism: Portulaca oleracea (assembly GCA_029582165.1). Taxonomy (NCBI): domain Eukaryota; kingdom Viridiplantae; phylum Streptophyta; class Magnoliopsida; order Caryophyllales; family Portulacaceae; genus Portulaca; species Portulaca oleracea. The sequence continues at coordinate 65,233,324 of CM055868.1, read as the reverse complement.
GTGACTCGGTGGTTTGCTGACATGGCACATTAAAGTCAACCCAGTCAAACACATGGTCAACGTGCCATGTCAGCAAACCACTAAGTCACCGCCAGTCAACCCGCCGACGTCCCACTCAAATCCAATTTTATTATTTTTTGGCCCACCAGAATACAAAGTGAAAGTACGGTCCACCATTGTCCAATTGGTGAAAGTAGGGATTATTAGAATCCAATTATCCTATTTTATAATGACAAGAAATTATGCAATCCTATCACATTTACTACGTGCTAATTCTTTTTCATTACATGTAATTAGGATTTAGGATCTTTCTTTGATCCTTCGATTGTTGTACAAAGAACAACACATGGTTGTTAGTGTTAAGATATGTTCACATGGGACATTCCTTTAAAACTTTGACATTAGATACAAGTCTTTCAATAATATTGAAAGTTGATTTTGATTAACTTATATTTATGCCTCGAGTCAAGCTATATTTTTTTAGTGTATTAATCAATATGTAGTTGTACAAAGCACCAACACATGTATTTGTCCCTTTGAGATAAAGACCAATATATGTTTGCAATGTGTTGCCAATTTTATAAGTCTACACGCTAATACGCACTTGCACATTATATACATAATCATGATTATTATTATAAACCATTTGATAAGAAAATAATAAAAGAATTTCAAAAAATCTCTACAAAGCCATCAAACAAAACGTCAACAATATTATTCAATCTCTCTCATATTCGTGTCAAAAAAATATTTATTGCTTTTCACATGTTATTAAAATGGGACCTTAGATAATTATCATTATCATTAGATTATTTTTGACGATTGGACAATGTTTGAACTTGATTTGTGAGTATATTGGGTTGGCTTTTAAATGACTTTGATGTGCAATTTGGATAATAGACAATTGGATTTCAGACAATTAAGCAATATTTGGTTAGCCCAACACCAAAAATATAAATACCAAAGAGATAATGGCAACAAACCTAATCTTCCATACTTCCCACGGATATTCAATTTTTCATGTAAATGAAATATTTCCCATAGGTAAAAACTTTAGGGTTCACAAGCCATGCCTGTCATGGGTAATTTGACACTTACCTCTTACCCCTAACCCATTAAATTCGTTGCTAATTACGCTTGAGATTAGGGCTCGGTGGACGAGGGAAATTTACCTTTTCTTTATAAAAAAGTATGAACATTTCTTTATCTACAATTCAGACATCAAACATTCAAGCCCGAACATAGGACATCCATGTATTGTCTTATTATTCGAATTACTTACTTAACCAAACGATCAAGTTGACGCACTGGACCTATCCATTCGGCTGAACGTGTAAGTTCCGGGTCGGGTTCAATACAGGTCAATTTTAAGCTTAAAAATCGCATACAAAACCCTAAACATTCAAGCAGATTCGGATCCATTTTCAGTTCATGTCAAAAATGAAGCCAAACCCAAAATCAACCAGACAAACTTTTGCCAACTTTTTTTATGACTCGAACTCAAGTTGGACCCACCCAAGTAGTCCAATTGAAAAATATAAGAAATGTCAACCCAATGCACCTCACCAAAAAAACGCTAAAAAAGGGTGGCAAACACCTCATGAATACAACGACATCTCTATTCAGAATCTTCGTTCGCTTCCTATCACCGCTTTCCCCCTCTCACAAACGTCCCTCCTTCTCTTTCTCCTAAATTCGCAAACCTCCATTAGCAGTTAGGCAACCAGACGACGAAGAAACCTTGGAAATTATTCAACTCATAGACTCGCATAATAATCTCACATTTCTTACGCGGGGGATTAAACAAACAAACAAACAAACGAACGAAGAGGAATCATGTGGAACCAGGCTTACCGGAAAGATGACGTGGAGAGTTCCGGCGGGGCTCAGGCGCTTTATCCGGTGATGATGGAGAGCCCGGAGCTCCGGTGGGGGTTCATTCGGAAAGTGTACGCCATTATCGCGTTTCAGTTGTTGGCCACCATTGTTGTCGGCGCCATTGTTGTTTCTGTCAAACCTATTTCACATTTCTTCGTTTCAAGCACTGCTGGACTTGCGGTTTATATCATCCTCATCATAACCCCTTTAATTGGTATCCTATTCTTATTCTTTCTTGTTCATCATCATTTTTTTTGATAATCATGGTTTTTTCTGGTGTTTTTTTGTGAATGGGTGGTTTTGGGGGGTGAGATGAACTGGGTGTTGGATGATTTTTTTTTTTTCTGGGTTTGTTGTGAATGGGTGGTTATGGCGGTGAAATGAACTGGGTGTTGGATGATTTTTTTTTCCTGGGTTTGTTGTGAATGGATGGTTTGGGGGATGAAATGAACTGGGTGTTGAATGATTTTTTACCTTTCTGGGTTTGTTGTGAATGGGTGATTTTTGGGGGGTGAAATGAACTGGGTGTTGGATTTTTTTCTTTCTGGGATTTTTGTGAATGGTTGGTTTTGGGGGTATGCCACAAAGTGGTTGTTTTGTGGTAAGTTTAAATGGGTCTTGGATTTTCTTTATTGATTTTTTCTGGGTTGTTCCAAATTGGTAGTTTTTGGAGGGATTTGGACTTGGTTTTGGATGAGTTTATGTGGGTATCTTTTAATGTTTCTCCCTTTGATTGTTCTCTAGCTGTTGTAAGTTTCTTTTGAATTAGATTATTATGGTATCAAATTAGAATGGATTTCAAAAAATATTGCTCCTCTATTGTGATTAACATTTGTTTATCTTTGTTGATTGTAGTGTTGTGTCCATTGTACTACTACCATCAGAGTCATCCAGTGAACTACATTCTCCTGAGCATTTTCACAATCTCTCTTGCTTTCTCCATTGGCTTGACTTGTGCATTCACTAGTGGTAAGTTGTCTTCTTGATCTTAATTCTTAGCATTCATTATTTCATTTATACAAGTGCATAACTTGATTTCCATGTCCCTCTTATGGTAAGAAAATGGTGTAAATGGATTGCTTTTTGTGATTTGATGTCTTTGATTAATGATCTCTGAGACCTTGGTGGTGGTAATCTTTCCTTGAATCTTTCTTATTCTTTGTTGTATTTTATAAGAAAACCTTGTGACCTTTGTCAAAATTCAAAACTGATTCCATTATAGGAATTGGTTTTTGTTGTTTTTTTGCCTCACATCCTTGCTTTCCTATTCCCATTATGAATTGAATATTGTATAGTTACCGAGAACGCTACATATGCCTGCGATCCGTGTTCCGGGAACAAGCATTCCGAAGTCAAAACTAGACTAAATTTGTGTAAAAATTAGCGACCCGCGTTCCGGGACTAACGACCCAGGAAGCGTTCTTGGTTACTATGGAATATTGGAATTTGAGTGTTTCTTAAGTCCTGATATTTATTCTTTGAATGAGCACTTTGTTATGAGCATATATTCTTGTATGGTTTCATCTTGTACATATCTACATTGCATCATTGAAGGAAAAGGAGAGTTATAGATGCTAAACTTCCTAGTTTCGGTTTCGCTTATCATTTCATATTCGGTAACTATTACCTTGGCAATTGGCATAAATTCAAAACTTGCTTACAAGGAAAACTTGTGTGATGTATACACGGTTCGCTTAGCTTTAGTGGCAAGTCTTGGTCTTTGTAATGAGTACCTCATATTGTGTAGTTAGTGGGGACAATGAGCTGAGAATGATCTCTTTCTTTGACTCAATCTTTGATTTTTATTGTTTTGGATATTCAAGTAGTGCAAGTAGTAGCCCAGCACTTAACAGATAAGCATTTGAATTTTCAGTTTGCAATTAAGGACAGAATTGATTATCCTATCCTGCATTATTGGTCTATTGAACCAGCCCTACCAAATCACTAAACTGAACTCTAAGGGTTGTAGATATCCAATGCCTTTCGCTTTCGCATCCAAGACTCGTGAAAGATAACTCTTGGTTGAGTATTTGCTCAATTTGGTAGGGAAATTGCAGACCATTTATTGAGCGTTTGGTGGGTAAAATTTTCTGGAAAATTGATCAACTTTTCAAAGTTGGCAAAACTTTGGTGCGTGTGGTTGTGTTTAATAGATGAGAAACGTTCATGTGAGGCCCATTTTTCGCATCCGAACATAGAATTTTTTTTTTTTGGGGGGGGGGGGGTTGGGGATCGTGGATTTTTGACCTGTGGATTCTACCAAACGCACCCTTTAAATCAGGAAAAGTGAATACCTATTGTATGATGGGAAAAATTATATGTGAGGCGAATTGTTTCACACTCAAACTCAGAAAAAGATGGGAAATTTTCGTGGGAAAGTTATATTCGGGATTTCACCAAACGCGCCCTAGGGAAAGATGAAAAACTATTTTATGTGAAGTAAGTGACAGCATGAGGTTATTGAGGCTCCGTTTTTCGTGTGGACAGGGAAAGTGATTTTGGAGTCGGTGATCCTGACCGCTGCAGTGGTGGTGAGTCTTACGCTGTATACATTCTGGGCAGCAAAGAGAGGCCATGATTTCAACTTCCTGGGTCCTTTCTTGTTCGGCTCCCTCATCGTTCTTCTCATATTTGGTTTCATTCAGGTATATATACTTGTTTAACACTTTCCACCAAAGTTATTTGTCTTTACAATAAAAGCTTATTATTGGACTCATCAAGTAAAAATCTGAAAATGACTGGCCCAGGCAAAAAATTGACCAACCCAAAATACCTGGGCCCTGGTTACATTTGGTCATTCATGCCGGGTTTGGGTTTTGGCATTTGGGGCCCGGTCCACCCTTTTTTCCAAATGTAAATCGGGGTGTCATTCAGGTCAACCCTGACCGAACCCATAGTGCTGTTGATCCTGTCAACTTTTAGTTTTGATCATATTTTCAATTCAGTCACTTGGGTTTAGGTTTTCGTATTTTGTGCGTATTAAAATTAGGTCAGGGTCAGTATGGAGTCTTTGACCGCACACCCGAATTGACCAAACCTGTTAAGACCCGGACAGGTTTTTTGACCAAACACCCAAATTGATCGAACCCGATACGAATAAGACCCGAACAGGGTTTTCCTGACTGAACACCTGAACCGACCAAACCAGATTAGACCTAGACGGGGTTATTCGCTGAACACCTGAATTTACCGAACCCTAGAAGACCTGGACCTTTTTTTTTTTTGGGCTACTGAGTCAAAATGACTCCAATCCTATCCCTGAATGACCCAATTGCCCGGTCTACAAGTAAATAAAAAATGCTCCTATTCACCAAACTTTGTTCTTCTCTAATACACTTTTGATATGCAGATATTTTTCCCACTGGGCAAGATTACTATCCACCAAACTTTTTTCTTCTCTAATACACTTTTGATATGCAGATATTTTTCCCACTGGGCAAGATCGGGGTGATGATCTATGGGTGCATTGCATCCATCATTTTCTGCGGGTACATCGTGTACGACACAGACAACCTCATCAAGCGGTATTCGTACGACGAGTACATCTGGGCTGCGGTCTCGCTCTATCTCGACATCATCAATCTCTTCCTTTCTCTACTGACCCTCCTCAGAGCTGCTGACAGTTAAGCCGAGGGCCCTTCTTTTGCTGTTATTACGGTCGTAGGCAATGTAATGTCTTTGGGATTAGTGGGTGTAAGGGAAAATGTCAACTAGACCTTGAATATGTACAGCTTTTTCTCGTGTTTTTGGGGGTATTTTCTGGTTTTTGTTGGATGGCTATAAATGTGATTAACGGGTTTCATATGTTGCTTATAAAGTGAAGTGCATAGACGATTCTTTACTTGGATGGGCCATAACAGTACTGAATCAAAAGAAAAGTCTACTATTTTCAATTTCCACTATTTTTGAAACCACTGCAGATATATTAATTAAGGCTATTATTTACTAAAAATTCTACTTATATTGATGATTTTGGCTGCCTTTGAAAAATGTTGAGAAGTAATTAAGGCTATTATTTACAGTTTTGATTAGTACCCAGAGTTAAATCATTTCTAGAAAATGCTTAAAAAGTTAAAAGAGAATAGTATTCACAACTTCGACCAATTTGAAATTTAGGCTCCGTTCTTTTATGGGCTAGCAAGCTGTGGTGTTATACCGCACCGCAACTTTTCATATTCTATATGACCCACTACAAATAATTACAACACACCACAATATACTTTTTCTAATTTAATTTATCTTTTTATTAAAAGTTAAACTTTCCATAATCCACAATCCACCACAACAATCCTTCACATTTTCTCCATACCGCAGCCAACCACCGCAGCCAACCGTATAAAAGAATGGGGCCTTAATCTTGAAACACTTTCGAAAACACGCAAAAGTGATTGTGACCCAAGTCTATGAGACTCCATCAACATGCAATTCACAGATAATTCCCAAAAGGGTGCACCACCAAAAAAAGAAAACAATTGTACACATTTACAACTATGCAAGAAATAAAAGGTCATGGATAAAGTTTTCAAGCCCAAAAGGGTTGCATTTTATAATCAGACCATCGTTTGTATTGATGGTGAATATAGCCTATCTGGCTCTGCTTATCCTAAATAGTCCCAAGTTCTAACGCACATCACCAACCGAGTCCAAAGTTGCATTTTTTTAGCATTCAAACCCAAAATTATAATCACACCATTTTGATCTAAACAGAAAACATTAGCTGTACTGATGGTGATTAATCATAGAGATTGTCATCTCATCCGGTTCAATTTTTCCTCGGTAATTCTAACTCCAAGATGCATCATTTCTTACAAGTGTGCGGTTTTTCTCCCTTCCATTGTTGACAATGGAGAGGAGCTTGGAAACGCCTTGAGTCCAAACGTCGTACTCTTGCTGGTTCCTGCACTCGAATTCTATTACTCTGCCTGCGGCAGTCTTGAGCCCAAAATAACGACGTTTCTCTCCTCCGATGTCAACACATCGCCGCCTTTCTGGCCATGCTTGCATATCCTTGTGCACTTCAACCAACACCTCTGCCATCATCGGTTCATAAATGTCAACATTAGTTGGCTTTGTTGGATCAAAACAAAAATCTATGGTCTCGGGTTTATTAAGGTAGCATTTGGTATAATCCTGCAACGGTTTTTACTGGGAAATTTGGTTTATATCCTCGATCGAATACTAGAAAAATTGTTTGAAATTATCAAAGTACCCTTAAGTTGGGGGTATAATGGAGAAGAGAAGATGCTTACTCTTTTTCTTCTTGGTTATGGTGCCTGCTACATGTCTGCTCTTCATTTTCAGTATCACCTGCATCAACAAAGGAACACGAAATCAGGCAAAATGTTAATTTTATGCAGACAGTTGGATGCGTGTTCAGAAACGGTATCTGAAGAACCAAACCTGGCCAGCTCCATTGATGTAAACTGAGACAAGTTTCCAGTGAAGGTCACCTACATCATACCAAATGAGTATATATTCAATCAATCATGTAAAATTCTCTTGGGCTTAAGTTAGCTGGAACATTGAAAAAAGTTGTTCTAATGTATACTCCCTCCATTCCTCAATATATGTCACTTTAACTTTTTATTTCCTGTATATGTCACTTTACAACTCCAATACAACATTAATGACCGTTTTACCATATTTGCATCTCACTTTTATCATTCCCGACGCAATTACATAACCTCAAGTAGAAATATTTTGTCAATATCCTACAGGTCGACTACCATTTTCTTGATATCTTCCCAAAACATAAAAATGACAGTTATTAAGGAATAGAGGGAGTACCATTTCGAGTGCGTTTCAGAAGCTCGGAGCCTCGAGCAAGAATTTCCTCATTACACAAACCAAGAAAGTTGTCACCTTGCAGGCTAGCCTCGCTACTTGAACTACCAGTAAAACTACGATCACTTTCACCTTTGAACAACCCAGCTCCAAATCCTGACAGTCGCTCTGCGGGTGAAACAGCCGCGATGTTGCACATTTCCTTCATTGTCCTTGCCTTTAGTGTTGCTGCTCCTCTTAGAGCTGCATATTGATATCAAAACATGTTTTGTCAAGAGAACTCTCCTATTGTACTTGCATATCCCTTGCAGATAGGTACATAGCCATAACAAGAACTGCTTTGTAGGGACATATATATATCACTTGCAGAATTATGGACACAATGTGTCCAGATTATGGGGTGAAAAATGGAGGTGATTGCAATTGATCAAAAAAGTTTGCCATACACTATGTCATATGTACCAATTTGGTTTATCGAATTTAGAGGCTTCAACCAGTAGTAGGTAGTGAGGATTGAATTTTTCAGTTGAGATTATAATAGACTACAACAAAATGTCTTTCTAAACATCTACTTCTTTTCCATTAAGTAGTGGGTGTGAGCAATTCTTTTCAATGAAGGTACAAAGTATGGTTAAATTTGGCGAAGTCTACCTTACTGCCTATAACATGATGCTACCATGTCCACATCTATTCACCATATTTTCTACAACCGTTTCCAATTATTGAGAGACTGATTCATTCACCATAATTCCATTTCAGACGAATACCATTGTCTAACCACCTCGTCTAATTCATATCGAACAACTCAGCAATTCTTTAGTCAGATCTCAAATTTAACCAAACCATAGCATGATCAACACTGACCTGTTGCAGCAGCCGCTGTTAAAGTCATGATGTCCCCATGAGTCTGAACATTAACAGCCGAGCTTATGACAGAAGTCAAGTGATCCCTGTCAGCTCCCATCGCCTCAGCCGCCTCCACACACCGAGCAGCCACCAGAGTGGCGGCAGTGGCCAGTGCCGTGTTTGTCTGTCCCCCCTTGTCATCGCCACCTGTCTTCCTAGCTGGCGCTGCAGCGGTGGCTGAAACAGCAGCCGCCACAGAAGCAGCCACCGCAGCAACTGAGACAGCCGCGTGGAGTTGCGCGTTGTACACCCTCGCTTCCTCTTTCTTTTTCTCCCGCCTCTCCTTCAGCCATCTTCCCACCGTCTTACTGCCCACAGCACTACCGGCGGAGCCAACTGGGGTGGCTCCACCACTCCTGGGACCCACACGGATGGGGGGTAGGAGAGGCAACGGGATGTTGCTAGAGTGCAGAAGCTGAAAGCACGGAAAATGACGATTAAAGTCGGTTTGACATTTTCACTGTCTTTAATGTACTACTTTGACTGTAAGTTTTAAACATACTCCCTCCCTTTCATAATAGTATCGTCAATCCTTAATAAAAGATACTTTCGTAAAAGTATAATTTTACAATTTTTTGGCAAAATATTATGTTTTAACATTTATGGTAACGATTATTTTCATAAAAATAGATAATTATATATGTTGATAAACTTACACATATATCATAGTGGCTAATATGTGTAATAGAGGGAGTATGGTACTACTTATTCTTGTGCCATGAATCATAAAAGTTAGATTTCCTATATGCTTAACAATATCATTCAGTTCTCATTGCCTGTATAATTCCTCAAATAAAGTGCCTGCATAATGCCTCAATCAAAATAAAGGACCAATATGCAAGTGCTATTTACACATTAAAAAAAAACAAAACAATCCCATGAATGTGGTATCAACAAATTAGGCTGCAAAGACAAAACTGTCAACCAAAGCAACATCTTTGTCTTTGGGAAAATTGGGGAAGCCTCAAGCCTTTTTCCTTTTCCATCTCTAGTCTCTTTCTTTCTTTTATCATTTTCACTTTTTCAATTTTTAAATTCTTTGGGATGCAAACTAGTCACATGAGATCTTTTCTAGAGGGAACAATTTTTCAAATAAAGGAAGCCAAAAGTTGCCCATGGTGGTATTTGCAGGACACAAGTACAGAACAGTCTATTACATAACTATTAGGATCTTAGTTCAAGATTAATACAAAGTCATGCCAAAATAAAATGGATACAAAAATGATGCATTTCAAGTTCCTCCTTTTATTATCAATACAAAATAAAATGGACATGCTGCCGCAAACATGTCAACTACAACTATAAGATTAGAATTTCATGATAAAAGAGTATTTAAACAAGCAAATTGTTTAAGTAATAATTCTACTTTGAGCTACCAAACAAAGAATGTTTTTCTTTCATGACTTTTTCCAGAAAACCCTCGCTGGATTCCTGTCAACTTATCTTTGCATCCACTAATAACGAGATTAGTAGTTTAGTATAGTTTCCAACACTATTATTTAAAGTCTCACATCACTCAATATTATTTTCCAAAGGTTCTTTGTAACCCTTAGCATACAGTATAGTCAACCCAAATCAAAGGTAAATCAAAGGTAAGGTTGTACTCGATAGTAGCGGTTGGCGTAAGTTCCTAAAAGCGGGTTCCTTTTATCTTATTTTGACTGAATTCTTCTTAAACTAGGTGAAAGAAGGGCACTGAATTTGAAGGTAAATAGGTAAATCACTGCACATTTTGTCTATATGGTTTTGAAGGTCAACATAAGACACCCAGTGGAAGAAGCACAATTCCAAAATAAAGCTTACGGGGAAGTGTAAAAGCTGAAGTGAAAAAACGCAGGGAATTGAAAGACAGGGACAAAGGTGGGTCTAAGTCTGCTTGCTAGGAGCTAACTTAACCAGCCAGGGAAGGTCCCTACAGGCTCCAGAGGATTTAAAAGAAGGCTGAAGCTCAGCCTATTTATTTTTTGTCATTTCATCTTTTGTCAATTAAATGCAAAGCCCAAAAAGAAAAAGAAAAGTAAAAGAAGGCATTTCTTTAAATACATAAATACAGATAAATGAGCCAAAAAAGAAAAAAGGGCTTCAAGAGGTCTCCCTACTTTCCCAGTTTTCCTCCTTTTGAGAGTCCTTTTCCTCCTAATCAGTTTGAATAGGGAGAAAAACTCTGCCTAAATAAAAGAAAGGAGCCCTTAAACAAACCTTTTTTGTTTTTATTTAGATCTCCTCTTTTCCATATTTTCAACTTGTCCACATTATGCCATATCTTCAACTTCAAGCATTATTCATCAATCTATAGCCACCAGCATTTTTTTTAAAAATGCAATTTCCCTGCCTTTGCCGCTTCTAGCTTGCATAGTTAGAGAGACAAAAGGGGACTTATAGACACTTTATTCTCATTCCGCAGAAAAACTCGCATATTATAATCCTCCATAGATTTATGTAATTTAGAAAGCAATGGGAGTGCCACAGGATCTAGAGTTATACATATTTGATCATATTCTACTCCCTCCCTACTCAATTTATTTGTCGCTATGGACTATGTGCAAATTAAGTCTCAAAATTTTCTGATTATTAATTTTTCAATGTATATAATAATCCGTCGTATAAAACTATTATAACGTAGGGTAAAAACTTGGGCACTGCACTATGCTGTGCAGTCACAGCTCCACAGCGGAAAAATCCAACAAATTTGGGTGCTTAGACAAAACTCAAGTAAAAATCACTTACAACTCTTGTGAGGTAGGGTAAAAAACGCTTACAACTTTGATAAGATAGAGTAAAAATTATTTTATAAAGGTGGATGTGGGTGTCTAAAAATTATTATAACAAAACTCACTTAAGATAAATCTAATTTACTCAAAGAAATTTACATGCTACAATCCTACTACTCCTATAGTCCAATGTGTGACATCACAAAGTTTAATACAGTGTTTTCTGAAACAGAGTACAGTAAATACCATCATGTGTGAGATGTGTCAATTCCGTATGTATTTGTTTGTACACAAAACAGTGAAAAACCTTCGGTTATTAAATATAGATCACTGTTTCTAAAACGGGGGAAAAAGAAATTCTTAGATGAGACACAACTGACAAATGTCTTGATAAATAGTACTCTGTAAAACTACAATCATAGGTCCACATAAAAAATGTACAAGTATGCGTCATAGAGAGAGAAAGAGGAGGGAAAGCAGGAAGCAAAACTGACAACTCCTTAGACATATATAGCAGGCATTCTCTCTACTCTCTACTTTTCTCTTGCTTCAACGTACTACTGTAACAGTAGTGTCGCTGTGGAAATTGGTTTTTGAGTTTTAGAAAGACTTAGGTCATGAGGTTTTCTAAGATTTTTAATTATCCATAGATATAAATTTTGATCTAACCAAATATAGAATTTATTCGGGAAAAAAAAAAGAATCAGGTTTAATCGTACATTTTTCGTCCAAATTTTGTCATTGACCAAATATTCACACACTATTTCTCTTTTTTTGTTGTCCAAACTTGATTTTGACCAAATTCAGTTTTCTACGGATAATCCAACTCGAAAAAACCGGTTCTTGTCCGATGTTTGACATGCATTGAATTTGTTGACCGGAACCCGAATTTGGGTCGATCGGAGCCCTAAACTTTAAGGTCAAGCACAACTCACAACTGAATGTCTAATATCCAGTGTTTTCATGTTTATTTCAGTTCAAAACAACCTCAAAATTCAGTTCCAATCTATGTTACTCCGAGTCCCATCCTTCATTTTCCTTGCCATACCCGTGTCGGACTCTCAGTACTCGGACAAGAGTACGACACTCGACACTTTAAATTACTATAAAAATATACCAAATTTCTTAAAAATAGCCGAGCCTGACACCCGTATTCATGTTTGATATGGACACACATACCCGAATCCGAGTAACATAGGCTCCAATAACAAACATAACAAAAATATTGTATAAAAAATCTATACCATTTTCTATAGGTCGGACTGAACTGGATCCAACAGTGTTTTGACAGCCTAACTAATACTAGACTACTAGTAAAAATCTTGGCCTCAAATGACAGGGGAAGATATGCTTTGAAATAGGTCAAGATTTTGTCATACAATGAAATCTAGCAACTGTAGAAATCCATATCATTCAACAGCAACATTCAACTGAATCTAGCAGCTAAAGTCACTCATTACTTGTAATCTATGGCGGGAAAAAAAGAGAAAAGAGAGAAAGTTGAGGATCAAAACCTTATCAGAGTCCAGTGAAATAGAAATATCACTGCTAGTGGGGCTGTCAAACATATCAGCAGTAAGAGAAGAAGCAGAGAAGCTTTGTGCTCCAATTCCAGTTGGTGGCTCACTGCATGAGGGCCTCCCTGACGTCATTGGTGATACTTCCTGTGATGCACAATGTTGAAAAGTCTAAATTACCCCCCATCAAGTTAACAGCTCCAATCCAATGCAGTATATAATACTGAACAAAGCAATATGATAATCCCAAAAGAGCAGAAAATCAAACTTTGATTAAAATCCCAACAAGATGCAAAATTATTAGATAGAAAATTGCTCTTTCTTTGAAGTATGCATTGTATACTAACCAAACCAAATCAAAACCAATACACCAAAATCCCGCCCATGGGGGTATGGAGAGATCGAATGTTACACTTCTGTTACCCCAAAATTTGAAGTTTAGTGAGATTTGTTACAATTGGCCCAAGATTTAGAAATCATACACTACCCTACCTACCATTCAATGGAAAAAGAAAAAAAAAACAGACGTAGCTTAATGAAATATTTTACTTTTTCAACTATCCAGGACATAATCAAAATGAATTAGACCCACCCCAGAAATCTTTGAAACTATTCCACCTAAGACTTAACTACCAACTCCTCCATTGGATGATCCAGTGACCCAAGTAGCACAATTCATACTTTTCACCAAGAACCACAAAAGATGTGAACTTTATATGAATGAATGTCCAAATTCTCACTAGAACGAACTCAAGGAAAAGTAGGGAGGATGATCCAGTGACCAACATGGGTACTATTCATGATGACAAAGAACCAAAGCAACATAATTCTAACTTTTGCCAAAATCCCAAAAGATGCAAACTATGTACCAAAAAGAGGGCTCCAAATTCTCAAAAAACCCTCTTCAACAACATTCAAATGTACTTACAGATTGAGACATGATGCGCTCAAGGATGAGTTGGGAGGTGGCAGAGGAAGCAAAAGAGAAGGACTTCCCAGAACTGAGCTTCTTCTTACTGTGATCCTCTGATTCCCCAGACAAAGCAACAGAAGGATCTTCTTCCTCCTCAAGAATGGGGGGTGTAGCACAGGGAGCAACGGTTTTGGGGAGCATAGAAGGGAAAGAGTGAGAGAGGGCTTTAGAGAGATGAAGAGCAGACAGACTCCATGACCTTGAGAGAAACTCCATGGGAAGTCTTGGGCTTTCTGGGAGCTCATTGTTGCTCATCATTGCCCTTGGATTGTTGGTTTCCTCCATTGTTTTTTTTACTCTTGAGATTGTCTTACTCTTTAGTTTTGGTCTCTCTTACCACTTTTTTTTGTTTCTCTGTGGAGTTGAAGTAAGCTGGCTTGGTAGGTTGCCTTGCCCTTTTATACCGCGCTGGCTTTTACTTTTTGTTTGTGTACAAAAACATACCTCAGCTTTGGCATTATCTCTACCAAATCACTGCCAAAACATCAAACCTAAGAGTTATCTATGATGTTTAAATAATGTTGAATATGAGTATCTGTGCCAAATGCTGGATCACTTATGTAGTAGCCAATTTATTATTATTCTTTTTCTAACTTAAATGTAGGGGGTATTTGGCAAACAAGCTTTTTGACTAAGGTTAAAAAACTATTTGAGGTGTTTGCTAAGTAGTTTTTTATATTAGCTTTTCGAACCCAATAAGCTAGTTTTCAAAAAGCTACTTGATGAAGCTTTTTGAGGTAACTTTTCACAAAAAACTATTTTACCAAACACTTTTCCTGCAATCAGCTAATCAAATTTCTGAAATGCAATTGCCATTCTGGTTGCCAAACAGGACCGTAGTGAGCAACAACAGATATGACTTAAAAATTTCAAATTTATCTTTTTTTTTCTGAGAAATATAGACAATAAAATAAAATTGAATTGAAGACTAGTATAGTAGACTACACATATATTTCAAAGAAATAACTACTCAGCTCCGCACTTTTTATCTGACTTTATAACTAATTTTTTTCATTTCATATTTTCAGTCACTTTACAATCTGATAACTAATTTTCGCCCTTAACATTAATTGAATGAACACCAAAAATTAATTTTAATTAAGGCTATTTCAATCAACTTTTTTATTGACTATCTCATAACTTTTTGTAATATAGGTAGCCATAACATCTTAAAGTCACCTTAAAAAGCACAGATTGAGTACTTAATTTGAGCCTCCACCCAACTTGACTACTGACTACTACTAGGACTTTCTATAAAGTATGAATATGTATATGTATACGTATATATCACTAATGTCAGTATAAATATCAAAGCAAAGTAGGATGAATACTTCATAATCATCTAGTAAACAGTACCACAGGCATGTATTAATTAACTAGAGTCACACTGAGAACAAGTCAAAGACTTCATTCTTAAATCGTGAAACAATATCAAATTGCAAAATGCTGTAAAAGATTCATGGACTGGTAAGTTAGGCGACACATTCTTATGCTAGAGGAAGCAATGCTCTGCCAAAAACTAAAGTCATCTATTTAATGTACATGGCAGCATGGGTAGGTGGCTTATTACTGTGCAAGTGTTCATGTCATTATACAGCACATTCTTTGCAACCAAAAGGCAAAAATAGCAGGTCATTGTGTAAGGAAATTGGTAAATAGAGGGCAGTCAAGTCATATATAGGGCAAAACCTCCAGCAACAGACTGAAGTAAAGAAAAGCTTGACAATTTTTGTAATAACTACTGTCTATACTGTTTTTACTCACCTAGTGAATTGGGCCATGTTAATTATTGATGGAAAATCAAACTGAGGGGAGGTATATATAAAGTTACAAACAGGGAACTTCAATGTATAGGTTGAGTAATGAGTAAATGACCCAACTAAAATAACCTCATCCAATATTTTTATATAAATTCTAATACCCCCAACATATGAAATGATATTGATCCAAATACAACAATTGTCTAATCTATTGTCTAAAAATGTTAAAAAGGGTAGTATTATACTCCATCCATCATATGTCACTTTAACTAACTCTTCTTTCACATATTATTTGTCATTAAGGGTGGAAATGAGCCAAGCCGGCTCGTGAGCCTTCGCAAATCGGCTCGGCGGGAAGCTCGTATAACTCGGCTTGAGATCGACTCGGCTTGGCTCGGGCTCGAGCTCGTGAATTACACAAGCCAAGCCAAGCCAAGCCACGAGGAGCTTGGCTCGTTAGGCTTGACAGGCCTAATAAGCTCGTATTTATATTCTATTATTACTTTTAATAGGGTATTTTTTTTAGGTTGACTTATACATATTTAAACATTTAATCAAAAGAGTAAATTAAATAGTTGAAAGCATTAAAAAATCCTAAAAAGAGGACAAACTATCACGTAAGATTGTATTAGGCTATTAGTACTTTGTATTGCCGCAACAAAAAAAAAGCATTAAGCATCGTCATGTCCTCATATTCAAATTAATTTCATTTTATAAATTATTTAGTATCGAAACTGTGAATTATTAGTATTTATCATAAGGATAATTCCACAAGCCAAGTCAAGCTAAGCCCACAAGCCTTGGCAAGTCAAGCCTGAGCCGAACATGTTCAAGCTCGGCAAGCCACAAGCCAAGCTCAAGCTTACCCAATACATGACAAGCCAAGCCTCAAGCCTTATAAGCTCGGGCTTGGCTTGGCTTGGCTCATTTCCACCCCTATTTGTCATTTTACAATCCCTATAACCTATAACATATTCTCACTTATCTTATTTATTTACTCAATTTTATCTTTTCTTTTTCATTATCCGCCCCTTGTACTCTCTATCACCACTACCAAGAACATCCAATCACCCAACTAAGAGCATGTAAAGTTAAGAGGTAAATGGTAGCTATGACAAATGTTATTTTTGATAAGTTCTGGTAATTTTCGGTTTGTATGCTAAATTTTATTTTTGGTTCATACAGTAAGTTTCGGTAATTTTCGGAACATTACATTAACTTTCCATAAACTTTTACCCTCGCCCACTTACCATAGGTCCGAGCGCTATTTTATAGTTTTCAAGCTTTTATCTAAGTAATTTATATTTGTGGGATGGAGACAGTATATAGAAACAAAAATACTGTTTATTATTAGGAACGAAATTTAAAGTCCCCACAGCACGCCCACGCCCCCATTCAAGTAGGGGCTGATCCTAATTGAGTGGGTTGGGCCACAATTGACAATTATATTCATTTTTGTATTAATGTTTACAGTCAAAGCAGCACGAAGTCATGATATATGCTGCTGATGCTCGCAGACTTTTGTAAGTGAGCGTGTATCAATCCCTGGTCCAGTTTGCAGTTGGTATATATCATGAGTATTGACAAAAATGCCATGTCTCTTATCCTATCCTATATATATAAACAAATACTAAAAAAACAAATTTTCCTGTCTTAAAATAATTGTCTAATTTGATACTTTGTGGTTTACAATTTGACTCTTGTTAAAATATCTAATAATATGCATTAGCAAAAATTATAACACTTTTTCCTTTATGTATTTTTAAAACAATTCTTATAACATTAGTTTCAAGACCTAAATCAATATATATTTTTACTAATTAATGGCCAAAGTTTTTGGATTTTAACCTCATATGACAAGAGTTAATTTTGGGATAGACTTCATTTTGGGATAGACGTAAATCAATACAACGTTGATAAATCCCTATGAACTTTACCAGACTTCATTAACATCACCGAGAGTAGTTTCAGAGAGACACTCCACAAAATTTGTACTCCCTCCGTTTCTAAATAATTGACTATCACGCTTTTTAAGGTTCATCTTTTTTTCAATAATTTTTCACGTAATATTTTATCAAAAATTTTTAATCTTATACTTTTCTAAAAGTATTTTTTAGTACGAATATCAATTTTGTACGATAAATCATTATACCTATAAAAAATTAACGGTCAAAGTTGACAACATGAAAAACGGGGTGACAATTACAAAAAAAAAACGGATGGAGTACCCATAACCAGAAACATTCAAGAAATTACAAAACTCAAACAAGTGTAACTATAGTTCCTGCTTGACCAGAAATGAATGAATGGCCCATATCTTGTAGTAATCAACAAACTTCCAAGAGTATGATCCCCTTAATTGATTAGTGTCTAGAGTCTAGTGTCTACTAAACATTATCTCTACCTACTGTGGAGCTTTTGCATTCAGTGAAAACTGCATGGTTTACTACTCTCTCTCTCTTACTCTCTTACAAGACAAAGTGGAGAAGGACAGAGAGAAACACACTTGATTCCCTTTGCCATTACTAGGTAAAAAGACGACGACGCCACTCGTTTTCAACTTAAAGAGATGTAGGCTTCTAGTTGAGTTCTTGAATGAGTCATATGTAGACCTGTCAATTCGGGCGGGCGGGTCGGTATCGGGTCGGTATATTTCGGGTTCGGGTAAATACGGGTTCGGTGTATTTCGGGTTCGGGTAAATACGGGTCGGGTGTATTCCGGTTTCGGGCGGTTTGGGTCGGGTTTTCGGGTTATGACTAGCATCTAATTTGACAGTTTTTTAGAACAAAAATAGCCAAGTCTATATATTCAACTTGCCTACTAAATACAATTTTCTATTTTATAATGATGTCATTAGCGTGTCAAGGTCTATTTTCAGAGTTTAAAGTTAAAAATCAACAATTTTAAATAAACAAGACTCAAGAGAACAAAAATATAGATGTTGCTTGGCATCCATAACTTCGATAAATAGCTGAACAAAAACCCTGTTGTTTCGAAATCAAATATTAATGACAATTGACTATTGAGTGTTAAATAATTTAGAAACATTTACACAAGTACATAATCAAATAAACATATAACATGCATATCATTAGTTCATTAATCATTACCATGAGTCCATGTCAGACATTGCACAAGTGCGATAGTCAAGTCATAAGTGATCATCATCAGTTCATCACTTGATCCATAGGAATTCAACACACTTACACACCACAAACATAAAGAGATAAATGATAAATCAAAGTTCAAAATTCTAGTACAAACTCATCACATTCATAATTATTAATTATACATAACCTAATTATAGCTAGATCCCCCTTGCTCCATAAAACCTTCCGTCTCTAAATCTTCCCATTCATCTTCTCCTTCCTCTTCCCCATCTTCTTGGTCATCAATATCATCATTCAATACGATGTTAGAAACTTGAACACACAAACCATTGAGCTCTGGATCATGTTCCTCTGTATTTCCAAATATTATTTTCATAAGTATAAAATATAGAATAATAGATACACTATGCATAAAAAGTTAGTGAAGTAATCAATTGATCATGAAAGTTACCTCCATCGATCTTGAATCCAAACACCCAACTACGAGTAGTAAGTAATGATTCCGCATTTTCGGGCAAAAGAGAGGCTCTCCACTTGGTAATGATTCTTCCTCCCAAACTAAAACATGACTCGGAAGCCACAGTGGTAATCGGAATGCTCAAGATATCCCTTGCCATGCAACTCAAGAAAGGAAATTCACTTTGGTGTCTCCTCCACCAACCTAGAATATCCAAATCGATAGTATGATCATATCTCTTCTCATCCAAATACTTATCCAATTCCGACTCAGATAGCATATTATTATCAAAACTTGCAAATCCCTACAAAGTTAAAAAAAAGTTAGTATGCAATGGGTAATAATAAGAAGAAAAGAATGATGCATGTGAAAATATGAAACAAACCTGTAGGTCATCTTTCTTGCTAGGTGCGCTCCTTACATTTGTTATGGTTTTTCTTTCACATACTCATTGAAGAGCTTATGCATTTGATCTTTTACAATCTTAGCCTTCACTCAATTTCAGATTTGAGGATCAAGATTTTGAAAACAAAACAAGATGAATTGAAACTTGAATCGAGGATCCAAAATGATAGCAAAAGAGAGAATCATACTATAATTATCCCAATAGTCCTTGAATTTCCCCCTCATTTTTGTTGCCATACTCCTAAGAAGAACATCATCGCAAAAAGCATGTGATGCTAGGAGATTTTCAATCCTCCACACATTTTTGAAATATAAGTTTGACGTAGCATACTGTGTACCACAAATGAGAGTGGTTATCTCATCAAATGGTTGAAGAAGCTCACAAATTTTCTCAATTCTACACCACTCTTCATCCGTAGGAAGTTCAGGAAATCCAGAAGAAGACCTTTCCATCCACCTCATGTTTGAAAAAGCAACTCTATAAGGCAAAGCTCTCTCTAACATCTTATAGGTGGAGTTCCACCTAGTTGGACAATCAAGCCACAAACCCTTTGAGCAATCAATCCCAAGACCTAAAGAAATTTCCTCAAACTTCAATTTTCTACCTTCGGAGCCGGTCACATATTTTACTAACTCCTTCACCTTACTTATCCCCACATCAATAAACTTTAAGCCCTCCTTAACTATCAAATTTAACACATGAGCACCACATCGAACATGAAAAAACTCACCATTACATGGCATTCTAGCATGCACATTTAGAGTATCACGCAACATGTCTTGCATATTATCATTTGCTCTTGCATTATCCAACGTAATGGTAAACACTTTCTTGTGAATTTTCCACTCCTTTAAGAGTTCATGAATTTTGTCATGCAAGGCACTTGCATTATGAGGAGGGGGCAAGTGGACAAAACTCAATATCTTAGAATGCAAGTTCCAATTTGCATCAATGAAATGGGCAGTCAATGACAAAAAACCTTGACCAACACAAGAAGTCCACATATCAGAAGTTATACAAATTCTACCAGGAATTTCACTCAACGATTTCTTAAGTTTGTGCTTTTCACGCTTGTGAATCTTCAAAATATGAGCTTTTGCGGTATTCCTAGATATTGGAGCATATTCCTCATTCATAAACTTATGAATCATTCGGTTTCCCTCATGCTCCACAAACGTATATGGATACCCATGTCTTATTATTGCAAGAGCAGCTAATTCCTTATACATAGACTTGTCATATTTTTTAGCCAAAGTTCCATCTTTACCAATCCTCATTTGACTCGCATCATTAGCCACACGAGAATTACAATTCTCACTCATATGCCAAACAAAGCCAATCAACAATTCACAATTCTTCACCCCCTCCCAATTGTCCATTTCAATCAACTTCAAACACCTTGACATAAATTACTACCTGCATTGTAGAAAAATACTATGATAAGCCTCCCCCAAAATGCTCCAAAAACCAGCTTCCTGAGCCTAGATAGACGCCTACGTAGGCTACGATACTTGGAAATTGAGGGACAAAGACAAGACTTGATGTCAATCTAAGGTTTAGATCCTACTCTAGTTGGAGAGTTGTTACTGATTAGGCTCATTAGCATTACTCATACTGATACTGCCATATACAGCAAATCCTGACTCCAGTGAACACGGGTGCAATGGCAATAATTTTGGGTTGGAACAAGAGTTCATGTAATGTTAAGCCTTTTGGTGCTAACTTTGTTCTTTTCAGAGGTATAGGAAGGTTGGGAAAAAGTAAAGATTAGTACGAGTAAAAGTTGAAAAGTTGAATGTTGAAAAATATGGGGAAAAAAGGTGAACTTGGGTTGGGTTAGGTAATGTGGGTAATACCAATAAGCTCTTAGCTCATTTGGTATGAGCTGCACTCTGGTATCCCAGAGGTCCTAGGATCGATTCCTGGGAGCAGCAACAGGCATGTATGCCTGGTTACCCCCTCCCCCCTTGGGCTGGTGGACTCATTGGGCTTTCCCTGAGATAGGGGGCCTAGTGGGTGGCCCGACTTACCATTGTAAAAAAAAAAAAAAAAAGGTAATGTGGGTAATGAACGTCCTAAAGAACAGGCCATATTTGGAGGATAACAGTTTAGTCAAGGTATTTGGTTTTACAAATGGATTATGGGACATTACTCATTGCTTCGTGTGAGCTTGTTCTTTAGGAGGGTTATTACTCATTTTACCTAAACCCAATCCAAGTTTACTCTTTTTTCTCCACATTTTTCCACACTCAACTTTTCAACATTTACGAGTACTAATCTTCAGTGGCATATTATATAAACTCTAACTAAATGAACCAGCATTGAGATAAAATCAGGAACCTAATAGTGGTGAAATAAAAATTGCATGTGACAAGATTCCCCATACCTGATGATCACTTGAAGGTCCTGGAAAAAACCATGTCATCTACCCTGCTGAAGACCAGAGAGGGTTGCTGCGAGGGAAAAATCAAGGACAATAAGGTTGACTCAAATGCTCCACATCAAGCATAACCACAGACGAACAACACGCAACAAGGTTGAGATGTTGTAACATGACTTCACACAGATTGGAAACAAGCACAAATATGATACCATGCTTCATGACAATATCTGCAGGCCAAAATTGAATATGCTTCTCAAGAATGAGTAATGAGGCTATGCCATGAAACAATTTATAACACAGAGTAAGGATGTATTTGATCACGTAGAAGAACCAAAGAATGGAAAAGCAAGAAACACTTAAATAAGGCCATCATATCTCTGTATCATAACCCTACAAAGAAACTTAGTACCTTTAAAGCAAGAAACACTTAGATCCTAGATCCTTAACTGAAAGTGAAACAATGCGCCAGCCAATGCCTCCTCAAGCTCATACCATGTAGACTAACATGGACGTTTCTATGAAAGGTTCCAATCCCAATGATATCCAAGAACGGGTATCACTACAAAATGGCACAAGCCAGCAAATAACTACATTCAGCCCCTGTGGATGTTAGTACTCATCTGTTAGACTGCAAACCATTACCACCATAGTATTGCCTGGTTGTTTCACGGGAAAATTCTGCAAAGGTCATCTCATGTCTTAGCCGTGATGAAAGCGGGGGTATTATTTTGTGAATCTCTTGAGTAAGCTTCTTAAGATCACTTTCACCATCCTGAGCTGTCCCAAAATTTTTCTCGCACTGGTCCATGGGGTAATCTGAAATATCGAAGACTTTGTTCCAAGCTGGATGCAGGAATACAACAAACGTTTCCCTGCTAAGGTCTTCCATCTTGATAGGCCGCAAGACTGAGTGCAGAGTTGACTGTAACTTCCTTTTGGACAATATATCAGCTGACTCTCCCACCTGAATGATGAAACTCTCAGGAGGTGCCTTCACAATGCAAATATTGTTCTTGTGTGGATGAAGGATCTGCAAGAAAGTATGTCCAGTAGGCGAGGGGAATTCTGAACCGCGGGATTTCAGATAAGGGTCTTCAAGGTTTCCATCCTGGTCACATTGTGGTCTTATGAACATTGGACTAGTAAGTACGGTGAAAGTGCCATAATCATAGTGCCACTGTTGCCAAAGGTCAGAACATTCCTCGTGTGATTTCCCAATATCATCACTCTTTTGGATCTTCTCACTCTTTTTGTCCGTTTCATTCCTAGGAAGAACACTGTTATGCTTTGAGTTAGGTTGTCGTTTCTTAGACCCTTTTCTCGTCTGTGACTCTTTGATTATACGAATGTCGAGAGTAGAATGATAGTGTATTAGACGACCCTTTGCTGTACCTGATTCTAATAAGCTATCCTCCAACTCCTTCCCACCAATAGCCCTATCACAAATTCGAGCAACACGAAGACCCAAGTCCATCATGCATAATCCAAGTTCCCTAAAGCTACTACCAAGGTCCTTGAAGTGATTATCCATCAGCTTCTTGTTTGCATTTGTGGTGGGATTTTCCTCCCCTTCACAGGGTTTTGCAGGACAATCAAGATTCTCACATCTTAGATCATTAGAATTCAGATTATCTCCGTATTTCAACTGCATAGCAAATGATGAGACAATTCTGTCTAAGTTCTTTAAAGGAACATCACTCCCCAAGCCATGATCCTGCAATTTACAACCTTAATTTTTGTAAAAAAATGTACAGAAAGTTGACAATAAAGAACATAAAATTTTGGAAGATTGTTCAAATTAGCAACATCTTTAACTACGCATTAATACATGCTCAAGAGTTCTCTGTGAATTTAAATTTTGCTGCATTGCATCTAGTAATATCAAACTGACAACCAGTTAACACATCCTGCAGAAAGCTTTCATTTCTGACCTTCCTCATGATCATACAAATGACATTTAATCCCTTCACGCAACGATACTTAGTTAACAGCCTAGTCCTGCTCCACTCTCAGAAACCTTCAATATGGATCCTCCATTATTCATAAGGATCAACGGAAGACACTTTCAAACAACCAACAGCAAATAATTATTCATTGTATCCAGTTCGTTTTCACATGTTCTTTTCCACTATAATCTGCAGTTTGTTTCTCATAATGCTAATTCATTAACAACCTCAAAAATGAACCTTCAGAAAAAGCTCAATGCAGCAACCTCACAATTGCGCCGAATATCACAAATGATCTCCCCTCGGCACAAACACTATAACCGCATTTCACCAATCATTATTCAAACCCTAACCGAATCCAATACTAACCTCAAATTGCATCATCACACAATCTCAACAATCATCTCAACGCCTAATCACCTACTATAAGAACTACTAGTACTATTCCATCCAAATTAACGAAACCAAAAGGAAAAAGAGCGATTCAATTACCTTGAGAATGCGTTTGCGATGATCGTTGTTGAGGAGAGCGAGGTCGCGTGCGAGCGGGAGAAGACTGCGCCGGAGATGAACGGCGTTAGGAACGCCGGTGATAGCGAGAAGGCCCGGCCCGGTGGGCCCGAGAGCCGCCATGATTGCTCCGCGAACAGCTTCCAGCCGTTGGATTTCGCCATTGATCGATGGAGAAGAACAAGACGATGATAATTCTAGAAGATGATTGATGGAAGAAAGTGAGATTAAATCGGAGTAGAGGAGCTCGCAAGGAGCCAGTATTTCTATTCCCTCTTCCATAGCGCGCCACTCCCCAAAGAGTAGACACTCGTCACAGGGTTTAAGTCTATATATATATATAAAATTATATATATTAGTTGACCCATCTTTATGTGTTCATATATTGGGGTAGGCTGTAAAAAATTTGGGTCCAGACATCTTTGAGTTGGTTGAATCGGTTAGTCAAAAATTTATTATTTGAACCCTGTTCGACGTGCAAACTTGACACTAAGGCCAAGTCTTGGATATCTAATGTCCGATGTCAGAATTGTATATAAAGGAAATGTCATACTTTTGGTGTTGGAATGATCGAACGTTATTCAATGGCAGTCTGAATGGTTTAATGCCCAATTGCACATAAAGGTAATTAAAAGTCAATCCATATTCACTCACGAACTGGGTCCGGACATTGTCCTATTGTTCGAAATGACCAAACTTGGATTTTCCCACAAAATCAGACAACCCAAATCCGATATTCATTACTCAGACCCAACTCAATTTTAAACTGGACAATGACCGTTTTTAATTCAGACAAACTTTTGGTGACCATACCCAGTGTTTTACAGATGGGACAAAATCAGGTTATTTTGCCAAGACTAATTGGGGGGACCTGAAATCAAGTCATGCATGATTTGCATACACATGAACTGCAATTTATTACGTGTCAATGGAATTTGTATTCCAAATAGTATGATTGTTGACCTATATATAATCAAGTTGTTTATTTATAATAGTATGATTGCTAACTTTAAATATCTAAACATAAACCTTCGGTGCATGTAATATATATTGCTCAATGCAAACATTTACTAGTAGTTTGTATATGTTAATTCGACAAGCGAGTTAAATAGAGGTCGAAGTGTATTTCACATCGCATCAACTAATGGGTTATGACTTATGACAAGTGTATTTCACTTCGCATCAACTAATGGGTTATGACTGCATACCATTTTATTTTCTTCTACACAAAATTTGTCTCTAACTACTATAATTTGTTCAAGATATACATACAAATGAAATGTATGTATTGAGGGGGAGGGAGGTCATTCATTTTTATTTCCTTTGTGAAAATAAGTATGGTATTTTGCCTTTATTCACCACCTTTTACTTAACAGGGGATATGGGTATGAATTTTGCAAAAAGCCATAGCTACGAAGTTTTGAAAACAGCCATGGGTACCATTGCTAGTTTACTACCATACCAACTCTCCCTACATTCTTCATCTTCATATAACATTCTTAGAACAATTCCTTAACATCGACCGAAAGAGTTGTCAACTATCACTACTGTCTAGTGATCCTCTACTGCTGCTACTACGTCGTACGTACCTACTAACCATTGTCTTCTGCATCATAACTACGTGCCTAAAACTGCACAACTCCAAACTACAACGGATAACATTTACAGAGGATTTCGTGCTCATAGGGAGGTTAATTAGTCAGGGCTTTCGAAGTAAGTGCAGTGGAAAATTCAGTTCAGTCAACATTCTCCGCTCAGCTCAGCTCAGCTCAGTTCAGTTCAGTTCGGATCAGTTCAGTTTTCTTTGAAGCTTTTGGCGAGCCAGATGGCAGTTTCTCTGGGCGAAACCTTCTCCGGCCCAAACGGCTTCAACAACACATTGAGCTCGTCGTACCTCTCCTGCTGCAGCAGCCGCGCGCTGAACTCCAGCAGCCCCTCCAACGCCTCCGCCCTTTGCTGGTACGATGACGTGTCGAACCGCCTCTGTCTTGAGTCCGACGACGACTTGCTAGACGGGGTCCCACCGCATGACTCGCTGGGGGGCCCACCGCCACCCGGGTTGGAACCCAAGGCGGCGGCAATGGTTGTGGCTCGGGTGTTGATCTGGACCGTGCATTGGTCCTTTGTGATCGAACGGTTGGTGTTGGCTGCTGACGTGGAGGAGCACTGCGCGGACGTGGAGGAGGTTCTGTGGACACCCGGGTGGTGGTGGGGGTGGGGCTGGGGGTGGTAGAGGGGCTCCTCGGAGGATGCTAGTGGGAACTCTGCCATCTTGTCGATGCGTGGGGCGTTGACCGACACGTCGGGAGAGTCAACGCACTGAAGGATGCCCGCATTGGACCCGTGTCGGGAGTCGTGGTTGGATCTCGGGACTGACACCGGGAGGGACGCCCTCCGCGTGGGGCCCGAGGATTTTCCGACCGGAGTGTATGACATGGGAAGCTGCATAAAGGAGTGGGCAATTCCAATAGCAATGTTAGTGTTTAGATAAGGTATTCAGGTACATTTTCAGGTAGGGTTCGGTACGGGTCGGTTTCGGGTTTATTTATGTTTTAGGTTTGGAAATTCCGGGCCTAACCTTAAACTTTCGAGCACGTTCGGGTTGGTTTTCGGGTCGGGTCAATTTCTGCCAGCTAATGACATATTGAACTAGCAAAAGAAAAACAACACAACGACACCCTACTCGAGCAAAAACAAGCTGAAGAGAACGAGGCCTTACAGAGCCACGGCTGGAAGCAATACTCGGAATCTTCGAAGGTGTCGACATCCTCCGAAACGCAGCCGACCCCTTCGTCGGAGTTGACAACCTCGGAGTCCTCCCACCGCCAAAACCCTTAGAAACCATAGCCTTATCCACACCGATCTCCCTCTGCACGCTTCCCATAGACATTTCCTCAAGCCGCCGACTTACATAACTCGAGAACTCCTGCTGCCGTCTGACAGAACTCGGGGAGTCCAGCTCAGCTTCAGAAACGCTAGGATTCTGTGTCCTGTCATTGCTGTAGGACGATCGCCTCTTGGCCCTGTCAATCAGCTTGGGGACGACTTCTTCGGCCTCCAGGAATCTCGTCTTTCTGGGAGGATAATCAGAGTGGGATATGGGGAGAGTGTTTCTTCTGGGGCTGTCGTACTTGAGATTGATCTTCAGGACGTATGGCTGAAGATGAGGGTGTTTCAGGAGCTCTGCTGCCTGTAAAAAAGAGAATCATATCTCAAAATGCAAGTATCGTAGTGCATCTGAGAACAATGCAGTCGAAATTATGCAAGATAATCGCCTAACTGTTCCATATTTTGCTAGTTTTCTACCATTAAGGGGTACTTGGTGGAATCCCGGGAAACATTTTCCTGGGAAAAACTTGCTTGAGTATGAGTGTAAAATAATGGACCCCGATCAAAATTTCCCATCCGCTAAGTACAACCAAACATAGGAAAATTTGTCAACTTGGGAAAGTTGACGAACTTTCCTACGAAAATAATCCAACCAAATGCCCCTAATGTAAGGTATAACCCAAGTAAATCGATAGGGACGAATGAACATAAAATATTATGTGTAGCAACAACTATAGGGACTAAAACAGCCATTCATTGGTGTCGAAATTCAAATGCACAACGAAAAAAGAAGATTCATACACTGGGTCTCAGTTCAGGATTCTTCCTCAACATGCTCTTTACCAGGCCCCGGCTACAAAAAGGGCGAGAAAGATCAGTTCAGAAGACAAACATTGATGACAACAAGATAATGCCAATAAATAATCGACATATGACACAAAACAAAAGAAGCCAACTCAAACGATGCATGAGTTGCGGAAGAAGGAAAAAAATAACTACTTACAATCCACCAGAATACATGGTTGGAAGCGGGGAAACAATCGACTTGTTTATTTTGTTGATTAGACCTTGCATGTCCTGCACAATAATAGGTAAATCCACGTCAAGATTACTGAGAAATTGAAAGTGTGGTTTCATAACAATTTCAGAGGAGATAGGCATGAATAAATATAATGCGACAGAACTTACAAAAGCCTTAAATGCGGGCCTGAGTGCAGCCATTTCATAGATACAGCAACCTGGTAACACATGTCAGATTGCCGTTATTCACGATAAAAGATTTTGCCCTTTTTTGCATGGGTCGGTAAATGATTTTGCTTTTTCTTTTGGGGGGGGGGGTATGAATTAAAGAACCGAATTTATGTAGAGCTGAATCTTCTTTTATAGTAAAGTAGAATAGAATCTGTTACACACCTAATGACCAAATGTCGGACTTTGAGCCATACGGTATATCAGCTAGCAGTTCAGGGCACATATAACAAGGTGTTCCTACAACCTGCATTTTGATTTTTGATAACACAAAATGTAGCAATCAGCCGATCAATCAATGGAAAAGTTAGAATTATACAACTTTTAACAAACATGTGAACACATACTTACCGAGGAGGCAAGATCGTCTGAAGTTAACAGTTTTGCCAAACCAAAATCACCTGTCACCCACAGTTGACATTAGCCCATCGACAACATCCCAAAATTAAACACCAAAACTAATTGCAAGAAAAGGATTAGTTACCGAGACGTATGTCCTGCTCCTTAGTCAAAAATATATTTGAACACTGGCAAAAATAGATACGAAAAAACACAGTGAGTGCACGATAGAGAAATCACGCACAAAACCTATCTGTTTATAGCTTAACTGACCTTAACATCGCGATGAAGTATATGGTTCATATGTAAGTAGTCGAGTGCCATTAGAAGCTGAACCAACCACTTGCAGAGTTTCTGCAATAAGTTTAGCATTCAAGTGAGAATCACACACTCATGACATAAAGGATCAAATCTGAAAAAAACCGAAAAAAGATTAGTGATAGCGACCAACCTCTTCAGGAAAGTGAATGCAATTAACTCTTTTGACGGCCTCCGCCCTACAAGAATATCGTCACAATCAGAAAGGATCGTAATTTTGAAGGCAATATGGAAATAGGGTTTTATCAGCTCAAATTCGAGCGGGGAGTAAAAGGGAAATTTCTTACATGTCGCCTCCTTCACAATACCCGATTATGATGCAAACATAGCAACCCTGTCATGATGTGTAGGAAAAATTAACGAAAAAAAATTAGGGGCGAATGTACATACTAGAACACGTAGTGTATGAGCAAGAAAATCCATTGCCAACACTATACCATGCAATTATATATGGCTATTCATACCATTCGCTTTTGAAATGTTTCTATTTTAGGGGAAGGCTTTGTTTTTGTCATCCAATAAAAGGACTAATACGGACTAATACCATGAATCTTTGCGTTCCACAAGAAAAGGACCACGAAAATCAATACAATAGAAGCTTACAAAATGCTGGCAAAAGGAATATGTCCACTAACCTTCTCTACCCACGAATCTTTGTATTCCACGATAAAAGGATTCCTTATCTTTGATATAAGCTCCTTCTGCAGACGAGAGACACAGAACACAGGAGGAACTTTCGGTGCATTAAGCAGTCATTAGCAAGTAGGAGAGAGCAAGGCGGTCCACAAGAAACATGTGAAAGATTTAGCCGAAAGAAAACAACCCATCATTATCACGAACTTAAAGCCATATTGCGCGCGCGCGCACATGCACACACCCAACAAAAAAATAAAAATAAAAAGATGTGCTAACCTCTTGGTGAGCAGATCTTCGAGTCCTGTCAGTTTGTCGAGCAAGTCGGATCTTCTTCAGGACATACCTGGAAGGGATAAACACGACATAAGTAAAAAAAAAATATCAGATACATATGGAAGTTTTAGAATGGAAACAGGATAAAGTTTCTTGGGATATAAAGATCGAGGATGAACTGACTTCTTCTTCTCCACTTTGTGTCTCACAAGAAGCGCTGAACCAAAGGCGCCCTTCCCAATTTGCTCAAGTATCTCGTATTGCTCCATTATAGCTTTTGTTCGAGTTCCCGCGATGTCAAAACTATGCTCCAATCCTATTAACGACAATCAAAGGAGGACGATTAACATATATTCAGAGGCACAAGTCGATCAAAAAAGCCTGCCATTTAGCAACATTGGACTCACTCAGGTGGTGATTAATCCGTATTTTACAGCCTAAACAATGAATGGAAATATAAACTCGCTGCTTAAGTTTGTAGAGTAGGATGACATGAAGATTTATGGACATAACAAACATTAGATACAGCCCGAACAAAACTACCATAACAGGGAATGTGTTCAACCCCAGGAATAATGAATTTTGATGGGTAGAGAAAAGTATAACTTTTGGACCAACAATTATCCCTTGCAAGGCTACTAGAAAACAAGAAATTGGGACCAAAAGAATATACTGAAGCTCCAAGCAAAAATCATGAAACCCACAAATAGAGAATAAGATCTAGCTTTACATTGGCCTAAGCTATGATGTCAACATTTGCTAAAACCCTAGCAGAATATTCAGTTATGCACACAAAAACCTTACCTAACTTGGTCCCTATCAAATGGGTTTCCTCAGCAGATACAAAACAAGAACTTTGGCCAAGAAAACCCCCCACAAAACCCCAAAATTACAACTTTGACTTGATCCCAAATACACCAAGCCAAATTCACCATCAAAATCAAAAAGGGGATAAACTTCATATTCTTTTCATTTTCATTTTCTTTTTTCTTTTCTAAAATCTCTAAATTTGCAAAACCCATTACACACAGAAGATGAAGAACAAAACCCATCACCCAAAATCCCAAACAAATTTTGACAAACACACACATTTTGACAAAGAAGCACAAAAACACACACATTTTGACAAAGAAACACAATAATTTGCAAAACCCATTATACAAACAAGATGAAGAACAAAACCCATTGCTCAAATCCCACTTCCCTTCAACACTCCAAAAACCCAACTCTACACAACCCAATCACAAGAAAAATAACATACATTCCACATTTCCATTCAAACAAACATCAAAATCCCACAAAACAAAACACACATACAAGCCAAAGGGTCAAAAAAATTGCAAAACCCATTACACAAACAAGATGAAGAACAAAACCCATTGCCCAAATCCCACATTTCCATTCATACAAACATCAAAATCCCACAAAACAAAACACAAATACAACCAAAAGGGTACCTCAAAATGCACATCAATCACCACATACCTAGCTGAAACAGATCTCTGAGTCCACCATTTCCCACCCAAAACAAGTGTAAATATGGACAGTTCCAAAATGGATAAAAAGGGTAAGAAATTCAATTCAAAGATTCAGACTTTGAAGAGTGGAGAAACAAAGAGTGAGTGTTGAAGCATGGAGTCAAAAAAGATAGAGAAATATAAAAAGAATAGGGATGAATGAATGAAAGGGACTGAGAAAGAAAGCAAAGTGAAGTGAAGAAGGAGAAGGGATAGGGTACAGTCAGGGTCAGGGAGATCCCGTGCTCATAGTCTCCAGCTTTTAAGCTTATCACATTTTGCCACGTGATTTCAGGCTCCCTCTTTAAAGCTTCGATCTTTATTTTACCGGGTGCACAAAAATTTGGGCGTGCATCAATTCAGATTAATAAATTTGGTACACGTTAAAATTTGGACGAAAAATTTATATTTAAATTTAATTTTTATTTGAGTTAGATTGGATTGAAAATTTCGGATGGATCTAAATTTGGATCTTAATCGAGTTCAGACAATATTAAACAGAAAAATATTATGTTCGAATATTCAGTTAATTTGGTCAATATTAAAATTAAGATGAAAAATTTATATCCGAACTTGATTTTTTTCAATTCGAATTTTTCGAGGCGGACAAAATTTTGACAACTCTAATTTTACCCTTTTCTTGAGGATTTTTTTTTGGGTAATTTTTATTATTGAAATTAAATAATTGGGAGAGAAAGGGGATGTTCGTTTTTATTCTATTTTTTGTTGGGATTTGGCAGTTCGAAGAAGGGGGGATTATTTTTATATTATGGGAAACTGAGGAAGAATTCAATATTTTGTCGGTAGCTATTTGCTGGGATTTTTTAGGGGTCAATTTGTGGGCAAATGTATGGAGAGAAAGGGGGTTTGGAGGTCAAAATAAAGCCTGTTTGTCGAAGAGTTAGGGGAATAATCTAAAAAATTTAATGTGATTTATGGTCACAATAATTGGATAGTGTATTTTTTAACGTTAAAGTTGAAAATCAAGTATAAATTTCATAGTTATGTAATATGTTAGAACTAAACTGAACTGCAGGTAAGAATAAAGTTTTTAAAAGTTAGAAATCTATCATTACATTACCACCAAAAAAAAAGTTAGAAACCTATTAAAAATCTCACACTTAAAATAAAAAAATCCAGAAATAGAAATAATATTTTAAAAAAAGGTAAAATGTCGCTGTCAAATTGGGACATGGCACACAAAATTAATAGGGTGACCATGCATAAATTTATGTACCAAATGGTATATTTTTGTAGTCCTACCTAGCACCATGGAACTCACAATAAAATCTTGAAAAAATGAAAGATGCATAAGCAAACACACACAATGAAACCTCACTTTAGGGGAACCAACAACATAGATTTTTATTCCACAAATGGAAGAGTCAAGAGTGAGTGGGATGGCATTGGCATCTACCCCCACTAATTGAGGTTGGTGCCACACTTTTGTCTAATTAATTGATTTGAAGCTTCTTAATCTATATTTATGATGTGTTTTTCTATTCTTGAAATCAATCAATAGTTGGTGATAAGGCAAACCATGAATCAATTAAGTAGAACACGAGCTTGGCAGGCTCGATGCTTAGTTCCTGAGCTATATTGTAGATTCGGTTCGGCTTAGTAGTTGAGTGAGTCTGAAAAGTTAAGCTTGTGACTTGACTAGTCAAGGCTCACGAGTCTTGACAAATTTTTATGAGCACATATTTTATTCGTTGCTATTCATTTTGTTAACATACGAAGTGATCAAATAAAGTGTAGTATAAGTTCTCATTTATATGGATAAAGCAATTTAATTTTTGAAATTGTATCATCAAACATAATATGTGGCTTCCAGTTTCCATGCTCACGAGCTTTACGAGGCAAGTTTCATTTGCCTCAGCATTGTTCACTTATGTGACGAGCTCAAGTCCAAGCTATCTCTCGAGCTGAGTTGATCAGGTTTCCCGCTGAGCTAATTTACAAAGACTCGTAAGTAGACTCAAACTTAGTTAAAGATAATATTATTTTAACTTGAGGTGGGAGAGGACTGAAACACAAAACTCTAATTGGAAAAAAATAGAGTGAAACAAGATTTCAATAAAATTTTTTTGGTATGTTCTTGTTGACACATTGTGATAGTTTAGGAGGAATTTACAAACTAATATAATAATAAATGTTTGTCATCATATTATTGCTGTTATAGTAATAACAAATATTGTAAAATTTATCCCTACATAATAAAAAGGTTTAAAGATTTGGTTCATTTTTTGTTACCCCAATGGGTAGACAAAAGATTGCTAAAATAAAAGGAAACCAATTATTGATGCTCTTGCAATTTGTAGGTCAAATTGTGAAAGGAACTCCACAACTATTGTTCTTGCAATTTCACTGGTTTTAATTCAATGTAAGTTTATGGATGTGGGCACATCCAAAATTCACAACCAAATTAATTTATCAACATTAATGTATTTAATCATTGGTTTATATTACAAGATTAGACTTTGAATTGATTGATAGTTACAATTTAATTTAAAGTGATTGCTTGTCACATAATTTAAATTTTGAGAGATTTGTTGTCTGACCTTATTTATCATATTGTCTAAC
The DNA here is from genome assembly GCA_029582165.1 of Portulaca oleracea. Lineage (NCBI taxonomy): Eukaryota > Viridiplantae > Streptophyta > Magnoliopsida > Caryophyllales > Portulacaceae > Portulaca > Portulaca oleracea. The sequence goes on along the minus strand of CM055868.1, from coordinate 65,199,239 downwards.
CATTTTATCAATTTTTGGGAGACCTTGTTAAGGAGCATGTTGTGTCTCAGACTTTCGAAAGTTGACACAGTGATCCATCAATCTCACGATTTTTTAAAGATAGTGTTTGATAAAGGTTATTGGGAAATTTTCAGTGGGAAGTTTTTTATGAGCAAAATTGTCGACCCTTGTAATTCCCCCCCCCCCCCCCAAAACCTAAACATTGAGGAAAGTTGGAAGATGAGACGATTGTCACTTGACTACCACTCTCTTTCATATATCATCTCCGTCCCTTTTCATTTGCAGCTTTAAAGAAAAGTGGAGAAATTCATGCAACACAAAGTTTTACGTAGACATACATTAAGATGGCAAAATTCAATAATTGTTAAGTTATGGTTTTGAAGTCATTTATTAAGGATAAAAGTAGTAAAATTATTATTAAAAATGTAAAAGAGAAAAATAATTAGAGATAGGGAAAATACTAAACACATCTACTTATCACAACCATAATTAAATTAATACATTTTATATTGAATAATAACTCAATCCCAACTACTTGAGATCTAAATATATAACTAGGTTGAGCTAAACTAATGACAAGACATTTTGCGATGATGTGAGTGAGATTTTGGCAAAATCATGTGTTTAACATTACATCTTCAAATTTCAAACTTAAGACTATTTTTTCCCCTAAAAAAGTATTAAGACCTTTGTCGAGCTTTAATTAAATTTACTCAACTTTAATATGAGTGGGTGATACTTTGTTCATGATTTCATATAAAAAAAATTTCAGGAAAAAAAAAGGAGATTTTTACCACCTTAACTTATTTTACAGTAATGTCTAAATAAAGCTCTCATTCCTTTTCACGGTGGATAAAAATTTACTCTATTTCGTACAGTTCTTTGCAAAGATAGAACGGTCGGAATTGATTGAAACTAAACTCTTTCCATCCGCCAAACACATCTTAATACACACACACGTATATATACAACACGTCTAGTATGACAAATTCAACACATATATAATTACGTAATACTCCAATAAAATAAAACAAGATTCCAGCCTCGATCATATTTCCCGGTCCTAAAAATGACGCTCCTAGGGGGAAACTTTCTCCTAACCACGACAACAACCTTAACAATAATGCTTCTCATCATACTCATAAGTCCGAACGAATCCGAGGCTGGCATCGTCTTACCCTTCTCAAAGCTTAGTGGGAAAATAACGAACAAATTAAGCAAAAATAAAATGCTCGTAGTTCATTGTAAGTCAAGAAGGCCAAGTGAAGATTTTAAGGAGCAAAAAATTGCACCAGGTAAATCATGGGATTACCGTTTTACCAAGGGTTTTTTAGTGCGTACCGTTGTGACTTGTACGGCTACGTTTGATGGGTACAACCATAAATTTGACTCATACGATGCGTTTAAACATGATTGTAAAGACCATTGTTGGTGGATTGTCAATGACAAATGCCCTTGTATGTATGTTGATGGTAAGTACAAATGTGATGATGATAAGAAGTGTCAATATGCTGAGGTTACCAAAGCCTAGGTAGCTAGCTTGTGGTTTGATCCGATCGATCGAGGTTTTTGTGATCGATGATTAATTGTAATTATTTGGAGTTTAGAGTCGTAGCGAATGTCAATTTGTGAGGGTGCGCCGTGCGTATGTATTGGATATAGTTTGTGTTGTAAATTAGTTGATAGAAGTGATGAATAAGAGGCAAAAACAAGTTAAAATATCAGGTAATATGGATTGTGTTAGTCTCATATTGTGCATTTCTTCAAGTTTTGACTCGGTTTCTCATGGATATCATCCTATGTGTCATTGAGTGGATGATGATGATGATCTGAACCATCATTAACCAATTATCCTTCATAATAATCCTTATACATTGATTGTTATCTATTAGGATAGATCTATCCATTGGTAATTATTATCCACCTAAGGGGATGTTTATCCTATCCTATTCTAAGTGCCTCTCTAAAGTCATAGAAATTGGGCTTTATACCAACAGCCTACAGACTATAATATCAATAGAATCTGAGGCCCATTTTATGGGGGCCCAATCTTTTAAGGCTTGTTAACCAGGCCCAATAGTGTTCTACCTGTAGTAGTGTCCATCTTAATTTTTCTTTTTGCTCTAATTTTTGAAGTAGACATTTAGATTATTTTCAAAATTTCTAGAAGCATAAATATTTTCATACTAGTCCAAATTTCACTGTTTTCCAAAATTGAAAATTTTTATTTTATTTTTGAATATCAGTTTGATATTACCCCATTTTATTCTTTTGCTTATAAATTACAAAAAGAGTGCTCTCTCAACTATGATTTATTTATTACAATATCTCGAGCTTCACATTTGACTCATAACAGGCCAACTTATGGGGGTGGTATTTATCAGTAACCAAACATCGTATTAACATCAATTAAACTCAGTTTTTTTTCTTGTGATGTGACAGTTGTTTTTCTGGTTTAGACACACTTTCATTATACATATCACCCCTAAAACCAATGTCTTGGCTACCGATAAATATCACCCCTAAATATTCGGTTGTCACGAGTCAAATATGAAGCTCAAGATATTGTGATAAACAATCTCTAAAGTTGGCTATTTCAGAACCTAATAATCTGTTTCAAAATAGCATAACAAACTCATAAATTCGTTGTTAGTCTGTCACTGCTCCAACATATCAATAAATTCATAAAGCAAGGCCGTACAAATTTAAATAAAAGTTCAAAAGTCGAGTAATAAAAACACAAATAAAAACAAATAAATTTAGGTTAGGTCAGATAAATAACGCGTATTTATCCCTTACACAGAAAAACAGTCTGAATAAGCCGAACTTATATAATTGGCTGTAAATGAAGTAAAACCGTCCATGTACGTCGGCCATGATTGTCCTCCTTGCCTCCCTCCAAATACATGAAATTACGAATGCGTTTTTTGGCAATGAAAATGACTACACAAATTGATGAATTGTGTGAAATAATAATTAGAGTACGACTTCTTTTAGGGCAAAAAAATTGGCAACCATTACTTTTTGGGTCACAACTCACACGCTATCATTTTCTATGTGTTGGTCGACTAAGGTTCAATCTTCATGTGTCATATCTCACATACACATATTCATATTTCGGCAACAAGCCCTAAACTAGCTATAGGCTATATACGGTCGGTTGGGAGTTTTATGAGGATTTTAGTTACTCGAGTCAATTTTTACAACAATTTAATCAGATTGGTCTCTTTATCTTAGTTACTTTACTGTATTTGTTCTTAATTAATTTATTCATCCGATGATATCATTTTTTCATGAGAGAATTTTACATAACTTATATATTATGAAATTATTTTGAACTTAATTTTGACTAAACTATACATCCCTAAGCCCCTAACTTATACAAGCTTAATAGTAATGGGTTATATAAAAGTTTATTAATCACTCTCTTAAATAATATTTTTTTCGATATTATATCTATATAACTCGATGCTTTATTATATTTAAATAAAATAAAGCATATTTATCGTGTTTGAAGAAAAACAAAAGAAAAAAATGGTTTCAAATTTTCAATATTCTCTTCCTTTTATTTTCAAGTTTTTATTATTGTTTTGACCCCCTATAACGACCTTGATTTCTAATATTATATGTAAATAAAATAAAGCATATTTATGTGTTTGAAGAAAACAAAAGAAAAAAATTGGTTTCAAATTTTCAATATTCTCTACCTTTTATTTTTCAAGTTTCCACATTCATTTACTTTGTTTTTCTAGATACATGTCACATGTGGTTATTGTGCCTTTATATCTTGGTAAATAAAATTGGTTTCCACAAAACTAAAACACACTCTCTTAAGATTTGGTGGTCCGAAAAAGGGATGCTAAAGTAAGTTTTCAAGCATGCCTTCACACTTTCAATTTATCCCTCTTTCCTAACTTTTTTTTCTTAAAAAGGAAAAAAGAAAAGAAACAAGAACTATTGAAGGAACCTAAACAATACTGTATCAATTCAAGATTAACTAATCAAGCTGGGGAAAATGTACAAACTTTTTTTCCCACCCTTGATCTTTTGTCTTATAAGACAATAGCATGTGAGTTTTATTTTGATCGATTTCAACAAATCACCATTTTACGTGTGTTTGGAAGAGATATTTATAAGATTTCGTACAAGACAAAAATCGAATGATACTTTTTCAGTGAAAATTATCATAGTTTGTCAATATAAGATTATAAATTTGACATAGATATTTGATGCTTTCATCTAGTGATATTTAGTAAGTACAAGATATTTTTAGTGGGTATAAGTATCTTTAATTCATCAACAACAAGACTAAGTAATAGTGTATTGTAGCTTTTACATATTGGAAAGAATATATTAAAGAAGAAATATAAAGCTTTGGAATCTAAAAAGAAATACCCACAAATGATTGATAGATAGACATAATAAGAATTTTGATATAAAAAGTTGGTATGTATCTAACTATAAGGAGTGTTATTTTATACTAGCTATCGACCATCTAATATTATATTACGTACTTTTTCATCACATCTTGCGGATATACATAACATCTACTGGAAAAATAAATCTAAACAAATTCTCTATAATATACACAATTTTAGATTCAATCTAATCTTAGTAATCATAAAAATAAACCAAAATATGTATATTTCATTCATACTTTAGGAAAGCTACATGCATGCATTCTCCATCCGGACCATCCTCAAGCTCACTTTTTAAGTCAAGTAGTTGTCTCTTGCTCCATCTCTTATATAATAACAATTATAAGTGGATGCAAGAATTTTTGGACAATATAAATACATAATTGACATCTTTTATGTTGCTTTATAAGCATGGTGAACCTATATGGATGGAGAATCATTAAGCCATAATGTGCTTATATATCATACTATACTACTTTCTTATAGGGTGTATGAATTATGTATCTATAACATGATATGTATGAATATATGCTCCATAATTATATTTGATTTATCTAAGATACTCACTAAGCTTTTTAATGAATGGATGTTTTCTAATATTGAAGTGGTAGGGACTCTATGTTCTTTTTTCTTCATTTAATGTGTTCTACAATATACAATAATATAGTATTTACTTTTGGTATGGGCATGGTTTGAAGAAATTCAAATAAGAATCTTATCTTATTAAACATTATTACTAGCTTTAGTCAAGAAATTAATTCCGTAAATATCACAAATATTAATTTTTTATAATATATATAAATCTGAATTCATGTAATAATGTTATTTTATTTGATAAATTTTGCAAAATACGGCAATATTTTGTTAGACAACTTAATTATTTTTGCGAGGATATGTAGGGAAAATAAAACCAAAAAAAAAATGATGGGATCTACTACATACATAAATTGGAAAATAAGAAACAAAATTAAGGTAAAAAACAACTTCATAGTCCCACAATTTATATTCTTACATAAATTGGAAAATAAGAAACAAAATTAAGGTTTAAAAAAAACTTTATAGTCCCACAAGTTATATTCTATTTGGCTTTCTATTTCATTTGATTAGGACACTTGACAAGTGTTGATCACTTACATTGGTGGTTATACATTGCATACATAGTTGAAAACTTAGAACATGAAGGCCAATAAGATGTCATTGTAATGTGTTTTTTCATGTTTTACTATCAAAGAGTTAGCTAGTTACAATTACAAAAGAAGGCAAGTGATGGGACATGGATTAGCACAAGATTGGGTCAATACAGTTATCAAGTTACTTTTTTTTTTTTTGTGGGTGAGAAATAAAGAAGAAGGTATGGCTTCACAATAGGGTACCATGTGATCATGTCATACATGAGGAAGTGGTTGTTGCTTTCAATTGCTACAATTCATTCCTTTTTGTGTTTGAGAATTTCATGTTTGACATATAGTCACACTCACATTGAAAGATCCCATTTTAGTCCATGAGCATATAACACATGATTGATTTTTATCTATTTGTATGATATATGTTAAGTATTCACTACTATATGTGAAAGAAAAGTTCAATTTAGCTTACAAGAAGTGAGAATTGTTGACAATCCTATTTGTAGAATATGTGAATGAAAGGTTCAATTCAGCCTATTCATGCACTTCCATGCATGGAGGAGACAACCTATATCCGAGCTCCCTTAAACCTCATGTTAGCGGGATCACACTGAGATTTATTGTTGTTGTATATGGATAATAACAAAAAAAAAAATGTATATACCGATAATATATAGCTAGGTTGTAAATAGTTGGAGTAATAAGACGATGATTTTCTTTTAATGTGAAAAATGATATCTTAAAAGTTAGGTTGTTAGGAAAATTGTTAGGTTATTCATTTGATATGAAAAATATAATTAAAATTTTGACTACTTTAAAACATATATTGATTATAGGTCTCTAATAAATGCCATCAAAACAAAACATCTTTGAATGAAATGTTCATAATACTATTCATTAAGTCATTACACACACACATATATATATATATATATATATGAAAAACTAAGATTCTTGTGTTATTATGGATTTGTGGTGCTCTTAGAGGTTAATTGTGATCATATGTAGTTGAAAAATTATATAAATGTATAAATTATATAATTGATTAAAGTAACATATATTATGAAATTGGCAAGTTTACTTAGATACAATAATCAACTAAACCAACCTAGTTAAAGAATAATGTTGTTAAGATGACAACTATGTAGGTCCAAGAGATTGAGGAAGAAGTTACTAGCTAGAGAATATCCAAAATGATTCTCCACATTTCCACTCAAGTATGTAGGGCTTCTTAGTTGAACCCTTTGGGAAGCATGGAGGTGAGTTTCTTTTAGCAATGACCTCTCCTAAATGTTTGCTAAGAAATGCCTTTGTGGACCATCAACATACACATGTATATGTTTCTTTCAAGACTCATTTTTGTGGCCAAGGAATCAATCAACCTACTCTCATTCTCTATCTTGTGTCATCAATCACTATGGCTAAATGTTAGTGTTATTCATTTACTTTTGCCCCATTTCACAGTATTCTTAACTTCTGTTATTACATCAGTTTATTCTGTGTGTGCTGGTACAATGGTCATTGAAAAATATGTTATATGTTTGAGGATTGTTAAAGTATTCGTGGCTTAAAGCTATTGATCGGTTATAAGATATTGTAAGTTCTATAATTTGATCTTGACAGGTGTAGCTATGAAATATTTTGAGAGAATGATATGCATATTAGAAATCACTGAGTATAAACAAATACACCTTAATACTCCACCAAATGAATGACTATGATAGTACCGACAAAAACTGAAATAACATGCACAAAATTATAAAGAAGCAACAATTACACGACATGAAAATCTTTTTGTGCCCAACCTCAATCAACAAATTCATATGGAAACGAATTTCAAACCTTTCAATCCAAAAATTATGAATGTACAGGCGAAATTCTTAATAAATAATGAATGTTAACTATTTCAAATATAAATTTTCCCCACTGAATTATTGCAATTTTGATACCTTACATGGAAATTCTTATTATGTAATTATTACTATAACTAATTATTTATATTTCACACAAATATAAGACCTTCCTACCAATATAGTTGAATAAACACTAAGAAAATCATATCATGTACATATCGGTGGTCGGTGGACCAAGTGATAACAGTAAAAATGTCACGATGAATAGTCTCAATAGTTTCATATGTTCACAATTTATGAGGGTGCAATAATATTTTATATCATATCATTAGATAAATGGGGGTAATAATTTAGCAGAGGAACTATGCCCACTCAAAAAGAAAAATTAAGAATAATGTCTATGCATTGACTTTTGTTTGATTTGATTTACAAATCCAGCATTTTTTTAAAATTGGTAATAGTATTTTTGGTACCCCCATTTTCATGGAGGTCAACCCAATAATTCAAAAGAAGGCACTAATTTAATTTTTTAAATATTTTTTAAATTAAAGGGTAGCCATTAAATCATCAATAACCCTAGCTGGGTCTTTTATTTATATATATATATATTATATATATATTATATATATATATATATATATATATTATCCTCTACCCATCAAAATTACCTTTAATAATTTTTTGGCAACATTACTAGAGTTTGAATTGAAGATAATTATGCCATTAATTCTTTATATCATAGACTTTAAATATATCATGATTGCTTTTTTTTATCTACTTGACTTAAAATCAATTTCTTCACAGATATAAATATATGTCAAAATATACACAGATTACATATTTCTTAATCTTCTCACCTCATGGCAATTCTCTGAAAAAAAATATTATTATTTTTAATTTTTATGTCGATCCCCTTCGAATACTTTTGACAATTTAGGTTAGATAAAATGAACCTATTTACCATAATTTTTTTTAAAAAATAGAACTAAAAGGAGGTGTGTAACTGTTATACATGTGTATAGGAAGCTAGTCAAGCTACAGTACTCTAGCTATATAATTCCAATGAAGCTTATACTAACTGTGACTCTTTTTTAATGGTGTAGAAAAATAAAATTAAATAAAAAAGATAGGGCTTGACAAGGTTATTTGGATAAGGTGTGCATGTAGTCAAAATAGTAATAATAATGTAAATGTCTCATGCATTAATCCAAAACCCAGATACAGTCAAACCCTCTTAGTGTGTGTGGAATCCAATTTTAGAATTAATTTTCTTTTGGTCACCATTTTTACTATTTATTTAGGGCTGTTGTGTTTTGATTAGGGGTGTCAAATAGGTCGTGTTGGGTATTATTCGTGTTCATGTTAATATTAAATGGGTTGAAAATACCCCAACATTAACCTGACCCATTTAATAAATGGGTTAAAAATTCCTGACCTGCACATAACTAAAATTTAAACGGGTTGACCTGGTACCAACCCATTTACCCGCTTAACTTAATCGGGTTTGTATCAGGTCGGGTTTACCTGTTAAGATCTGCATTGAATATTATGGCAATTTAACTTTTTACCAGGTTAAAAAGTATCAAATCAACATTTTAAAATATTAATTCCCTTTATATTTCAAATATTAATTCCCTTCACATTTCAAATAATTTTTTCCCTCCTGAAAGTGTTGTTTTAACTTTCTATAGTATTTTGTTAGGGTTTAAAAAATAAACGGATAAATGGGTAAATTGGTAAACGGGTCAAACTGTCTAACCCAATTAATTAAACAGGTTAAAATAGGTATTTTTCGTGTCGAAAAACTCAACCTGAACCTGACCTATTTAATTAAACGGGTTAGGCGTGTTAACCTATTTAGTTAAACGTGTCCAAAATTTATGACACAACCCGTCTTATTTCGTGTCCGGTTCATGTCGTGTTATCGTGTCGTGTTAACTTTTGCCACCCCTAGTTTTGATACATAAGATTAAGTTATGTAAAGTTAGGTTAGGAAAGTAATAGAGGTAAGTAAATGTTACATCACTTATTTTTTTATTTTTAAATAAATTTTATGAATTAAATAAATAATTTTAAATATAAATTATCTAAACGTAAATTAGTTATAGTAAATTAGTAAAGATGAGCCTATATAATAAAATAACAGCGCCTTAATATGAATTTATTGGGGCTTAGCTTCACCTCCATTAATTAGTTTATGAAATATTTTTACTCCTTTCAACATCAACAATGGATTCTATGTTTGTGTTATAATTAATTTCACTTTGAATAATGTTATTATTTATCTTTTCTACGTTGATTTAAAAAAATGATCACATATTAACATATTTGTTGAAGAATGAAATATCTTTATACATTTGAATTATCCCTATTTTTTAGCTATAAGTAAAAATTTAATGATCACCTTATCTATCTTAAATTTACCTTACCTATTTTTATTTACCTTATTTACACTATCTAAAATATTTATATTTTTTTTGCTTACACTATTTTAGTTACATTTTCTTACCCAACTTGACTCACCTTACTTACATGTCTCATTCCATACAAGCAGGCCTAAAGAACATGTGAATTAATTGTTCAGGTAATATCATATATACTTAATATTTAATTAAAAATGGATTTAAAAAAGTCTCGTTTTATGATAATCTTAAGAACAAGACGCCTTAATAGAAGAGTCCCTTAAGTATTTTCGTATCCTTTTGCGCAAAAATAAAAAATAAATAAATCATACACTTGATATTTAATTGCAAATGGATTTACGTCCGGACATTCATGCATAGTTATTCAACACAAGCTCGTGACAAATTTTGTAAGAGTTCAGTATATAATACGTACTCCCACTATTTCATTATCATAAGATTGTTTGGTCATATTAGTAAATTAGTAAATCAATCACTAATATATATTATTTGAGATTATAAGATAACACATAAGATGAATGATGTGTGTTTTGAATTGAAATTGTTAATAATTACTATAGTTTATGGGAAAATTGGAAAAAATAACTCATATTTTGGGGTTATCGAAAAAAATAATCTAAACTTACAATTATGTTTTGGATGAGCTGAACTTTAACAAATATTATTTTTAACATCCACCATCTAGTTAAACTCGTTCGAAAAGTTATGCGGTGGTGGCGATATTATACATGGAACAATAATAACGATCTTGATTCAAAACATTTATCATTTTTAATATTAATTAAATATAATTGTTAATTTTATAAAAAATTAGGTATAAATCTGAAATAATGGAGACATAATAAAACAATGAGCATTGAATTAATACAAATTGCAAGATAATTAGTCCATCTTTTTCAAACTAAGCATGTGGTCTTATTTTGTCATTGTTGGGGTATACCTAGCTAGCATTGCCCGTGATCACGAGGATGGAAAGATTCAATTTCCATCAACTTATTATTGTATTATTGACTTTTGCACCCTAATCATACTAGATATATAGCATCTGGACCTCCTATTTCGGTTATATACTATTCATTTCATCTCATACTATTCATTTAGGCCATATTCTTTTCTGCGGTTGGCAAACTGCGGTACCACAACATACCGCAGTTTGCCACAATTCACTTACTTTACCACAAATCATTACTTTTCTCTCTTCTCACTTTTCTTCCTCCTCACTTTTCTCCTCTACTTTTTACATTATCTCTCCTCACCTATCCCACATACCAATAACCTACCACAATTCCACCACATCCACCACAATTTCACCACACCATACCGCAAAATACCGTAGAAAAGAACAGGGCCTAACTTTATTTATTTTATGATATTTGTCATTTTATAATTTCAACCACTCGTTGATTACTAGTTTACTACTAATTCGATCACATACCAATAACCTACCACAATTCCACCACACCCACCACAATTTCACCACACCTCACCACACCATACCGCAAAATACCGCAGAAAAGAACAAGGCCTAACTTTAGTTATTTTATGATATTTGTCATTTTATAATTTCAATCACTCGTTGATTACTAGTTTACTACTAATTCGATCACTCTTATTCTTGAGCATTTCAATTTTCAAACACAAATAAATTTGTGCCACATTAAAAGGCTCATTTTATTAAATTTATCTTCACTTTGGATGATTTGTTGTTTAAATTTACTTTCCTATATTGATTTTTCGATAGTAGCCGATAAAGTTTTAGCCGATAAAGTTTTCAGGGAATAAAATTCAAATTTACTAATTATTTTGTAGGAGTTTATATGTTTCCTTGATTAATGTATATATAAATCCATTTAAAGTTATGTTCAAATGTCTATTTTCTACAAATATTCCTAGCAAGATCATATGCGTAGATAATTATTTTATTAGAAGAGACTGTTTTATCTATAAGTCGGTAGACAGACTAATTTAATAATTACTAGCTTTCAAAATAAAATAGATGATCTTAACTAGGATGTGAAAAATCCCTTTACAAATTTACATGCAATCTAGTCCAAAAAGTAATCAATTGACCTTTGTGGCAATTTTAACAAAACTTTCTCAAAAAAAAGTTGGGGGTTGTTAACAATGGTGCCCTTGTGGGGTTTTTTTGCTCAAAACAAAAATGATGGTAGATCTAGATCTTCTGATTAGGGGTGATCAATATACTATATATTATATTCATTTGATATACAAAAAATCTATAGTTTTTATCCCAAATTATATTGAATTATTATTTTTTTCGTGTTACCAGTAGCCATGACCACCCTTGACTTAGCCCCAAATCCGCCAGAGGTTAATAATTAGATATAATATTAAAAAAACAGTACATATTCCCAAATTAAACTATACTATGTGAAGTAATAAGTTGGTGGTGCCAAATGACAAATACAAAACGACGATAATCCTATGTGAAATTAGCATGCAGAATAGCTGTGGACTTCTGTCTTTGCAGATATCTTGTTTGGATATTCATCTTCTTTTCTTCTCCAACTAACAATTTTTTTTTTCTTTTCTACTCAATAAATGAGGTATAGAATATTCATATTATCACTAAACTGTACATTTAGATATAGTACAATGTACATTCAATTTCAAGGCAATCCTCAACAAGGCACCAAACAAGAAAAGAAAATATTATTTTGAATTATTTGATTCACCTGTTAATTATTAAGTTTGTTTTATACCAAAAAAGAAAAGAAAATATTATCAAGTTGCTCATTTATATAATTAATCATTTAATTATCGAGTTTGTTTTATACCAAAGAAGAAAAGAAAAGATTATCGAGTTGCTCATTTATATAGTTAATCATTTAATTATCAAGTTTGTTTTATACAAAAAAGAAAAGAAAAGATTATCGAGTTGCTAATTTACATAATTAATCATATAACTTCTTCTGTGATTTTCTAAATATGTAATTCAGATGTGTGAATATCAGCCAAAATAGCCAAACTTATTGAATTATTGACCTAAAACAATGTTCAAAATTGGTGCATATATATATAAGCCAACGAAAGATGACAGTTTTTGTCTAGCTAGGGTTGGTTTGCATGTACTATACTCTCATTGTGAACTAAAATTTGGGGTTGAGCCGACCATATTGTCTTTACATTGCATGTATCAAAACGTTTCTTTGCTTGATAACTAAGCTAAAATCAACGCCCATGCACGCATATACATATACACATATATATACAACAACAACAAACTTTCAGGGATACATATATATGTTATAACATGCATGCACATATATATGTTGACGGTTGACACACACAAGGTTTGTTAGAATCGAGATCCTAGTTATAGAATTCATAGAGTAATTAGGATTAGAATAAACTTATGTAGGATTATTGGTCAGAATGTAGACAATAAAATTGCATGAAGAATTTTGGCATTATAAAATCGTAGGATAGTAGATCTGGATCAGAATCTTAATATCTATGCACAAACATTCATGTTGGCGAATCCCCTTGATGCATGCTTATGAAGTTTGCTTTATTATGTGAGCGTAATAGTATAGTGGTCACTCTTATTCTAAATATTTAGATCTGCATTGCACATGCATATACACACCTACAACACACGCATGTATGTATGTATGTATGTATGTCATAAAAAACTAATATTCAATATTTTCAAAATTTGACCGATATAAATTTTAGACGACATACAAAATGAAAAGGAGAAAGTGTCATTGATAAAAGATAAGCAATGGACTCCATCCCAATTTTATCTATCACTTAATTAAGTTTAGACTTTGAAAACTTTGACTATTAATTTCTCATCTTATACAATAATATATATATATACGAAATTACTATCATTAAAAACCGAACAACACGGTCGTAACACTATAGATTTGTAATTTTATGATAAAAAAATTACGTGAAAACTTATTAGTGAAAAAGTAGACATTAAAAACCATAAAGTAGTTGATAGATGTCTTACAAAATTGGAATGACAGAATGTTAGATGAAATAATAAAGCGTTAAATGAAAAGTAATTAACAACAATTGGGTAAGCAAGGCAGGTCACTAAACATGTGATGTGGACCGACGTCGAGGGACAGGAAACGACGTCACTTTAGAAAACACTAGTCAAACCCCTATAGCATAAGCCATAATTAAAGACACCCCGTTGAAACTTTGCAAATAATTTCATATGTAATTTGCCACTAATAATTTCATATACGTGTGCGTTAGACCTGTCAATTTAGGCGGGACGGGGCGGGTCAGGTTCTGTATGTCCAGTATATCGAGTATATTATATTTTGAAAAATCGGATCGGTCTCGAGTCGGTTTCGAGTCGGGTCAATTTTTGTCCGGATTGATGTGTGCGTTAATTAAAATTTAGATTATTGATTTCTCAACATAATACACACGTGTGTGTCTTAGTGTCTATATATATATATATGCGTGGGGGTGGGCAATGGGTCGGGGCTATATAGGGTCAAGAGGATCGGACCCTAAAAAATAAGGGTTGTCTCATTAAAGTGAATCGATTGGATTGGGTCGGTCTATGATAACTCAAAAATAAATAGTTTTCCTATTATTTTAAATTCTAACTTTATTTAAATATATTATTAATGCTCCAAATTAAATAATAATTAGTATAATCACTTTTTTTTATAAATACGCTTAATTTTAACTTTTTAAACGCCACCCGACCAAATTGCTAATTAACTAGGCCTTACCTCGGCCCTCGACTATATCCGATCCGACCACCGATCCACCCACCATATTAAGATAAAGTTGAGATATGATATCCTTTTTAATGGGATACTAATCATGAAGTTTGAGACAATGTTATTACATCTCTATCACATTAAATTTAGAGAATATTTTCAACAAACCTATAAAATCAAACAATCAATCAATAACATACTAAATTCATGCATGAAGCAAAATAGATCAAGCAAAATCAATTCAAGCTTTTGTCCATATATATGCTATGATAAAACACAATACTACAAATAGATGTGTACACAATGACCCATACATCATCATCAATCAAACTTCAAGGCACAACACAAGGTTGGTCTTCTAAAGCATTAACCTACTAATTTTGTTTCCAAAATGGTCATTAATTAAGCTAATCAAACTTCATCTACCACGAGTCATGTTTGAAGCTAATCAAGTTTGGCACCTTGGCCAATCACCGCATGACACGTCACAATTCAAGTTCCTATCTTGTGGGGCATAGGAATCTATGTACCCTGTACATGACCAAAACCCAAATCATTGATACCCTTTAAAGTATACCATTATTATTATATCCATAAAAAATAAAAAGAATTTTATTATCGAAGGTTCTATTATATATAGTTGATTTTTTAAAATTATGGTAGTTGAAAAGTATATTTATCTTTAAAAAGTAAAAATTAATATGTATTAATCAAAATTACTTTAATAAGTAGTGACATTGATTGAGATAACTCTTTTATAAAATTTAATATTTTTAAGGATATTGTACTATAATTGGAATATGTTTGACTATTGTAGTTGAAAAGTACAACGTATCATTGATTCTACTATAAAAGGTTGAAATTGATATATTTTGTTCGAAGTAACTTGTTCTAAATGTTAATTGTATCTAATGACACATAAATTTTTTAATGGATGTAATTTATCTTAGTCAAATTAATTGTAATGAACTTTCAACTGCATAATAGAAAAAAAATAACTAGTAGAATTTTCATTTTATTATGCATAGCTTGATTCAATCCTCAAAATGTATCCACAAAGCTCAATTGATTTAATAGCAATGATGTGATATTTAAAAGGAAAAAAAATCTTACCATGAAAATTGGCTTAATAATAAAATAAACATAAGCCAATTTTTATGTAATGAATTAGTTTGATTTTAAATATGAATTATAATAGTATAAACATATAATTTGTTCTATTAAAAATTGATAATTTACCTGATCAAAAAAATAAATAAATTGATAATTTACTATCTGTTCAGTTACTTATTATATTGAGGAGAAATTTATTACATTTGAAATTAGGGTTGGCAATGAGTCGAGCCGAGCTCGAGCTTCGCAGGCTCAATGCTTGACTCGTGCACTGTATTGTAGGATTGGCTCGGTTCACGAGCTTTGACGAGTCAATACTTCTTTATTATGATTCATTTTGTTAACCTACAAAGTGATAATAAAATGACCCTATATAACATTATGAAAGAAGAAAAACAAATTTGAAAATTAATCCTATAATTTAATAAATCAATCTCCATATAATCTTTTGTTTAGCTAGATTGAGTGCCTCTTTAATTTGGAACTTGAAGATTGATAATATACCTAATGCATTAAAGACAAAAACCTATATATAGTTCACCAAAAAGCCAGAAAAAAGGTGTTTGAACATAGAATAGTTGACTCATTAGCTACACACAAAGGGTCTAAGGCAATATTTTTGAAGTTATCCTATATTTGTGGAGAACTTTAAAGATCCCAAAAGAACATGAAAAGGCCAATATAATACAATGAGCTTGGCATAAAGCTTATTCTCTTTGATTCCCATCACCAAAAATGATGCTCATTCATTTAGCTTCAACTTCCTCACCTAAACCTTCATCAATTCATCACCTCCTCCCCTTTCAAAAATAAAGCCATAACAAACAAACCCCCCCCCCCCCCCAAAAAAAAATGATAATCAACATCCATTTCAACATGATGTCATAAATCAACGGTTAGCAATACTTGTCAAAGTAAGTAAGACTGCTTATATTTGAATCTTTCCAAACACTAGTTATACTACATGTGAGGAACATGCAGTAAGTGTTGTTGCAATAAGAATACTCCCGAAGTACATTATGTATCGCTAGAAAGCACATTAGTTCAGACAATTTTTCGAAACTTCACCTACTAATAATTTAATGTACATAATGATTTAAAATATAAAACTAACACCATTAAATATATAATAAAAAATATATTTATATTAATGCATTTATGTAATATTTCCAAATATATAATGTTAAAAGTCCAATGTTAAAGTGTCATCTTAAAAACAATAAAACGTTACAAATTTAAAAGTAACAAGGCATCCCCTCCTTCCCATATTATTTGACTTGTGTATATTAATGGTATCACAGTCTTTACTCTTTATATTTGATCGAGAATTTTTCGCATTAATATTTTATCAAAAATTTACAATATTATAATCTTATTATAGTATTTTACGTTACGAGTCTAATGATAGTACATTCGTATTGAGAAACTAGTGATCAAGTCTTTTAAAATTTAAACTGATGTATTGATCTAGGTGACAGACTAATTAGATAAAATCGAAAAAGAGTAAATGGAATATAAAAAAAATAAATAAAAGCTCCTTTAATCATAACCATCCACTTGTCAACATGATGTCATTAATCAACAAATGGGTCCCACTCTCCACTCCCTCACTCACTTCAACGTTCATATGCCCAATCCCAACTCCCCTCTCCCTATATATTCCCTCTTGTCATTCCCCCACCTTCATACAAACATACAAACTCACCCAAACACATCATCTTTTTTGCTCATTTTGAGGAAGAGAAAACAAAAGGGCCAAAAAAAGAGAGAAAATAATTAATGGGGACATTGGAGGATCAAAATGACCCATATGGGTATCCGGGTTTGGACACAGAACCCGGGAAGACGAGCCGGGTGGCGGTCCCACCACCTCAGCCCTTCTTCAAGTCCCTGCAGTCGTCTCTGAAGGAGACATTTTTCCCGGATGACCCGCTCAGGCAATTCAAGAACCAGCCGAGGTCCAAGAAGATCGTGCTCGGGCTGCAATACTTCTTCCCGTTCCTCGAGTGGGCTCCCCGGTACAACCTCGGGTTCCTGAAGTCGGATGTCATTGCGGGGATCACGATTGCTAGCCTCGCGATTCCACAGGGTATTAGCTATGCTAAATTGGCTAATTTGCCTCCTGTTCTTGGTCTATGTAAGTTTTTTTCCCCACATTGATTCTTATATCATTATTAATCACCTTCACCTACCATTTGCCTACCCTCTTTATTGCTTATTGTTATTGTTCTATTTTTATTGTGTTATTGGGATTCATGCTGAGAGTCTTATAGTAGTAATACGTTACCATAAATGTTCAAAAAACACTATTTGATATATGATGTATGAGTTTTGACCGTTTTTGTCTCTTATTGAATGTTTTTCACTCTATGACGAATGTATTTTTTCAGGGTTAATATTGTCTTTATGCAGTCCAATTTAAATCTACTCATTTTCTTTTCCATATTTTCAACATTTAATTCTTTGACTAGTTTTGATATGGATTTATCTTACCATACACATTAAATTTTACCCGAATCTTCTTTTACTCCCTGAAAGAATAGCCCTGTAGCTTATCAATTAATTTCGACGAAAGACTCGATCATTTAATCACACATTGATTTGTTATAGTATATAACTATTGTTATGAGATATGCAAGGAAAATAAAAACTTTTATAGAAAATCTTTCTCGGGAAAGTTTTTTTATGGAAAATTCTTTTTCGGAAAACTACCAAATGCACCATTAGTAAAGATAAATAATTGAGGGTGATATTTGCAATACTTACTACTGTAAGTGCCAAACAAAATATGTTGACCACACGTACAATTTGTTGAAAAATTATGAGAGTTTAATGGCTATGATACTTTTGTACATACATATAGCTTAGGCATTATTCACATTTATATAACATATGGATGCATTCAATGTATTTATATAGTACTATTAATATATAGTACATAAACATATATATAACATATGGTATGCTTGTTGTTAACTATGTGTAGATTCAAGTTTTGTGCCACCATTGGTGTATGCTATGATGGGCAGCTCTAGAGACCTAGCAGTCGGGACGGTAGCAGTTGCCTCGCTTTTAACCGGTTCCATGCTAAGCAGTGTTGTTAGTCCTGTTGAAAATCCGAAATTGTTTGTTCATCTTGCTTTCACGGCTACTCTAGTCGCTGGAATATTCGAAGCTGCTCTTGGCCTATTAAGGTTTGTTTGTTGAACACTATATGATTATATGTCTCGGAGTTATAAGTTCTAAATCTATATACTTTCTTCATTTCATGGGCTTTTATGTGATTTTTGAAAGAGATGTGAGAAAATTAATCATAAAAAAGTGTGGATAATTAATGAAAAATACTAAATAGAAAAGAAACATACCATTATATTGTCTTTGAAGTACCCAATTGAAAGTATAACTTACTACAAATAAGTACAAATTTATAAATATCATAATAGAAAGATACACATGTAAGAGATATAAAATTGATTTCATGAATTATTAATTATCTTAAGTTTTCTACTTTTATTTTCTCTTTTTAATTACGCCTAAAAAACAAAAAAAAAGTTTGAATAAATAATATGATTGGTTAAAAAATAATGTGGAAAAAGGTAAGGGTGAGATCAAGTGTTTGGATTGGATGAAAAAGTTGAAGTGGATAGACTAAATTTTTGCAATGACAATACATATTAATTTTCAGAGAATTTTTGTCTTTTGTAATTGGATTTTTCTAATAATTCTTCAATTTCTCTTTTTGGTAATTATTAATTAATTAATTAATTAGTAATTCGTGTATATAAGCATCTCTATTATTTTAGTTGTTCTTTTGTTGGATCATACCCCCTCCCTTTCGACATGCCATATGGAGTTTTGTTGTCACCTTTATAGCTGCAAATTGCACTGTTTTCTTCTTTTTTTTCTTTTTTTAATTAAATAATTCCATTTTCTTAATTATGCTAATTTCACGTTCATAAACTCGATATTAAAAAATCTAATAAGTGGTACTGATTAAAATGCTAATCTTGGATGCATGAATATTAAATCATCATATCCATGCATGTGATATGTTTCATTAGGTATGTTTATATGTAATCAAACTTTTACAATTTATTTGAAAATCATTTATTATGTATAAAATGATATATTTGTTATATTTTTAAGAATATTGAATTCTACAAGTCAAAATCAAACCTTTTCTTTATTAAATTTAATAAATACCTAATGCACCTAACCAAAAGTATATTTATTTTTGTTCCCTTGTGCATATATAACAAAAATTGACAAATACCCGACTATTTGCGCACATGTATTGTAGCTTATTTCAACTTTAGATTCACGAAAAAAGATGTACGTTGTTGACTGTTATGAGCATTAGTCAAAATCATGTCTAATTCTTAGCCCCTTGAAAATCAGCAATCAAAATAACTACCAATCAATATATTTCTTTCTATTTCCTTGTCAATATATCAAAATTTAAAAATATACAAAAAGTCGACAACATCTATTATTTATCTATTGTTACATGTCGTCGTTATCGTATATTATTTATGAAGCATTTGGTTGGAAAACTTTCCCATATTTGATTCTTCGTAATATATAAGAAAATTTTACTCAGTAAACAACTTTTTAAGGTGGGCTTGGAAAAGTTTTTCTCGAAAAAGTTTTCCTTCTGAAACTATTTAATGCACCATTAAAGAATTGCCTATAACAAGTTGATTAATTAAGTATATGTGTATATGGTGCAGGCTAGGGTTTATAGTGGATTTTTTGTCCCATGCAACAATAATAGGGTTCATGGGAGGGGCAGCCACAGTGGTGTGTTTGCAACAACTCAAAGGGATTCTTGGACTCACTCATTTCACACAGGCCACAGATCTCATCTCTGTGATTCACTCTGTCATTTCTCAGGAACACCAGGTCATTATTCATAATTAATCATTTTTATTTATTTAATTTAATTAAATTAAATTAAGTTTTCGTCCATAATTATCATAATTAATTCAACCCCTATCGACGACTTTTTAATATATTCCATCCATTCCTTAATATTTGTATTTTTAATTTTTTATGGTCTCCAATATAAAACTTTGACCATATATAATTTTCTAACATTATGTCTTCAAAAAAACAATTGTAAGATTATATTTCTATGAAAGTATTTTTCTCTATGAATTTAATGATATTGGTTTCATATGATAAATCATTATATATATTGAGAAACTTACAGTTAAAACTTTTAAAAATTGGTTGCACAGTACACTTGGGAAAGGAAGGAGTAGTTCATATTGAAAGAATCATACTTCATTTTTTCCCCTTAATATAAAATAATGTTTTAATAAGATGTTAATTATTGTTCTTTTCCTATTTGAAAAGGCTAATTATGTCTAAAATATATGGATATTAATTTCTTTTGAAAATATTGTATTGCAGTGGAGGTGGGAAAGTGCAGTACTTGGGTGTGGTTTCCTCTTCTTCCTTCTCCTCACTAGGCACATTGTAAGTTGCTCTTCTCTCCCAATTTAACATTATATTTGAGTTTTTTTTTTCTTTATTTAAATAAAAACAGAGATAGTATTTTTTTTCTTTATTTAATTTTAAACATGCACGTGTAAAATGGTTATAATTAATATGTTTTTTGGGATGTTGTATTCGAAATATTGTAGAGTAAAAGGAGACCAAAGTTGTTTTGGATATCAGCTATGGCGCCATTGACATCAGTGATACTCGGAAGCCTTCTTGTATATTTCACCCATGCTGAAAAACACGGAGTTCAAGTGGTATGTATTTTTCGCTCCCATGCAAGTTTATTAGTATAAATCTAAAAAAAACATTGTTAGAGGAATATTATGACCAAATATTTCATAAATACATATATTATAATTTTCTGTTCATCTAAAGAATGAATCCTTTATCCCCTTATAAGTCTCGTATAAATTTACTTTTTGTTCTCCGCGACCTCTATCATTAGAGGTCAAGGGTATTATTGGCTTATAAAGAGGTAAAGATCTCATAAATCCGAATATATGTTTTCTGTATTAAAAACTATTCTCAAATATATTCATATATGTATGATTAATGCATTTATATCTATGTAAAATTTGGGTCGATGATCCTCCAAAAGTGTGACATCCATTTAAAAATAACCACAAAAAAAATATTGTAATATTAATTGAAATGTCCATAGAGAAGTACAAGCCAATTAACTTTATTCTCACACCAATCACTTCTTGCCTAAGTGATAAGAGATCATCCTCGTATCCTTTTCCTTTAGGGTTCAAATTCTGGGGGACATTCTCCCTTACCGATTTGGAGAATGTTGCGGATAGGAGAGGGGCTCATGTTTGGGTCATAGACACCCCTGCTCCCCGTCAGTTATAAGCTTGTTAGATTATTCCCCTGAGATAGGGACCCGATGGGTTGGACCGCTTACCTATATATTAAAAAATAAATTTACTTTATTCTCCCTTGATTTGAGCATGTGAGTGGTTCCAAAGGAGACCCATGAATAGTGGAAGTTTGGTCCACAATAAGTCTCATACATGGTCTAAATGTGAACCAATCCACACATTCACTTGAGAACTACATTATGGATAATGAGAATATCTAGTTGACCAAAGAATCCAACCAACAATGGGCTAAAAATCTAATTCAAATTGTATAAAGTGAAACAAACTGGGCCCATGTAATAGTCATGTTGGATCATTATTAGTGGGCCCTCCTTGGTCCTTTGTCATTATGGATGCTTTATATTTTCATTAGGGTGGGTCCAATATCCACCAAATCATATTTTTCTAAATATTGGAATATTGTTACAAGACTTGATCTTGGATAACATCTTGGTTAGATAATAACTTGAACCAAGATGTGTTGGTATTTATTGATTATGATCATTATAGTTTGTTAGACTTGTTTTTGAAATTAACTAAATGCATGTGAATAATATAAGTGTCTCACGTTAAATGATCAATAGATATTGTTATCCAAATTATTTTAGCGATAGTAGGATGATAATTTTTATGTTATTTACGAGTTGAAATATTTGTAACAATCATTTATAATATCCACAAGGATTTCGCGAATTATGATTTTTGAATTGTAGTTGAACTTATTTATTTGAAGAAAATAAGTTGTCTAATTTGTTGTGTATTTGGTAAAATTACAGATTGGGTACTTGAAGAAGGGGTTGAATCCACCATCTTTTGGAGACTTAGCATTCACTTCTCCTTATTTCCCAGTTGCCGTTAAAACTGGCATTGTCACTGGTGTCATTGCTATGGCTGTAAGTTTCTTCGATTTTCGATTCAAACGACAAAAATATTAAGTGTTTTACATAAATTTATGTTCTTCTATATCATGCTAATGACATTAATTCAATCATTATACATAAGCAAACTTCATTCTCCACATTTAAACACATGGAAAATTGGATGATTTATTAAATTACTATGGTGATTATATTGCAGGAAGGAATTGCAGTAGGAAGAAGTTTTGCTATGTTTAAGAATTACAACATTGATGGGAACAAAGAAATGATTGCCTTTGGTATGATGAACATTGCTGGCTCCCTCACCTCTTGCTATCTCACTACAGGTATACACCAACTTCTTATATCATAATTTCGAACATTTTATGAGTCTCTTGGAACTAGTCTCTCCACATGCAATAATATAGATTGAAATATATAGCGTAGCTTACGTTTGGATCTCCCTAGATTCGCGTAGGTGGGATCCACACTAGCAACTAGTTGTTAGAATATAAAACCGTTCTTACAAATTGAACAGTCAATTTAAGCTTTTAGTTGAGTTCATTCATGCATATTACTCGTTTTTTAAAATCTAAGCAACGATATATACTTTTTTAGAGCATGCTAATCGATGATGGTGTCTATGTTTAGGTCCATTTTCGCGGTCAGCTGTGAACTACAATGCAGGGTGTAAGTCTGCGGTCTCAAACATAGTCATGTCGATAGCTGTAATGATCACATTGTTGTTCCTCACTCCGTTATTCTACTACACACCTCTCGTGGTCTTGTCTTCCATTATTATCTCTGCCATGCTCGGCCTCATTGACTACCAAGGTGCCATTCATTTATGGAAGATCGACAAGTTTGATTTCATCATTTGTATGGGCGCCTATGTCGGTGTGGTATTTGGCAGCGTCGAAATTGGCTTAGTCATCGCGGTATGTTGCCAATTTATGCAAAATCTAGGGAATTCCATATGTAGAAGCTTTACTACAACTAACATTTCTATCTGCTGAGAGACTGATTGCTATATTATCTAACAACCGTACTGTAAATGCAGGTTGCATTATCTATCTTAAGAGTGTTGTTATTCGTGGCAAGACCAAGGACACATGTGTTAGGAAATGTACCAAACTCAATTTGCTATCGAAGCGTTGATCAATATCCAGCTGCTCAAATTATTCCCGGGATTCTCATACTTGACATTGGAGCTCCTATATACTTTGCCAATGCTAGTTACTTAAGAGAAAGGTATCTTAATTGGTCTAATTTTTGCCTCCTAATGATGATGAAGTTCAATATGTATTAAGACCTAACATGTTTTGTATGCTATGCATTTTTGCCTTTAGGATCATAAGGTGGATTGATGAAGAGGAAGATAAGTTAAAACAAGAAGGGGAGACCAGCTTACAATACATTATACTAAATATGGGAGGTAATTAGTACTAACAAAGTCAAATACAATTCTAGCACAAAAGCATTTTATTAACTATGACATGCATTAATAGACATGAGATTTTGAGCAATACTAGCTATATGTCATAGTAAAAATTGGATTGGATTTTATTTTTGGTTGCGCAGCTGTTGGGTGCATCGACACAAGTGGAATAAGCATGTTGGAAGAAGTGAAGAAGATCATCGATCGAAGGGCCCTCAAGGTACATCAAAATTCGAGTTTTTGGTTAAGCTACAAGCAAGTACTCGTAAATCAAAAGTCAAAATAAATAACAATTTTCATTTTCAGAGAATTTGATCCAACCATTTTTGTAATATTTTTAGCTTGTGCTGGCAAACCCTGGGGGTGAAGTGATGAAGAAACTTGATAGATCAAAATTCATTGAATCGCTCGGCGAAGAATGGATATATTTGACAGTTGGAGAGGCAGTTGGAGCATGTAAATACATGCTTCATACATACATCCCAAAGTCATCTTCAACAAACAATGTCTAAGTTAAGAAATGTTTGTATGAATCTTCGAGCTAGTTTGTTAACCGATTAAGTATTTATTTTCTAAGGAAAAAGATGTATTGAGCTTGATTGGATTAATCAATCGGTAAGGCTTAAGTATATGGAAGAATTGGAGAGGGTTTGATTCTTGGAAGCTTAGCTTTTTGTGCCTTCCAAAATCAATCAATGATGTAATTTTCAGCTAATTTGTAAAGCATTTAAAAGTGTGTATTTTTTATGAATTATCTTCAAGTATTTTCCATGAAAGTTATTGTAAGAATTCCAAGTATGGCATTTAAATAACACTTCTTCATGATTTGAAATGATTTGTTTAGTTTGTGTAATTAATCCATGGATTTCCCTCCACATCTAGCAATTAAATTTTATTAATTCTCTTCATTGTTGAAGGATTGTTTTATCTTGGAAGTAGAAAACAAGAACTATATTGATACATCCATTTTTTTTACAAAGGTAAGTTCGGGTCATTCAAACTGGGCTCCTATTTTAGGCCTTGTTCTTTTCTGCGGTATTTTTGCGATATGGTGTGGTGTGGTAGAATTGTGGTAGGTTATTGCCTTATTGGTATGTGAGGAGAGAGAATATAAAAAGTAGAAGAGAAAAGTGAGAAGAGAGAAAAGTAATGATTTGTGGTAAAGTGTGGTGAGTTGTGGCTAACTGTGGTATGATATATAGGGGGAAACCTAAACCCAAGCTCAAAGACATGATTCATGACCCTGCTCACCTACACACAAGGAAACTTGCAAGTCATGAGAATCAATCTCATGACCTTCAAGATAGAAGGTCACATTCATGCCATGTGAGCTACTAGGTCATTGGCATGTGACAATCTTAGTCATGTTATGAGCTACCGGGTTCCATATCTTTTCACATGTAAGCACTTACATCTACTAAAATGCCTAGACATAAAACAACAAGCGGCGTTGTTAAACGTCACCTCATCTTTTTACTATTGTCATCTCCCAAATTACATTTTTGCCCTTGTTATTTTCGCTCCTCTCCCTCATCTTCTCTAATTCTCTCAATCTCAAATAACTCAATAATCATTAACGGTTTTTAAAGTTCAATCTAAAATATCGATGGATGGTGGTAGATCATCGTAAAAAGAAAATTTTAATTTTAGTAACGATAATAATAATGATGATAATAACAATAATAATAATGATGATTATGATAATAATAAAAAACTAAAGGGAATTCATATTTTTAAGGACCTTATTTTATTATAAATAATTGTTGGGTGACATTATTTTTGATGTAAATATTTAGGGGTGACATTCCGGCCAATTTTCCGCAAAAAATGACACTAAATGTCACCCCTAAATATTTACATCAAAAATAATGTTTGGGGACCACTTTATTTTTTTTTTACTACTTGGGGACCAGATTGTATAAGTAATTGGCTACCTGGGGTATTTCCGTCCAAAACTAACGGAAACCGTTAAAATAGCCCTGAGCCAAACTTTTTTTTGATTTTGGGAAGCTTGAGTGACGAAAATATCCTCTTTAGTCCACATAATCTTCCTCCTTCGCACCCCATCTTCAGAATGTGGTGGAGGCAATCAAGGAGACCATCGTGGAGGTTGCCACGGCGGTAGCACCGGCGAAGGTTGAAGCTCCGGCGGCCGAGGAAACGGCGGCTCCGGCGGAGGAGGTTTCCATCTGGGGAATTCCTCTCCTCGCCGACGACCGTAGTGACGTCGTCCTGCTGAAATTCCTCCGAGCACGGGACTTCAAGGTGAAGGACGCCTTCACCATGATCAAGAACACCGTGCGGTGGAGGAAGGAGTTCGGCATCGACGACGACTCTCTCCTAAACGAAGACCTCGGAGGTGACTACGAGAAGGTTGTGTTCTCGCACGGGCACGACAAGGAAGGCCGGCCCGTGCTGTACAACGTGTTCGGCGAGTTTCAGAACAAGTAGCTCTACCAGAGCACCTTCTCCGATGCAGAGAAGAGGAAGAAGTTTCTCCGGTGGTTGATCCAGTTCATCGAGAAGACTGTCAGGGGGCTTGATTTTAGTCCCAAGGGGATCAATACGCTTGTGTTGGTGAATGATTTGAAGAACGCTCCTGGGTTTGGGAAGAGGGATCTGTATAAGGTCATTGACAAGTTTCTGGAAATTCTGCAGGATAACTACCCTGAGTTTGTTGCCAAGCAGGTATGGTATTTCATCTCTCTAAAGTTGTGTTTTGGGTTTATACACACTGATTTCATCTGAGTTTGGCTCAAGATTTGAGGTTAAGCAGTAATTTTCATCTGGGTGTGGGCAAACCTTGATCATGAGCATTAATTTGGTCTGAGTTTGGCTCAAAATTTGACTCATCTGGGTGTGGCCCAAAACTCTATCATTAACATTAATTTTGATCTGGGTTTGGCTCAAAATTTGATCTTTCATTCATTTTTTAACTGGGTTTGGCTCAAAATTTGATAGTTAGCATTAATTTTTATCTGGGTGTGACTCAAAATTGATCTTTAGCATTATTTTCATCTGGGTGTGGCGCAAAATTTGATCTTTAGCATTATTTTCATCTGGGTGTGGCTCAAAATCTGCTCTTTAGCATTAATTTCTATCTGGGTAGTTTAGTTCTTTATTACTCCCTATTTTTTTTCATTGATGGTATGCTTATGTTTATGTTTATGTTGTTGGGTACAAAAAGCTATGCATCAATGTTGCCTGGTGGTATTTGGCATACAACTGGATCTACTTGGGCACCACTTTATTATCATAAGAAAAAGGAACGGCAACAATGGCAGCAGAAGGGCAGAGGAGAAGAAGAGAGGGGCAAATTGGTCAATGCGTGCATAAGTCAAGGGGTATATTGGACTTTTTATTAATTTCGTTAACTTTGGACGGAAAATCCCCAACGAGCTACTTATTTCAACAATCTGGTCCCCAAGTAGTAAAAAAAAATAAAGTGGTGCCCAAATAGTCACTTTTTCAGAATGTATGGCACCCTTTAGCAATTTTTTACAATAATTATCTATCATAAAATAAAAACCTTAAAATTATTATACCAAAACATGAGGTTCCTTTAGTTATTTTTTGTTTTATTTTCTCCCCATTTTTCAATCATTTTTTTTCTTTTCCAGCTTTCCCTCTTCGGCATATGGGTTTTGCCAGGCCAGCTGAAATTCGAAGAGTTCTTTCTCTCTGATACCACACTCCCTCCCCACAAACAGTCAAACTAATTCTCTTTCTCAAAAGATCAAAACTTTTTCCCTTCAATCGATGTTTTCTGTCCAAATTTCTGCTCTCAATTGGTGAGAATTTTCTGGGTTGATGATGGCTCCTCTGAAGAAGAAATCAAAGAAACTGAAGAAGAAAGATTTGAAGAAGTTAAACAAGAGCAAGAGTGTTAATTTAGTTCCCATTGAACCCAGGTCGATTGAATCCGATTGGTGGGATAGTTTCCGCCATAAGTGCTCTTCCACTCCAGGTATGTATATTTTTTGAACAAAAATCTTCCCATTTTCTCCATTTTATGAGCAAATTTTGCAGTTTTTCAGTCCTGAAACTGCAATTTGGTGGCTTAATTTGAACCCTTTACTTGTCAATTTGGTAAATTTGATTGTTATTATGATGGGTGTTTTTCCCCCTTTCTGCAATGGTTACTGTTTTCAGTTCAATTTGGTGGCTAAATTTGAACCTATGGCTTTTTGGGTCTTCAAAAAGTTGTAATTTTAGTGGCAATTTTGTTAGCTTGACAAAACCTAGTGATGAAGAGGAGGGTTTTTCTGCAATGTCTACTAATTCCAATAAGATGGTTATTTTTTGAAATTATCTCTTGTAATTCTGTAGAATTTGTTATATATGGCTTATTGGGTCTCCAAAAAGTTGTAATTTTTGAGGCAATTTTGTTAGCTTGACAATACCTAGTGATGAAGAGGAGAGTTTTTCTGCAATGGCTACTATGTTCAATTAAATTGATTGTTTTTTGAAATTATCTCTTCTTGTTCTGTAGATTTTGTTATATATGGCTTATTGGGTCTCCCCAAAGTTGTAATTTTACTGCCAATTTTGTTGCCTTGAAAATTCTCAAGTTTGAGAATACCTAGTGATGATGTGGAGGGTTTTTCTTGCAATGGCTACAATAATCTATACAATGATTCTTTGATTATATCTTCTTGTGTTGTAGATTTTGTATATGTCTATTTGGTCTCCCAAAAGTTGTAATTTTTGCCTTGGAAACTCTTAGGTTTGCTGTTTTGACTATACCTAGTGAAGAGGAGAGTTTTTCTTCAATGACTTTCTTTGATTGTTTCTTCTTGAGTTGTAGATTTTGTTATATATGGCTTATTGGGTCTCCAAAAAGTTGTAATTTGGGTGACAATTTTGTTTCCTTGTATACTTTCAGGTCTAACAATACCCACTGATGAAGAGGAGAGTTTTAAGTACTTCTTTAGGGTTTCCAAGAAGACCTTCGAGTACATCTGCTCGCTTGTTCGGGAGGACTTGATATCTCGGCCTCCCTCGGGCCTAATCAACATAGAAGGGAGGCTTCTGAGTGTCGAGAAGCAAGTCGCCATTGCCATGCGGCGGTTAGCTTCCGGGGACTCACAGGTCTCGGTTGGTGCATCGTTTGGGGTGGGTCAATCCACGGTGTCTCAAGTCACGTGGAGATTCATCGAGTCATTGGAGGACCGTGCTAGGCACCACATTCAATGGCCTAACCAAGACCGGTTAGAGGAGGTCAAACGGAAGTTTCTAGAATTGTTCGGGCTGCCTAATTGTTGCGGGGCGGTTGACTCTACTCACATCATCATGACCCTCCCGGCCATCCAAAATTCGGAGGATTGGTGTGACGAGTCGAATAACTGCAGCATGTTGTTGCAGGGGATAGTTGACCACGAGATGCGGTTCCTCGATGTTGTCACTGGGTGGCCTGGGGCGATGACGGTGTCTAGATTTTTGAAATTTTCGGGGTTTTACAAGCTCTGTGAAAGCGGAGAAAGGTTGAACCAACACTTGAGAGTAAATGATGTCGACATTAGAGAGTATATAGTTGGCGGTACTCAATACCCTCTTCTTCCATGGCTCATAACCCCGTATGAGACCCGAGAATTCCCGGATTCTAAACCGAAATTTGTGGCGACCCACGAGGCGGGGAGATTGCTTGCATTTAGGGCATTGTCCCATTTGAAGGGGAGTTGGAGAATTCTTAGCAAGGTCATGTGGAGACCCGATAAGAGGAAGCTCCCAAGCATTATCTTGGCTTGTTGTTTGCTTCACAATATTTTGATCGATCGTGGCGATGAGTTACAGTTGGACATTGGGTTGCCGGGTCACCATGATGTGGGGTATCGAGATCAGTACTGTGGTCAAGTCGATGCATTGGGAGGCGCTATGAGAGATAATTTGGTCAAAGTACTCGCTTCATAGTTTAGCGCTCTTTATGATCTCCTGATCTTTGACTTCAAGTGAACATCGGACTGTGAAATATATGTAAGTTCACTCTTACCATCGCGTTTGATTTAATGCTGTGTAGAGATGCTGTAGGGGTGTTATGTATGTTCGTTTAGATCGACTGTCTTCCTTGATTCGTGTTGTGTCGATTACAATCGGAGGTGTTTTTTGTGAGTAAGATCTAATTTGCTAGTTTTGTGCTTCGGTTTAGTCTCTGAATTTAGTTTGAGTTTACTGGTGTATTTACGAGATTTGGAACTGAATTATGTAATTCACTAGCATCCCAGTGGAGAATGCTGATTCGACATGGTCATAACTAGGGATGGGCTTCGGGCCCGATTAGGGTTGGCCCATTAGTCATGTCGGGTCGGGTCCGGTCAAGGTTGACTCTTTGTAGCAATGGGCTGGGTCGGGTTTTCTAGTAATAATAAGGGTTGGACCATGGGCCGATCTGTTTAACCCTCAAGTTAAAATAAAGTGTATTTATACCAAAAAAAAAGTAATTATGCTAATTAATATTTAATGTAGACTATTAATAATATATTTAAGTAAGGTTAGCATTTACTACCTTCGTACCAAAATGTTTGTCCTTTGACTAAATTTTGACCGTTAATTATTCACAAATTATAATGACTTAAAATATGAAATTACCGCCATTAGAAAGATCATTTACTAAAAAATACAATAACATTAATTTCATTAGGTAATTCATTGTAATTTGTGAGTAATTAACGATCAAAATTTAGTCAACGGACAAACATTGTGGGACGGAGGTAGTAAAATAATAGGAAAAACTATTTGTTTTGAGACTTTGAGTTATTGATCGGTCGACCTGGTTCGTCAATTCACTGACCCTTTAACATTGTGAAACGGGTCGGCTTATTAATGACTCAACCTTTCACCGACCCGGCCCTTTGACAACCCTTATTTTTTACTTTTACAACTTAAAAAAGTTACTTTTGGTAACTATCTTCATAATCTTTCTGGGGTCAAGTATGGAAAAATGATATTATTGACATACAAAAGCTTTCTGGGGCCAAGAATGAAAAAAATGATATTATTGACATACAAAAGCTAAAAGTAAGGAATATTAGAATTCAATTTTTCTTATTTTAAAGGATTTTTGGACGCTAATATACTGTACTTTTGGGGTATTACTTATTAGACAATAAGGCATCGAACTTTGATCTTGGACAATAATGCACTGAACTTTGAGGGGTGTTGGACAATAATGCACCCGAAACAATTTTGACGGTGGTTGACTTGGTGACGATCTTACACTGGTAGATCGAGAAGATGAATGGACAAAATAATATCAAAATCTATGACATGTCAGCTAATTTACACAAGCAAATAGGATTTTGTACAATTATAACAACAATCTTTCAGCGGAAACACATTTAAACAAATGTGATTTAATGTTTTTTTTTACTCTTTTCAAAGTTGATTCTTTTTGCTTATGTCTTTATTAGCTGACATGTCATAAATTTGAATATTTTTTAACCAATTCATCTTCTCCACCTACTACGTAGGATTGCAACCAAGTCAGCCGCAATCGAAATCGTTCTGAATGGATTATTGTACAACACCCTCAAGTTACAATGTATTAAGGTCAAAGTTCAGTACATTATCGTCCAATACCCCAAAAGTTCAATATATTAGCATCCAAAAACCCTATTTTAATTTAGTTTTCCTACTTGAAACTAGTCCGATTTCGTATAGCTGGTTGATCGAGTCTCGGAACGTGTTCAAGGGGTTGGGATCTCCCTCAATCTCTGTCTCTTTCTCTACATATAAGTAGCTGTCTTCAAGTCTCTTTTAACAATAGGAACTTGTGGAAGTATCTGCATTTTCTATGGTTGATCTCTCACGGCAGATTGATGGAAACTCACTAACAGTGACTCTTTTTGTTGGTTCCTCACCACAAGTTAGAAAAGTATTCCCAATATTAGTATTCCAAAATATTATTCCCTCTGTTTTTTTAATAGTATTTTTTATTACGAATCTAATGACATTAACTTTATATGATGAATTATTATACAAATAAAAATATTAATGATCAAAGTTTTTCATATGAAAACCTAGGAGACAGTTATTAAAAAAATGGAGTAGGAACTTAATCAGCATGGGTTAGACTGGACATGGCTAAAACTAGACATGGCAAAACTAACCCGAACCCTAAACCAATGCGGACCGCAACCTGAAAAGTGACTTGGTTAAGATCCACACCCAACGACTCAAAATCAAACCGGAACCCAATCGGAAAGAGTCTCACTTTAACCGATCCGAATAAATATCACTTGAAGTCAACCCGTATCCGAACCCGAGCAACCCAAACCAATCTCCAACCGACCTGAAACCGAATCGATCCATTAACCCGATTGTAAGGCCCAGCTAAAACCGGCTGACTAAAGTGAAAAATTACTAATATTACTAAAATTTGGGAACTCGAATGCTAGATTCAATATTTGCTTTGGTCTTTACTAGTGTGATTTCTAGATGTGCTTTTTCCTGAGTATCAAATCATGGAGACATTTCTGCTTTCTTGATCTATTTTCATCCATAATCAAACAGCTTCAAGATTGGTTCTCATTTAATATCTAGTTCTCATATAACTGCATTTTCTGTTTAGATTCCTGCTTCTAATTGTTGGTAATTTTAGGGTGATTAATAATTGCCTTCATACATTGGTCACCATGACTTGGGACCATGTATGAAGTCTCTCACGGCAGTTGACTTGGAAGTATCTGCACTAATACAAACAAACAAAAAAAGAAAAAAGAATGGTTCATGTATATTGTTGAAGATGAGAAAATTATCACCTTAGAATTAGAATCAAAACCATATCCCTTAGTTGGCCTGGCCTATAAAAAGAACTCAATTGTGTTTAAGAGCTAATCAACCCAAAAACACATCTTCCCAAAAAACAAGAAAAAAAAAAAGCATCAGTAGCTATGCATGCCATGTATTTTCTCACCTTGTTGCTTATTTTGGTATTTTCTTGTCATACTTTTGTACTAGAACCTCTTACTTACTCTCTCCCCTTGGTTCGACCTTCGTGTTCTGATAAGGAAAGTTCTGCTTTACTGAATTTCAAGCAGGCTTTCCTTGTAGATTGTTCTCTTTTTCCTCATGATCGGGTACCTCCTCCGTATCCAAAGACAAATTCTTGGGAAAATGGTCGAGATTGCTGCTTGTGGGACGGTGTCAAGTGTGATGAGGAGACGGGCCATGTCATTGGGCTCAACCTTAGTGAAAGTTGTCTGTATGGGAACTTCCCTTCAAACAGCTCCCTCTTTAGCCTTACCCATCTCCAGATACTTGACCTCTCTTGTAATAACTTCACTTCCTCTCGAATTCCTTCTCAACTCGGTCAGCTTACCAACTTGATAAGCCTCAATGCCACCGAGTCTGGACTTAGCGGTCAAATCCCTTTTGGAGTTTCAAAACTATCCAACCTTTCTGATTGTTCCTTCTCAGGGTCAATCCCATCTTCCTTAGGCAAACTCAAAAACCTCACTGTGTTGGACCTCAGTGACAATCATTTCAGTGGTGGCATTCCATCTTCTTTGGGCAATCTCAAGAAACTCACTTATCTTGACCTCGGAGAAAATCAGTTTAGTGGTGGCATTCCATCTTCTTTGGGCAATCTCAAGAAACTCACTGTGTTGTACCTCAGTCACAATCATTTCAGTGGTGGCATTCCATCTTCCTTAGGCAAACTCAAAAACCTCACTTATCTTGGCTTGAGTGAAAATCAGTTTAGTGGTGGCATTCCATCTTCTTTGGGCAATCTCAAGAAACTCACTGTGTTGGACCTCAGTGACAATCATTTCAGTGGTGGCATTCCATCTTCTTTGGGCAATCTCAAGAAACTCACTTATCTTGGCTTGGGTGAAAATCAGTTCAGTGGTGGCATCCCACCCTCTTTCGCAAATTTAACACAACTTCAGACTTTCAGCCTCACAGGCATGAATTTGGCAACCGAGATCCCATCTTTTATTGCCAACTTCACGAGACTGGAATATTTGAGTCTCGATGAAAATCAACTGATAGGTCAAATCCCACTTTGGCTCATGAATTTGACCCAATTACAGGTCTTGTCCCTTTCCAATAATCACTTGAAGGGTCCGATACCAGAAGAGATTTCCCAGCTCATAAACCTTCAATATCTGAGTCTTTCTACGGATGATAACTTGCATGGAAACTTTGGCTCATTTCTAAAGCTTAGATTGCTCACTAAATTGGAATTAATTGGTGTCAATTTGGCTTCGCCTGTCAAAACTGCTACCAATGAATCACAACCACGATTCAAGACCTTATTTCTTGTGTCTTGCAACTTGGTGGAGTTCCCACAATTTTTGCAAAGCCAAAATGAGCTGGAACAACTGGACCTATCCCATAATACGATTCAAGGGCTTATACCTCAATGGTTTGTAAACATCACCCGAGAGAGTCTATACACACTTCGCATGCCCCATAACTTCTTGACAGGGTTTGAGCATCCTGAAAAGATGCTTCCATGGAATCGTTTAGAGATCTTCGACCTTTCATACAACCAACTCCAAGGGCCGCTTCCCATACCACCAACTTCCATCAAAATCTTTGATGTCTCCAACAACCGACTGGAGGGAAATATTCCGCAGCAAATATGCCTTGCCACCTCTTTGAATTACTTTGATGTATCAAGCAACGCCTTGGGTGGTCCGATTCCACATTGCATTAGTGAACTCGCCGGGTCCCTTGCGTTCTTAAATTTGCGAGGCAACAACTTCAACGGGACCATCCCTTATTCGTACCCTAAATCATGTAAATTGAGGATGATTAGCCTCGGCCAAAACCAGCTAAGGGGTACACTTCCTAGATCCTTGGTCAACTGCAGTAAGCTTGTAGCACTCGACATTGGCGAAAATCGTGTGAATGACACTTTCCCATCATGGCTTGGATGTCTGCGGAACTTGCAGTTTCTTGTTTTGCGACATAACAAGTTTCATGGTAGAATAATCGACAAATCTTCGAAGGTCAGTGGTCATTTCCAATCTCTGAGAATCATTGACCTCTCACACAATTTTTACATTGGTGACTTACCGAGTGACTACCTTCAAACTTGGAATGCAATGAAGATTGTTGAAGCAAGACAATCGAGGGCAACAGGGATTGCATCAGTGGCTACAAAAGTGGCATCATGGAATTGGTTTCTTAGTTACTCAATATTCATCTCAAACAAAGGTAGCGACATGCTATACCCAGAGATATGGACAACTTTCATGGTGATCGATTTCTCGAGCAACAATTTCATAGGAAGGATTCCGGACTCCATTGGGGAATTGAGGGGGCTTCACACACTGAACCTATCCAACAACAATCTGGAGGGCGGAATACCATCATCCTTGTCCAACATACGCGCCCTCGAATCGTTGGATCTGTCTACGAACAAGCTTTCAGGAGGGATCCCTCAAGAGCTGGCACAACTAACATTTCTTGAGGTCTTTAATGTATCCCACAATCTTCTGACAGGTCCTATACCGCAAGGAACCCAGTTTGATACTTTTGATAACAGCTCTTTCGATGGGAACCCTGGATTATGTGGGATCCAAGTACCCAAAACGTGTGGAAACGTGCACAAATCCCCACCATCGCCGCCGGTTGTATCAGGCAATGAAGAAGAAGAAGAAGAAGAAGACTCCAATGTGATTGATTGGATCATCAGAGCCTTGGGTTGTGTTGCTGGATTTATAGTTGGATATGTGATTGGAAATTGCTTCACTGATCGGCATCATGACTGGTTCGTGGAGACTTTCGGAAAGAAGAGGAGGCCAAGGAAAACAAGGCAAGGAGCACCAAGGAGGAGGACTTGAGAACCAAACCCTACCCACCAGCCACCAAGTAGTGTGTGTTATGCAAGAGTAAGCATAAAATTAGTTATGGTTATACTCCTATATGTGTGTGTATTTACCACTGTTAGAATAAAGCCTTATAGGCTTAGTTTTAACTACTGTAATTGTTTGTTAGATATTTTGGTTTTTCTTTCTTTTCTTTTTTGATAGATTGTAACAGCTTGTAAGGGATGTTTAATGTTGCATGTCTTGTGATAGTTTTTATATAGTAACTGAGCTTATATCTTGGAATGTACATACACGTATACCCTAGCATTAATTTAGAAGCATACCTGCATTACAAAGGATGGGTGTCCCTAACATTTATTTACTTTTAATTGTTATTAATCAAGTAAAAAATAGTTTCGAGCATAACAATTTCAATTTTGGTTATCAAAAAGATACTTTAGTTAAGTTCAAGATATTTAAAAAAAAAACTAAATGGATGTAAGTAATTCAAAATTTAAAAAACTCTTGCCAAAATCATCTATCAAGTGAAATTCCGCTTTGGCTCACAAAGCTGATTCGATTAAAGACTTTGTTGCCATGACCACTTATAAGTAGGTTGGGAATCACCAATTGAAGGGACTTCAATCACTTCATAAGAGATCTCTCTACTTCTAAACCTTGCAGAGTTGTTGCCATAACCACTTATAAGTAGGCCTGGCAAAAGTCGGGTTCAAACAGTTTGGACATCGGACAAAATTAGTAAACTTGGACCTGTTCAATTTCTAATTCGGACGCGTGTCCAAAGCAGTTTGCCCAAATTCCCAATTTCCTTTTAAAGCATTTTAACTAAAATTGTATGTGTTCCTGCCAAAAACTGGTTGTCTGAATATTTTTCTAAACGATTTATTGAAAAATTGGAATAAAAGTATCAACGCTCAAGTTTCCTAAGGTACGTATCCGATTGTCCAATTAACCGAATTTTTCCAGACCTAAATTATCTTTTTAGAATATGAACAACCTGAATCCAAATTATCAGACCTTCTGTGTCTTGAATTTGTGATTATCGATGTGTATATAGTTCAAATTGTACTACAAAAGACATCTATTGGTGAATCCAATGAATTAGATAGATATAATAAAATATTTACACAGAAAGAAACTTTTTTTAATAAAAGAATGTTAATGTACCCAAAGGGATTATGTGGTCATAGACAAAAAAATATGAGTATAAAGGGAATAGTATTATTTCAAAAATAAAAATAAAAATAATAATAGAATATTCCTAGCTCTTTGATAATTCTTCAAACGTGTTCAAGGGGTTGGAACCTTTCTCACTCTAACTCTTTCTTGGCATTAACTATCTAAGTATGATTTTCAATATGTGAGTATGAATTTTAGTATGTGGCTGGCTCCAAGTCTCGGGGGCAAATGACTTGGAAATGTCTTCATTATAGCAACTGCTTGATTGAAACTTTCTAAAGTGACTCTTTTGTTGGTTCCACAAGAATAAAGAAAAGTATGGCGAGTATTAATTAGTAAACAGGGTTGATAATGGGTCGAACATATTTCGGACGAGATGGTTTTTATTCGGACCAAAGTAGGTCCGACAATTCAGACAGAGCTAAATTCAGGTCAACATCATGTTCGAATAATGGAAAAAAAGAGAAATATTATGTTTGAATATTCGGTCAATATAAAATTTTGGGTGGAAAATCTATGTCTGGACCCGATTTCTTCGGGTCGAACAATTCGGGCTTTCGGGTCAAACAAAAATTTGTCAGCTCTACATGTATCTAAGCGGTTGTGTACTTAGAGAAAAAAATTGTGTTTATATGGAGGGAATAAGATTATCTTTTAGAAAAATAAAATAAAAATAACAATAGACTATTCTTATTTCCTAGCTCTTTGATAAGTCTTGAAACGTGTTTGAGGGGTTGAAATCTTCCTGAACCTCTGTCTCTTTTCCCGCATTAACTATTGATGGTTTCTCACAACTGCTTCATAGAAACTTACTTAGTGACTATGTTGATGGTTTAACTAGAGGATAGAAAAGTATGGTTAACATTATTAGTAAGTAGTAACCCCAAAATTAACAACTTATTAGTCACCCCAAAAGTTTGTATTATTTTAATTCAGTTTTCCTAATTGAAAGTTGAAACTATTCCTAATGCTCGTTGATTGAGTCTTTGGGACGTGTTCAAGGGGTTGGAGTCTCCCTCGATCTCTGACTCTTTCTCTATATATAGTAGCTGTCTGCAAGTCTCTCTCAACAATAGGAACTTGTGGAAGTATCTGCATTTTCTATGGTTGGTCTCTCACGGCTGCTTATGGAAACTCACTAATAGTGACTCTTTTCGTTGGTTCCACACCACAAGTTAGAAAAGTATTCCTAGTATTAGTAATTCCAAAATTTACTCCTTCATGTTTTTTTAATAATATTTTTTATTACGAATTTAATGACATTAACTTTATATGATGAATTATTTTACAAATTAAATATTAATCATCAAAGTTTTTTAGTGTTAAAATCTAGGAGACAATTATTAAAAAAACAGAGGGAGTAAGAACTTAATGGTTAGACTGGACATGGCTAAAATTAGACCTGGCAAAACTAACATAAACCCGAAAAATAGATGATCCAATTTCGACCTGAACCCTGAACCAATCCGAACTACAACCCGAAAAGAGACTCGACTATCGTCTTTGAAAATCGTGCAATCAAATTTCAAAAATTTTGACTATAAAGTTTTCAATATATACCATGAGTTGCTATATCAAATTACCACCATTAGATTCGTAACGAAAAATATTATCATAAAAGTATAATATTGCAATTGCTAATAACATATTGTGTAAGAAATTATCAATTAAAGAGTAACATTGAACACCGTGAAAGTCAAAATAATGACAATTAATATTGAACAAAGGGAGTACTTAACTGCAAAATATATTGATAAATGAGGACTAAGGTCATGTTCTTTTATACAGTTGATTGCAGTGTGGCACGGTGCGATGTGGTTGAATTGTGGTGGGTTGTGGAAAGTTGTAGCGGGTTTTGGTTTTAATAATTGTAAATGTGTTGGGAAATGTGTTGGTAGATAAAATTTAACTTTTAATAAAAAGATAAATTAAAATTGAAAAAATAAATTGTGGTGAGTTGTGTTAGATTATGGTGGATTGTGGTGGATTGTAGTGGGTTATAGTAGATTGTGATGGGATGTGGCACCACAGTTATCCAACCGCATAAAAGAATAGGGACTGTTGTGTAACAAGTATGATTTCTAGATGTGCTTTTTCCAGAGTATCAAATCAAGGAGACTTTATTGTATCTTTCCTGGAGCGTGTCTTTCCAAGAGATGACATGTAGCGGTAATGTCGATTTTTTATGAAAAAATCGATGCTTCTTATCGATTCTGGCGTCAATTAAACTGAATTGTTTACTGAAGATAACATCATTGTTCACCATACGATGTTCACTAAATTGAGTTGGATTGTTCACTCACTTCAACTGCATTGTTCATTTACTTCAACTACGTTGTTCATTTACTTCAACTATATTGTTTACTGAACTTGTTCCACATAGTTTACTCTAAAAAAAATTTAGATTGTTCATCATAACTTGTTTGCTCACTTGAAAGATTAAGATCCTTCTACCAGTGCTGCATTTGCATACTTGGGATTTAGCTTACGTCTCCGCTTGGACCTTCTTAACTCTAACTCTGCAACTGTCTCTGCTATGGTGTCCTCAAGTTGGCTTTGCCTTTCTTCTTCTGAAAAATTATGATGTACACCTGTTTTCCATGGATTTTTCTCTTTCCTGGCAGTCTCTTCTCTATCTTCAGCTTCTTCTTCAACAGACTCTTCTTGTAACATCTTTGTGGGACTTTTTCCTTGTTCATCGTCTGTTAGGTGTTCCTTGAATCTTTGCTCCAAGCTTTCCTCAATTTCTTTTGAATCAGGTAGCAATACTTCTTCAGAAGACCACCATGATGATGCTTCATCAAACACCACATTTCTTGACGTGTAACAACGTCCTCTCGTCGGATCACAACACTTCCATCCTTTTCTTTCATTGTCATATCCCACGAATATACAACGAATAGCCTTCTTATCGAACTTGCTTCGCAAATGATCCGGTACGAAGACATAGCAAACACAGCCAAAAACTCTGAAGTGGCTCACCGTAGGCTTGACATTCCACAGTTTTTGATATGGAGAAACAAACCCAAGTCTTGCTTGCGGTAGCCTATTGGTGACATATCTGCGATCTTCATGCATTCACCCAACCGAGGTGGCACATTCTTGGCATGTAACATGCTTCGCAAGTTTCTGCGAGGTGCCTATTCTTCCTTTCTGCTACACCATTTTGTTGTGGTGTATTGGGACAAGTGAGTGGCGTATTTTATGGGCTTGCAAATATTCAAAATTCTTTGGATGTATACTCTCCCCATTATGCATGCGTAGGCAAGCCACCTTACGTCCCACTTCACCTTGACCTTGTTCTTGAACTCCTTGAATTTGTCTAGTGCTTGATTTTCTTTCATAAAAGCAACCCAAACATATCTCGAGAAGTCATCGATAAAATTGATCATGTATCTGTATCCCGAGATGGATGGTTGCTTTACTCTTCCAAAGACGTCAGAGTGCACTAGCTCGAGTGGTGCCTTAGATTTGAATGTAGATTCCTCATAGGGAAGTTGATGTGCCTTCCCATATTGACACCCTGCACATACTATATCATCTCGAACCTCAAGTTGTGGGAGACCTCTCAACATCGACTTCAGCATCATCACTTTTAATTTGTGATAGCTTACATGGCCAAGCCTTGCATGCTAAAGATCTGCCGTTTCATTTTTCCTGGTTCTATCTACATATGCATCTTGCGCAGACATCACGTACACCGACTCCAAACGGCGTCCTTCCATAAGCGGGGGAGATGTAGGCTTAATGTTGCGATACACCTTTACATCATGTGGCCCAAAGACCACATAGTTGCCTGATGAGGTCAGCTGGGATACTGACAAGAGATTCTTCTTCATTCCAGGTACATGGTAGACATTTTGAAGTTGCACCTGGTGTGAACTGAATCGGGGAGCAATTAACGTTTTTCCGATATGTGAAATCGGCAACTTTGAGTCATTCGCCGTGACTACAACTCGGTTTCCCTTGTATTCAGACATGTTTTGCAGCTTTCTCACATCGCCTGTCATGTGGTTGGAGCAACCAGAATCCACAATCCAATCTTTTTGATAATTTAGAAAGTTCTTGTTTGTCACTGTAAGTGCAAACTCTTCTTTAGACTCTTCATATGTGGACTCTTCTGTTTCGGCTGCCTGGACAGATTCTTCTATGGCAAAAAATGCTTGGAAGTCCCATTCCTCCTCACTGTTATTATTTGTGAAAGTTGCTGCATTACCTTCCAGCGAGGGTGATCTGCAGTCTCGAGCAAAGTGGCCTTTCCCTCCACACTTGTAACATCGACCTTCTTGACGGCGATATTCCTTCTCTTGCTGACTTTCTCGAGATTGGTGAGCTCCCCCTTGATATGGACGGCGTCGCTGTCCTTGTTGCCACCTTGGTGGTCTCCTTTCTGATGATTGTCTTCTTTTTGATGATGGCCTCCTTTCTGATGGTGGCCCTGATGGTGGTCCACCATCTCTAGTGCTTCTTTGTATATCTCTTCCTTGGCTCTTATGTGCTCTTCTTCTGGTGAATAGAGCTTGATCTTCCTCCTTTATCGAGACCTTGGACATTTGTTTGTCCAGGCATTCTTGGTTCACCAAGAGGCTTTCTAATCTGGCGGATCGGGTTGTGTGGCCCACAGTTCTTCTGCAACAAGGCCATCAGATTGGGGTCGAGGCCTCGAATAATTATCCGCCTCATTCTTGGCTCACTTATTGCACTTTCATCATCTTGGCTATTTCACCACACAAAGATTTAACTTTGGTGAAATCTTGGCTCACCGTCATGTCTCCTTTAATAGACATGAGCTCGTTCTCTAGCCTGCAATTTGGCCTCGTTCTTCTTGGTGAACAGCGTAGCAAGGCATCCCATGCTTTGTCGGTGTCTCAAAATCCTTAATCCGATGAAGATATTCATCTTCCACCGTGATGAAAGGACATACATTGCCTTTCCAAATTGATCTCCCATTTCCTCTTCTCATTTGGATCGTTGGTTCTAGCTTTTGATTGCCACCAACGATCTCCCATAAGTCTTGCCTTCAAGTAGTACTTGATACGTGTGCACAGTACTATAATTGCTCCCATTGAGCTTCTCTAATGAGCTCGTTGATGTTGATAAATCTGCCATGCTAGTTTGGTAAGCGCCGCACTTAACCAAAGACTTGCGGTCCCGCATCAACAATTATAATAATGATCACGATCCCGATCGCGTGAGTATCCTTGGTGCTTGGTCCACCGTGCACACACTATGA
Source organism: Portulaca oleracea (assembly GCA_029582165.1). Lineage (NCBI taxonomy): Eukaryota > Viridiplantae > Streptophyta > Magnoliopsida > Caryophyllales > Portulacaceae > Portulaca > Portulaca oleracea. The sequence continues at coordinate 65,156,729 of CM055868.1, read as the reverse complement.
ATGCAAGCTTAGCAAGGATCTTTAGAAAAACCTTGCTCTGATACCAGTTTGTTGGATAAAAATAGGAAGGGAGCAGGTGGTATACTTAAAAATTATACTTTTACTACAACACTGGAAGCAAGACAATTGTACAATATTTGAACACTCACTCTATAAGACACCTCACTCTTCTTAATTTCTCTCACTCACTCACACTTCTTATTGTTTTGCTTGCTTGGGATGATTTTCCCCTTTGACACACCTCCTATTTATACTAGTAGGATTAGATACTAACACTCAAAATATCACACACCTAAGCTTTCTTTAACCACACATAAAAAGTAAGCACACTCCCTCCACAAATATAAGTCAACTTATTACATCCACACTTAGTGCTCCATTATGCACTTAATTATGCTCCACTTAGGTATTAGTGCTCCAATGAAAGTGAAGTGGGTGATGATTTTTATCAACGAGGAGACGGGCCATGTCATTGGGCTCAACCTTGGTAAAAGTTGTTTGTATGGGAACTTCCCTTCAAACAGCTCCCTCTTTAGCCTTACTCATCTCCAGGAGCTTCACCTCTCCATTAATTACTTCAATTCTTCTCCAATCCCTTCCGAACTCGGCCAGCTTACCAACTTAGTAAGCCTTGACCTCCGCAATTCAGAATTTAGTGGTGAAATTCCATTACAACTTTCAAAGCTATCCAAGCTTTCCTTCCTTGATCTTTCTGGAAACAATCATCTCACACTCAAAGATGTTAGCCTGGAGAAGTTGGTGCAAAACTTCACTCGCTTGACCCATCTTAATCTTGGGGGCATTGACATATCATCCCCAGTGCCTACCATCCTGGCCAACTTCACCTCTTTGAAATATCTTTCCCTCAGGGACTGCAATTTGCATGGGTCATTTCCATCAAGTATCTTCAGCCTTCCACTCCTTGAAACTCTTTATTTATCCTACAACTCTGCTCTTAAAGGTTTCTTCCCCGAGTTTCAAGCAAATAGCAGCCTCAAAGAAATTAATCTATGGGGCACTGCATTTTATGGCCAAGTACCTGCTTCCATTGGAAGGCTTTCTCACCTGAAAATACTCTACTTAGAACGTTGTTCTTTCTTAGGATCAGTTCCACCTTCCTTGGGCAAACTCACAGAGCTCACTATGTTGCACCTTGCTGGCAATCATTTCAAAACGGGCATTCCATTATCTCTTGCAAATTTAACACAACTTCAAAGCCTCAGTATCACTGGCATGAATTTGTCTACTAAGATTACATCTTTTATTGCCAACTTTACAAGGCTTCAATATTTGGATCTCGAAGAAAATCAACTAGTCGGTCCAATCCCACTTTGGCTCACGAATCTTACCCAATTAGAGAGTTTGAGGCTATCTGGTAATCACTTGAAAGGTCCCATACCAAGAGAGATCTCCCAAATTCAACATCTTGAAGAGTTGGGCTTGTCAGGCAATCATAACTTATCCGGCAACTTTGACATGTTTTTGAAGCTTCAACGTCTCACGACGTTGGAATTAAGTGGCATCCCTTTGGAATTTCTTGAGAGCCCTCCATCCAACATGTCACACCCAAAGCTCCAGTCCTTACACCTCAATTCATGCAACTTGACCGAGTTCCCAAGAGTTTTAGGCAATCAAGACGAGTTGTTCAAGTTGTATTTAAGCCTCAACAAAATTCATGGCATGATACCTCAATGGTTTGTGAACATCACCAAAAACAGGCTAGGTATTCTTGATGTGTCCCATAACTCACTAACAGGGTTTGAGCAGCCAGAAAAGTTCCTCCCATGGAATAATCTAGAGGTCCTATATCCACAAGGCAACCAATTCCAAGGGTTGCTTCCTGTGCCACCAAATTCCATGCAAGCCTATGATGTCTCATACAATCAAATAGCGGGAGGCATTCCTCGACAAATTTGCCATGCAAGTTCTTTGAAATACCTCGATATTTCCAACAACTTGAGTGGTCAACTTCCAGGCTGCATTAGCAGTGAACTTGGAAGCTCCCTTGAAGTATTGAATTTGCGAGGAAACAACTTCAACGGGACCATTCCTCATTCATACCCAAAATCTTGCAAGTTGAAGATGATTGCTCTCGATCAAAATCAACTAGAGGGCAGTATTCCCAGGTCCTTGCTCAATTGTACTATGCTTGAAGAACTTGATATAGGCCAAAATCGTGTGAACGACACATTCCCATCGTGGCTTGGAAATCTTCCAGACTTGCAAATTCTCATTCTACGGCACAACAAGTTACATGGAAGAATAATAACCAGGGCAAAAGGAGGGCCTGATTTCCTATCTCTACGAATAATTGATCTCTCACACAATTTTCATAACGGTCATTTACCATCTGAGTACCTCCATGTCTGGGACGCAATGAAAACTGATCAAGAACGCCAATCAACCACGTCTGGGACAAGTATGAGCATAGTGGTACAAGAAACTAGACCATCGTATCTTAATGAAACGATGAAATACAACTACTCAATCATGATAACCAACAAAGGCAATGACATGATGTACACAAAGATATCAACCGTGCTTCGGGTAATTGATTTCTCAAGCAACAACTTCACAGGGGAGATTCCAGACTGCATTGGCGAACTGAAGGGGCTTCAAGCGCTCAACCTGTCCAACAACAACCTTGAGGGTGGAATACCATACTCCTTGTCCAACATAAGTGACCTTCAGTCCTTAGATCTATCCAGAAACATGCTTTCAGGAAGGATACCTCAAGAGTTGACACGAGTGACTTCCCTTGAGGTATTTAATGTATCCCACAATCTTCTAACCGGTCCCATACCAGAAGGAAACCAGTTTGATGCTTTTGACAACAGCTCTTTCGATGGAAATCCGGGATTGTGTGGAAGTCTGCTCTCCAACAAATGTGGAAATGTGCATCATGAATCACCACCATCGCCACCGGTTGTATCAGGAAATGACGAGGAAGAAAACTCTGATGTGATTGATTGGATCATCAGAGCCTTGGGTTGTTTTGCTGGATTTGTAGTTGGATATGTGATTGGAAATTACTTCACTGATCGACATCATGACTGGTTCGTGGAGACTTTCGGAAAGAAGAGGAGGCCAAGGAAATCAAGGCAAGGAGCACCAAGGAGGAGGACTTGAGAACCAAACCCTACCCACCAGCCACCAAGTAGTGTGTGTTATGCATGAGTCTAAGCATAAAAACTAGTTATGGTTATACTCCTATATGTGTGTATTTACCACTGTCCGAATAAAGCCTTAGAGGCTTAGTTTTAACTACTGTAATGGTTTGTTAGATATTTTATTTTTCTTTCTTTTCTTTTTTGATAGATTGTAACTTGTAAGGGATGTTCAATGTTGCATGTTTTGTGATAGTTCTTACTAATAACCGAGTTTATATCTTGGAATGTACATGCATACACACCCTAGCATTAATTTAGAAGCATACCTGCATTACAAAGGAAGGGTGTCCCTAACATTTATTTACTTTTTTAATAGTTATTAATCAAGTAAAAAATAGTTTTGAGCACAACAATTTCAATTTTGGTTATCAAAAAGCTACTTTAGTTAAGTTCAAGATTTTAAAAAAAAAAAAAACCTAAACGGGATGTAAGTAATCCAAAATTTAAATTTTTTTTGCCAAAATCATTTATCAAGTGAAATTCTGCTTTGGCTCACACAGCTGATTCAATTAAAGACTTTGTTGCCATGACCACTTATAAGTAGGTTGGGAATCACCAATTGAGGGGTCTTCCATAAGAGATCTCTCTACCTCTAAACCTTGCAGAGTTGTTGCCATGACCACTAATAAGTAGGCCCAGAACAAAGTTGTTCTGGTTCAAGCAATTCGGATATCAGACAAAATTAGTAAATCTGGGCCTTTTTGATTTCTAATTCAGACACATGTCCGGAGCCATTTGTCCAAATGTCCCAATTTCCTTTTAAAGCCTTTTATTTTAACTGAAATTGCATGTGTCAAGGGTTGTCCGAATATTTTTCTAAACGATTTATTGAAAAATTGGAATAAAAGTATCAACAATCAAGTTTTCTAATGTACGCATCCGATTGTCCAATTGATAGAATTTTTCCAAACTTGAATTATCTTTTAGAATCTTAACAACATGGACCCGAATTATCATACCCTTTGTGTCTTGAATTTGTGATTATTGATGTGTATATAGTTCAATTCATGCTACAAAATATGACAACACAGAGGATATTTACTGGTGAATCCAATAGATTAGATAGATATAATAAAATATTTACACAAAAAAATTTTTTTAATAAAACAATGTTAATGTGCCCAGGGGGTTATGTGGTCAGAGGGGGGCAAAAAGTGAGTATGAAGGAATTGTATTTTTTCAAAAAAAATTAAAAATAATAATAGACTATTCCTAGCTCTTTGATAAGTCTTGAAACGTGTTCAAGGGATTGGAACCTTTCTCACTCTCTATCTCTTTCTTGGCATTAACTATCCGAGTATGATTTTCAATATGTGAGTATGAATTTTAGTCTACAGCTGGCTCCAAGTCTTGGGGCAATTGATTTGGAAATGCCTTTAACACCGCAACTGCGTGATTGAAACTTTCTGTAGGTGACTCTTTTGTTGGTTATGCGAGGAGAATAAAGAAAAGTATGGCAAGTATTAATAAGTAAACAGGGTCGATAATGAGCCGAACCTATTGGGATTATTTATTGATTTGTTTATTAGATGGGTCAATGTCAAAATTCAGACAATAAATTTATGTTTAGGCCTGATTTTTATTCGGGATAGAACAGGTTGGACAATTCAAACAGGGCTAAATTCGGGTCAGAATCGAGTTCGGACAATAAAAAAAGAAAAATATTATATCTGAATATTGGGCAATATAAAAATTCAGACGAAAAATCGATGTCTGGACCCGATTTTTCCATGTCGAACTTTTCGGGTCAAACAAAATTTTTCCAACTCCACATGTACCCATGTGGTTAAAAAATGTGTGTGTATGGAGGGAATAAGATTACTTTTTAAAGGTAAAATAAAAATAACAATAGACTATTCTTATTTCCTAGCTCTTTGATAAGTCTGAAACATGTCAAGGGATTAGGATCTTCCTGAACCTCAATCTCTTTCCCCGCTTTAACTATTGATAATCTCTAATGGCTACTTCATAGAAACTTATTTAAAGTGACTTTGTTTCTTTTCCTGTTATAACTTTTAATGGTCTCTCACAACTGCTTCATAGAAACTTATTAAAGTGACTCCGTCTCTTTCCCCACTTTAACTATTGATGGTCTCTCACAACTACTTCATAGAAACTTACTTAAAGTGACTCTATCTCTTTCCCCGCTTTAACTATTGGTGGTCTCTCACAACTGTTTCTAGAAACTTACTTAAAATGACTTTGTCTCTTTCCCTGCTTTAACTATTCATGGTCTCCTCCCGGTGGCTTCATTGAAACTTACTTAAAGTGTCTCTGTCTCTTTCCCCGCTTTAACTTTTGATGGTCTCCCCCAACTGCTTCATAAAAACTTATTTAAAGTGACTTTATCTCTTTCCCCACTTTAACTATGGACGGTCTCTCAAAGCTAATTCGCAAAAACTTACTTAAAGTGACTCTTTTGATGGTTCAACCAGAGGATAGAAAAGTATGACCAATATTATTAGTAACCCCAAATTAACAACTTATTTAGTCACCCTATGTTAGTTTGGCCTTGCCAAAAACTGCACTAATGCCTAAATTAATTAGTAATATTTGGGAACTGGAATGCTGGATTTTTTATTGTTGGTTATTTTCTGACTTATTATAGTGCTTTGATCTCTGAGTAAGTTTTGAGTTCTGCTTGTAACTTATGAAAATCTTCAAATGCAGTAAAAAATTAATAAGTAAATACTCAACATGAATATGTGGGGGTTGGGTACTAAGTATATGAAGTTTATAAGTATATTTTCTTCAAATAGCTTTTCCCCTCTGCTGCCTTTTTTTATTATTTTAGGGTGTGTTTGGTTGGTCAAAACTTTCGGGTAAATGGTCAATTTTCTCGAGTTGACTTATTTTCCTCATGTTTAGATATATGTTGACTTCAGGAAAAATTTTACGGTGGGCTTACCATTTCCTAGGGAAAGCTAAGGGAAATCTTTCTTATGGAAAATTTTCCCCAAAAAAGAATTTCCCTGGGATTCCTACCAAACGCTTCCTCAGCGTTATCATTTAGTCATGCTTCTATTGCTGATTTGATGGGGATGAATTAGGGCCACCATGATTTGGGATCAAGCCTGAATCTTTTACATCAGTCGACTTGGAAGTATCAGCACTAATTAATCACATCCAGTCTTTTACGGCGGCTTCACTAGACCCTAAAATAAAATTAAAATAAAAAAAGTATGGTTCATGTATGTTCTTGAAGATAGGAAATTAATCACCATAGAATTAGAACCAAATTAAAAACATTACCCTTAGTTGGACTGGCCTATAAAATGAACTCATTTGTGTTTAAGAGCTAATCAACCCAAAAACACAACTTTCAAAACCAACAAACAAACATATGCAGGTAGCTATGCATGTCATGGTTTGCAGGCAAGGTCAGTACTTTCTCACCTTGTTGCTCATTTTGGCATTTGTTTCTCATGTTTTTGTACTAGAACCCCTTGCTTACTCTCTCCCCTTGGTCCGACCTTCGTGTTCCGATGAGGAAAGTTCTGCTTTACTGAATTTCAAGCGGGCTTTCCTTGTAGACTGCTCTCTTTTTTCTGATTATTTGCAAACTCCCACTCCAAAGACGAATTCATGGGAAAATGGCCGAGATTGCTGCCTGTGGGACGGGGTCCAGTGTGATGAGGAGACGGGCCATGTCATTGGGCTAAGTGAAAGTTGTCTGTATGGGAACTTCCCTTCAAATAGCACCCTTTTTAGCCTTACCCACCTCCAGGTACTTAACCTCGGTAATAATAACTTCAATTCTTCTCCAATCCCTCCCGAACTCAGTCAGCTTACCAACTTAGTAAGACTTGACCTCTCCGATTCAGAATTTAGTGGTGAAATTCCATTACAACTTTCAAAGCTATCCAAGCTTTCCTTCCTTGATCTTTCAGGAAACAGTGATCTCACACTCAAAGATGTTAGTTTGGAGAAGTTGGTGCAAAACTTCACTCGCTTAACTCATCTAGCTCTTGACGATGTCAATATATCATCCCCAGTGCCCACCATATTGGCCAACTTCACCTTCTTAAATTACCTTTCCCTCTCTAGTTGTAATTTGCATGGGTCATTTCCATCAAGTATCTTTGGCCTTCCACGGCTTGAATGGCTTGATTTGTCTGAAAATTTTGCTCTTGAAGGTTTCCTCCCTGAGTTTCAAGCAAATAGCAGCCTTACAGAAATCATTCTAGTTGACACTGCATTTTACGGCCAAATACCTGCTTCAATTGGAAGACTTTCTCACCTGGTAGGACTCTACTTAGATAGGTGTTTCTTCTCAGGATCAATTCCATCTTCCTTGGGCAAACTCACAGAGCTCATTGCGTTGAGCCTTGGTGGCAATCATTTCAAAGGGGATATTCCCTTATCTCTTGCAAATTTAACACAACTTTGGAACCTCGGTATCAATGGCATGAATTTAGCTACTGAGATTCCATCTTTTATTGCCAACTTTATAAGGCTTCAAGGTTTGTATCTAGCAAAAAATCAACTAGTCGGTCCAATCCCAATTTGGCTCACGAATCTTACCAAATTAGAGAGATTGTGGCTATTTGATAATCACTTGAAAGGCCCCATACCAAAAGAGATCTCCCAGCTTAGAAACCTTGGTTTGCTAGACTTGTCTGGCAATCATAACCTATTTGGCAACTTTGACACATTTATGAACCTTCCAAGTCTCACAGACTTGTACTTAAGTGGCATCCCTTTGAAATTTCCTGAGAGCCCTCCATCCAACAAGTCACACCCAAAGCTCCGGTCCTTATACCTCAATTCATGCAACCTGACCGAGTTCCCAAGAGTTTTAGGCAATCAAGACAAGTTGTTCGAGTTGCACTTAAGCCTCAACAAAATTCATGGCCTAATACCTCAATGGTTTGTGAACATCACCAAAAACAACCTAGGTTCTCTTGATGTGTCCCAAAACTCACTAACAGGGTTTGAGCAGCCTGAAATGTTCCTCCCATGGAATAATCTAGAGGTCCTATCTCTTAGAGGTAACCAATTCCATGGGTTGCTTCCCGTGCCACCAAAATCCATGAAAGCCTATGATGTCTCGCACAATCAAATGGTGGGAGGTATTCCTCAGCAACTTTGTCATGCAAGTTCTTTGAATTACCTCGATATTTCCTACAACAAATTGAGTGGTCCAATTCCGAACTGCATTACTCAACTTATTGGAGGTTCCCTTGAGGTGTTAAATTTGCGAGGCAACAACTTCAATGGGGTCATTCCTGATTACCCCAAATCATGCAAGTTGAAGATGATTGCTTTGGGCCAAAATCAATTGGAAGGTAATATTCCCAGATCCTTGATATATTGCGTTAAGCTTCTGATATTCGACATAGGCCAGAATCAAGTGAATGATACTTTCCCATCGTGGCTTGGAGGCCTTCCAGACTTACAAGTTCTCATTCTCCGACATAATAAGTTTCATGGTAGAATAATCAGCAAAATGGAAGCAAGCGGCGACTTCCAATCTCTACGTATCATTGACCTTTCACATAACTTTCATCATGGTGATTTGCCATCCGATTATTATCAGCTTTGGAATTCCATGAAAACTCTTGAGCGAGGCCCATCAGTCACATATGGGACATCAATTCCGTTCAAAATACACGCATCAGGTATTGTTGCAGAAGACAGCACACAGTACAATTTCTCAATCTTCATAACAAATAAAGGCAATGAGATGATGTACATAGAGGTATGGATGTCACTTTGCGTCGTTGATTTCTCAAGCAACAACTTCACAGGAAAGATTCCGGACTCCATTGGCGAACTTCGGGGGCTTCGAGAACTCAACCTATCCAACAATAATCTTGAGGGAAGAATCCCGCCATCCCTTGCCAACATGTCAAACCTTGAATCGTTAGACCTATCTACAAACATGCTTTCAGGAGGGATACCCCCAGAGCTGACAAGTTTAACATTTCTCGAGGTCTTCAACGTGTCCCACAATCATCTAGATGGGCCCATACCAGAAGGAAACCAGTTTGATACCTTCGATAACAGCTCCTTCGAAGGGAATCCAGGGTTATGTGGGAGTCAAGTGTCCAAAAAGTGTGGAAACATACGCCAATCACCACCATCACCACCCATTGTAGCAAGCAATGAGGAAGAAGACTCCTACATGATAGACTGGATCGTTAGAGCTTTGGGTTGTGTTGGCGGATTCGCAACTGGATTTGCCATTGGGAAATACTTTACCGATCAGAACCATGACTGGTTTGTGGAAACTTTTGGAAGGAAGAGGATGCCAAGGAAAAGAAGGCAAGGAGCACCAAGGAATCAGAGTTGAGATTTGAGAACCCCCACCCATCAAGTAATGTGTCTTATATATCTAAGAGTCTTAGCATAAAGTCGTTTTTAGCTACTCCTATGTGCGTATTTAATTAGTACTGTTTGGTTAGATCCTCAGAGTCTTAATTACTGTGTATGGTTTGTGAGAATTATGCTTTTTTGTGCTTTCTTTCTTTTTCTGGATAGATTGTAAGAAATATTCAATGTTGCGTGTTTTTGCCTGGTGCCCTGTGATCCTGGTAATGAAAATTACTAACAACTTATCAATAATACAGAGCAAACTAAATAGTTCCGAATAACTAGAAAGCTAAATCCGTCGTCATCACAAACTATTAAGTTAATATGAATTACTTTTACTAATATTTGAAAATACTGATCAATTTGAAAACTGAATTCTACTATCCTTGGATTTCTACACTTTACCGGTCAAAACCATGGCTGGTTATTGAACTCCAAAAAATAATAAGCAACTTAAGTGTCGCGCAATCTTACATAAAGTTCTGAAACTAAGTCATCACTAGGGAATTAGTAGGTATAGCTGATCATGAGTCCTAAACAAGACAGTATCAATCACGATAACCACAAAAGTAGTCTAACGAATTGTAAGAAATAGCAATCAGGAGTATCAACACATCATTGAACAAGACAATATCAATCAGGAATAGCAATATCAATCAGGAAGTCGAACAAATTGTTAGAAATAACAACACTAAACAGGTCTATCATAGTTTTTTTTTTTTTTTTTTAACTTGAATGCACCATAAATGTTGCAAATTAATTCACAGCAATGTGTTTCTAAAACTGAACGAAGACAGACAACAACAAAGAGACGATGAAGATCAAATCAAACCATATCTTCTTAAGTTCAATTATTAAGACAAAACCTAAAATCAACTTGAGAAGTGCTAGGAAATTAACCTGATTGAAGTCTGTTGAATTGTTGAACTGCACAGAATTACTGAACGATTAACACCCAGACGATGCACATCGACCAGACGATGAAGATCGAGAGAATCCACAGCGAGAAGTAGAGCGATAAATGAATTGGTTATTGGTGTGTGTGAGGTTTTGGCAGTGAATCTATATAAACTTGAAAGGCAGACGTTTTGGGGGAAAATTGAACGCGCCCAATTGAAATTCCCTCTCCGCACCAGAAAAAAAAAAGAAAAAAAAACCGGCACCAGAAAAAGTATGTCCTTGCAAAATTTACAAAATAAAAAAATGATTAATTATTATAATAGGTTATTTTGATCAAAATATATTAATCTCAACCCTCTTTTAAGGTATAATCAATAATTGTTAATATTTTTAAACTATGATAGTTGACAACAAAAATAATTATCATAGAACTAACTATTAGCTATTTATGATCATTGCTCTCACCGCATACCGCATGGTTATGGGCTGGTTTAAGAGCTTACCTAAGAACCTTAGCAATGACAGTACTACAGAAAGAGAGAAACAATTGCTGGCAATGTTGGACTACTTGCTTGGTTAACTGTAAATATCTAGTTGGGCGGTAGAAAGTTTATTCATATATGCGTGAAAGTATAGACAAATACTTTGACCATTTTCATGTAGTACGTAAATGGTAATTAAAATGGGGAAATATGTCACTATGAGATAAGTTGATCAACCATTTTGTAAAATATATATATAGCTTGTGGTGGCAAACCCTAGTTATAGGAGAAGTGACGATGAAATATCAAAATTCATCGAATTACTTAGCCAAAAATATATATATGTAATTGTTGGGGAGGCAGTTGGAGCATGCAAGGTCGTGCTTCACATGTACAACCCAAAATCGTCATCATCAAACAATATCTAAGTTATGAAATAACAATATAAGTAAAAGTTTCAAGTTAGCTTATCTATTATTTATTTTATTTCAAAAGGATTGGTATTATGGAAAAAGATGCATTCAGTTTGATTGGGTAATGTGATTGGTAATGCATGATCACTCAGCCATTTTAGGTATATGCATCGAAGAAGAGATTTTGATTTCTGCATGCTTTTTTGCCTTCTAGAATCAAACAATGAAGTATGTTCTTCAACTAGTTTGTAAAGCGTCCAACCATTTGTATTTTAATGAATTGTAATGCATTTTTAATGTAAGAATACCAAAATATGGTATTAAAACAATACCTTACTATGTGAAACTATTATTAATTTGACTAGTTAATACATGCATTTCCCTTTCACATTTAATATTAAACTCTATCAATTCTCTTCATTATTCGATATCATAAATGATAGATGAGAAATACATAAATTAAACAAGCATAATCTTTACGAGTGATTACAACATCATGTGAAACTTCAAGCTTATATACATTTGTTCTTGTTAGTAAATTATTGGTAAGATTACTCAATCTTATCTAATATAACAACTATTAAAACCGAGGTTAATTAGCTTATGACTAGTTCACTTATATATCCTACATTATATTCATCAATTTCAGAAAAAATCACCCTTATATAAGATATATATATATTTTTTTCATATTACCTATTACCTATTAACATTTATATCAAATTAATAACAAAAAAGTTACGCCTTTTTCCTTTTTTTATTTAACAATTATTAATATTAAATTTTCTTACGTTGATTAAAAAAATTTCGTTGTTTTTTTCCCTATTAATAAAGGTAAAAAGTAAAATAAAAAAACAACAAAAACAGCTACAGTTTTTCAGTAACTTAAGCCAGGGATGATCATGAAAACCCACCACATCATCTTCATCGTTGCCAAAATGCAAAAATCTCCCTGAACTTTTATTCTGATCGCATTCTCTTCATTCCCGCGTTTATTAGTAATCTTCATCCGATTTCACATTCGCGAAAATTTCTTCAAAAATCCATCTGAAACATCAACATTCAGCGAGGGAGTGAAGCAGATCGCAAAACCCTAGAGCTTTCATTCTGACTGCAGATCGAGATCATCAATGGAGGTTCCACCTGGTGGAGCGGAGAGAGACAATCCGAACTCTTCTTCCGCTTCTCCTGTATCTGTCGTCGCTAATTTCTGGAAAGGTAATCTCACTTAAACCCTTGCAGCTGCAGTTTGTTTGGATCGAACTTGTGAATCGGTTTTGTTTTGAGATTGTTGATTGATTTTGATATCTGCATTTGTTTCGTTGGCTGCAGAATTTGATTTGGAGAAGGAACGGAGTTTGTTGGATGAGCAAGGGCTTCGGATTGCCGAAAATCAGGAGAATAGCCAGAAGAATCGGCGCAAGCTTGCAGAGAGCACCCGAGGTTTGATTTGTGTTGTTATTGACATGACAGAAGAAAACCTAATTAAGTAGAATTGCTGTCTGATGCTAGGTCAATTTAGTTTATACTTAAAGTTAAATTGCAATGTTGATAAAATTGGGACGTAAGTTTGGATCGGAGGATACGAGGAAGAATCTAGAGATCTTCAATGCTGGATTGATATCATTTTGCCTTAGATTGCTGTGTGGATGATTAGGGTTTAGGAGGGTTGATTTGAATGAGAAGATATGCATGTTTATGGTTATTTTTGTTGGTCTTTGACAGACTTCAAGAAGGCTTCACCCGAGGAAAAGTTGGGTTTGTTTAATACATTACTCAAGGGATATCAGGAAGAAGTTGACAATCTTACAAAAAGAGCGAAATTTGGAGAAAATGCTTTTCTTAACATCTATCAGAAACTATATGAGGCTCCGGATCCTTATCCCGCTCTTGCCTCAATTGCTGTGAGTTGATGGTTTCTTTGACACTGATCTCTTAGGTTTCTGGTTTCCTTATTATTGGTTATGTTGCATGCAATATTTCTATTCTCTAATTATTCTGTATGAAGAGTATCCCCCTTTAGGCATTGTGTATGAACCTGTCCTGGCTTAGGGGATATCCTTCTGTTGCAGGAGATGTCCAGGGTATAGAGGTGTTAGCTTAAAAGAGATCAGATCATGATAGGAGGTATTATGTAGGAATGTGTTAGTATGCATGCTCAGGGAGCATCCTACCAAAGGCTATTGTCCCATGGAATACGGATTATCCACAAAATAATATCCTCCCTACTTATTCAATGTTGAATGGCATGTTATGAAGACATTTATCATCATGCAAAAGATGAATGCCTACGGTTAGAGAAATTTAGGATGAGAACTGGGAGAGGGGGGTATGAGTTAAGGAAGTGACTTAGTGGTTGTACCCGTAGACGAATTGATGACTCATGTTTATGATGTCATAATTTTAATATCTGTATGGTTTCTAATACCTGGATACAGGAGCTAGACATAAAAATCTCAGAGCTGGAGTCTGAGAACCGGAAGATGAAAGTCGAGCTTGAAGAGTTCAGGACAGAAGCGGCGCATTTGAAAAATCAACAAGCAACAATACGTAGACTTGAAGAACGCAACCGGCAATTGGAATTGCAAGTGAGACAACTTCTCTAATTATCATTATGTGCTGGGGAGAATCCTGCGTTTTTCTGCCACAAAATTAGTTGATGACCAAATTATTGCACTGTAGTTAGGAGTTTCTCATACATCACTCTAATGTTCCATATGAGACTCAGTTCTGCAGAATTTGAATTGGGAAAGCTCCATACCTTACAGAAACAGACAATAGTTTCAAATGATGAAAATGATTTTCCATTTTTCATTTTCCATGCTCAAGGAATGGTAACAACTTGCTGGGTTGTACTCTTTTTGGAACTCTGGGTTTGTTACTCATCCTCAAAATTTCAGATTTGTGGGCTTTCAGCATAGTTCCAAGCTTTTGGTCCCCTAGATCTGCTTGTTCTAGCTAGTCTTTGCTTCACTTTTCTCTAAACTCGTTTGATTAATCCATCCTAATCCGAATGTGGTGCAGAGATATGTTTTAATTTCAATTATGACTTCTAATTTCTAATTCTAATGTATCTTATTCAATCTTTTGCTTTTTGTGCGAGCTCAGATGGAGGAAAAAGTGAAAGAAATTGTGGAAATTAAGCAACGGAGTTTGGCAGAGGAAAATCAGAAGACATTGGAAGTGTTAAAGGAACGGTATGTGATTTAGTTGATGTTGCTTCAGGTTGTAATGCTTACTCTACTGTTTGCTGATAAAGAATATCATATTACTAGTGACCTTTAGGAACATATAAATGTGTAGATTTTGTCTATTGGCAAGGAATCAAATTATGGAGAAGTCATTATCCACACAAATGTTGAACATGGATGGAGTTGGTGAACTTTAAGTGTATCTTTCTTGGGTTTACGAGTAGAGGAAATTTTTGAAATTCTAAATTATGATTTATTATTTATTTCATCCTTGTTTAATTTTCGCTGGTGTCTATATATGATGGTTGTTATTTAGTGTGCTTCAAGAATTGGAATTAGGGGAAGATCTCTGATTAGCACTCAAGTGTCCAGTTTTGGTTGTAATTTATGTTTGCTGCAGTGTTGCAATTTCAAAGATACTGTGACTTTACTGAGGCTTGTGATCTCTTATCTGATGCAGAGAGCAAGCACTGCAGGACCAATTGCGGCAAGCTAAAGATAGTGTTGCAACTATGCAAAAGCTACATGAACTTGCTCAGAGCCAGTTGTTTGAACTTCGTGCTCAATCAGGTGCTTACTCTGAATTTCAGAACATTTGATTTTAGTGGTTAAGAAAAATAGCCTTTTAATGCTTTGAAGTTGCTGCGGGGAAGGAAATTGGTTAAACTAAACATGAATTGGGTTACTTGAATGTGTATGTTCAGGAATGGTTTGTGTAAAAATAGTTTAAAACTGGTGAGAGGGTTTCGTATAACTATGGACGCCTATTTTGTCCCAACAAAGACCTCGCATGGTCTTTGACGTACCTTATCCAATGGTGATGCTCTAATCGTGCATGAATGTTCCCAACCCATTCAGTGATTTGTGTGCCATATTTTGCTGTTTTCCTTATCTTTTTGTATGCTATTCATACTCCTTTTTGTCTGCTGCTCGTGTTGGATTCGGATTGTCAGCATGAGATTTGATTTTAGTTTTGTGGTTGTCTTACTACTTTATATGAACTGCAGAGGAGGAGAGAGCAGCAAAGCAGTCAGAACTTACTCTTCTAATGGATGAAGTAGAACGGGCGCAAAGTCGACTTCTAAGTTTGGAGAGGGAGAAGGTTACTCATCTTTCTTGTATTAATTAAAACTTGGAAATGACTATAAGTTTGATTGCCATTTGTTGCATGCCTTTTTGACAGTTAGCGATGAATCTTTTTCTTTGAAAAATACAAGTTGAATATTAAGATTTTAGGGCGGTCATTTCCACCAGATTTATTGGCCCCATTTGTCCATTTCAGGGCCTCCTACGTTCTCAGCTACAGACTGCGAATGAAGAGAGTGACGTCAAGAAAGGGTGAGCTGCTCTATAATCTGTTTAGGCATGTCTTTTTCTTGTTCCCCTGTCATTACTTGCTCAACAAAAAACTATGATCAGTTTGAGTTGTATATTGCTTTGTGATTCTTTTATATGCCTCCTGGCTCATTGAAACTGTTTGATTAGGTCATTAGGGGGACAACTGTGATTCGTCTCCTCTTCATTTGAAGACCTGTATAACCTGTATAACTGATGGTGAATTGATGATCCATTAAATGAGTTTAGTAACCTAGATGGTCACTTGTTAGACATATTAGTAATTTAGAAGCCAGCCAATACTATACAATTAAATCCCCATTGATCTCGTTAAAAATTTAATGGAATTCATTAAGTGTGGGTTGCTATCCAATCTTGTCTGGAAATATGAGATCTCTCTGATTTGTAATGATTTCTTGCTGCTGCTTCTGTTGTCTATATAGATAAAATATATGTCATGAAACGTGTTAGAATACTGCCCTCCACCAGTAATTGATGGGGGTTATTTGTTTGTTTTGAATTTGGCAAAGTCTCCAAATCTGCCTAATATTACTTCAAATGTGTTGACCATTTCTTTGATTCATTGACAGTGACACAGTGGATTCAAGTATCATTCTGGAGAATTCCTTGAATGCTAAGGAAAAGATTATCTCTGAGCTAAATATGGAACTTCATAATATTGAGATTACCTTGTCAAATGAGAGGGAGCAACATATAGATGAAGTCAAGAAATTGAAGTCACTTCTCCATGAAAAGGTATCTGGTAAACATTGTCTCTGCATAGACAGGTTCTCATTTGTATGTTCTGCAGAATTTGATTAGTTATTTTTCCTTTCGATATGGGGCACTTTGCAGTTTGTTAGATGAGTTAATCTGGTTTATGGTTTATTTAATGGCATGTAAACTGTTGATGAGGATCAGTTGCCTTCTCATTGCTAGAGTAGAAACTAGGGCGTAGGATATTGTGCTGAACATCATGTATCTATGCACAAACTGTAGACACATATACTCTCAAATTCATGTCAAATAAATAGATTGCATATTACGTTTTGGTATTGATAAATAATTTAATTACTTTTTCCTCTTCGTATGCGTCCATATATGTATTGTGTCCTAACTCTTTCGAAAATAATGAGTTGGCATCTGGGTGCTGTGTGGTGCCTGTGCTTCTTAGGCTAAAGATCACTTACTATCACTGATGCAAACTGAATATGGGCAGGCAGGGTTTGCTTGATTGAATCTAATGTGCGTCCAAAGACTCATTGAAGTGTGCAATTCTATTTAGTGTAGGGAACATAAGATTGGCTTCTTGGGAGCTATCTGTCCGATGTGTCTGCTCTGCTCATTAGAATGGAAAAAGCTATTTGATTTGTATAGCACAATAGGCTCTCATTATCTGGTGCGATATCATTGCGTGAATGGAGAAATTGCATCATATTCTTGTTCTTCTGCTAGTCAGCTGCCTTTCATTGCATCACTCATGATCCTCCATATTGTGTTTGTCAATGCTATTTGATTAGTATAATACCCGTTGCTTTTCGTATGCTTGTTATATTATCTTATGCTGTTCAATTTGTGGTGCAGGAAATTGCCCTTGAGGAGCTGAAGAAAGAGCTGCAGGCTCGCCCAACGGCCAAGTTAGTTGAAGATTTGCGTAAAAAAGTCAAAATTTTGCAGGTCATTTCACTTCTTTTTCTTACCCTCCCTAATACATTGAAAGTTTGGAGTGATAGGCAATCAGTGCTTTTAATATTGGGTCTGATGGAACCCAATGTTCTGCAATGCAAGGACAAGTGTAAGGCTACTACACCTGTTACCCCCCCGTTCAAGTTGCTTAGGCCGGGCTTTCAGGGGACAGAGTCGAGTTTGGCATTAATGGTGTGGAAAATGGAAATTATTAATTATGGTTGTTTAATTTAGTATAATCATGCACGTAGAGTCACAAACTACATCTAACTAATCATGCACAATCTTCTTTCTTGCTTGTGCTATTGCATGTTGAATCCCCTCCTCCGCCAAGGGTACTTAAGCTAGGCTCTTCGCAGAGGTGTTGAATTTGGCATTAATGATTTGGAAAGTTATCAATTAGCGTTACTTTGTGAAATTATGCACGTTACCTCACAACACTACACCCAACTAATCATGCACAATCTTCTTTCTTGCTTGTGCTGTTGCTCTTTGGCTTTTATTTGTCTGTTCTGGATGGAAAATATAACTTATAGTTGCCATTATTGTTATCTGATTGATCTTCTCTTGTGTTGGAATTTCTGTGCATTTTCTATGTGATGTACCTTAGACTCTTAGAGTTTGTCTTATGTCTTATGTTCCGTGTGATGCTTATTGTTAAGTGAGCTCTGCAATAAATTTGATGGTTGAAATTTGAACTCTTGTGTTTGTGTGTGGGCATGTTTGCTTCTTTATGTGAATGTTAATGGTGAAAGCTGCTATGTAATAATGCTTTGTTCTACTCAAATCTGTTCCCTGAATGGTGCGGTGAAATCTTGCAGATACTTTCTCCAAGTCTTGTGCTTGTTCATACTTGCTCTTTCTTGATCTATGTGAGTGTCTATGTTACTGATTAGCCATATGCCTATGTCTGATACGCTTGTTTATTCATTATGCAGGCAGTGGGTTATAATTCTATTGAGGCTGAAGATTGGGAAGTAGCCACGAGTGGGGAAGAAATGAGCAAATTGGAGTCCTTATTGCTTGATAAGAACAAGAAGATGGAACATGAACTCACACAGTTAAAGGTATGTGTTTAGAGCATCTTGTTTCTGTGCCACAATAATCATCTTGTGGGAACATAGTCAGATGTGGTGATGGCCCTAAATACTCTATTCCTTTATTGCCACATCAGGTGAAGCTATCAGAGAAGGGATCATTACTTGAAGCAGCTGAAGCAAAGGTTTCGGAACTTGCTGCTAAGGTTGATGAACAGCAGAAGTTAATTCAGAAGCTTGAAGACGATATATTGAAGGTATAAGCATTTCTGACTTGATTAGAGTTCCCATTCATCAACATGTGTGAGAGCAATTAACATTTTCTTTTGAGCCACTGATTGCTTTTTTTATTTTTTATTTTTTATTTTTTGATTCA